>JBAMIG010000015.1:10199710-10214198 GCA_037177335.1 Kiunga ballochi
CGACTGTGTGTGTAATTTCTGGGATCAGTCGATTGGACTTTTATAGAGGTTGGCCACATCCTCGTCCCTGGTTGCTTTTGTTGTAAACACAAAGTTGAAACTGACCTTGATTCCCAGCTGAGAAAAAAACAATTGCCAACATTGTCCAGAGAAATTTGTTTAAAAACAGAGGCAGAAGCTGATAACATGTTCTTACTAAGTCTGTGTTCTTTTTTACAAAGCTTTCTCAAACTTCCTCAACCATGCCAGAGTGTTTTTCCTCAATAAATCAAGGACAGTGAGGAGGACGAGGTGTGATTGCTTTCACACACGGGAAGTAATCACACCGAACCTGCCACAGTTCTGATTAAGACTGATAAATATCGACGAGGAGTTAATGAGATGTCAGGCTGGAACAAGGCCCTTCCCTTCATGCTTACCGATGACATGAAAAAGAAAATGACCTTGACTTGGCAAAGTCGTGACCATTTTTCATAAGTACAAAGCACAAGCAATTAATTATCATGGTTGATGCATGATTTTTACAGATTTAACTGGATTATTCATGTCAAAGAAAGAGTGGCTGCTAGAAATTGGTATTGTTTGTAATTGCAGCAGTTAAAAGGAGAGTAGTTGTTTTTTTTTTTTTTCTTATTTTAATTGAATATTGTTTTTTTTGTACATATGCAACGGATATACAAGTAAATGACAACAAAGAAATGTTGCAAGCTCATAATATGCTGGATTTAAGTGTTTGTCTTCTGTACTGTACATACAAATCGGCCCACATATTGAAGCGAGTTTAAAACCTAAATCAATAGATTGCACTGCATTAAAGTCAGTGTCGAAGTGAAAAGAGGACACAATGTCACCAGAGGCACAAAATGTAAATTCATTCAGCAAATAGCATGAATAAACTGCTGTAAATGTGAGCCTAATTTCTCTGACTAGCAGACCTACATCATTGTGGTTTCAAGCTAAGCCGTGTGATTTATGCTTCTTGGTACTGGTATTACCCTCTGTTTACAGTAAACTAAGAGTCTATCTCTGTAAATGCTGCCATAAGAACATCTTATCTCCCAACACGGGCAGTTTGATGTGCCTGTTAAGTGACCTTGCTGTACCCGAAAGCTGCTACACCTTTCACATGTGACAGATTCCCACTGACTGTCCAGCTTTGACCGTGAACTCCAGGTCACCCCTTGGTCCGTGGTGCAGTCCTGTTGAATATTGTTTCGGTGGCAGACATGCTCAACCTATCAGACAGAAAGACTGTGCAGCTGCACCCAAACACCCAACAATAGGATGCTTGTTCAAGGGCAGAAAAGGTCAGGTCCCCTTTTTTTTTGGGACGGGGACCATTGCGAGCAATTCGTCAAATATTTTGGGGTGTTACAATGGAATAATTCTTTGGACGTTTCTTTGAATGGAATCGATCATTCAGAAGCATTTGATGAGAGGACAAATGTACACCTCAAACAAAAAGAAGGTTTCAAGTTGTTCTAAAAATGGGAAATGCATTTATCAACATGTCATCAGGAACTCAGGAAAAAAAACAAGAAAATAAAGATAGATCATACCCAGGGCCAAATGAATGCATGTGTTGAATGTGAGGGTTTTTTCAGGAGTAAAATCTGAAGAAAAAAACTAAAGTAATGTGGAAAGTCTTATTTAATCAACACTGAACAATAAAAATATTTTGCAAAGAGACTGATAACATACACTTAAAATTGGCATTTTTAAGAACATCGTTCGTAGTCTCTTCAATAATTTATATAGCATATTATGTTTAATTAATTTTCTAACCTATTCTTCAGACCCGTTGATCCAGGAAGAAAGCAAAGGCGCTAACAAACACTTGCACACACAGATACACACATTTCTTTGTTGGAAGTATTTGCCAATTAGCGAGTTGTGAGGCTGGAGTGGTAATTAGGCTTTCCAGTCGGCTGGTATGTGTACAGCTTGCTTGAGACAGGTCTGAAGCTAAACGCCTCACTATTTGTCCAGCAATTATGTCAGGTCCCCATGTCACAGTACAGACGTGACCAATTAGCTGTGCCAGGCTGAAGTAAAAGAGAGGGATTATTGCAGAGGAAATGGAAGAGGATGAAAAACTAGTCAGAGAACGAGTGTGTGGGTGTTAGTGGGGAGAGGTCTGTTGGGACCAACAGAGAATAAAGGGAGTCTAGTTTTGGAAAGGAAGGGAAAGAGTGTGCAAGGAGGTTGTAGGAAAGCATTTTTTTCTTATTGCTGTGTGATCATATTTTTCATTGATCCTCCCCCTGACCAACATGTGGTTTAGACATGTTAATGCACAGCAATATTTATGCTAATACAGCCTCACTGACCAAGAAGGGATAAAAAATTAATCTTTATTGATGTCTTAATAATTCTCTCTTGAATTATATGACATACTTTGATGAAACGAGCCTGCAGACAATCAATATTTTCTAGCTTGGAGTAACGTGACACTATGTCAATAGCCAGAGGAAAGTGTATGGTGCACTAGTTCATCTTGGCATTGGTCCATATTTACCTCAAACTGACAGATTCTGCTACGTATTGAGCACAGAGGGCTCACAGACTATATGAGTTAGCCAAAATAAACTCAAAACCTATGATATGGTCCTCCAATCTGGCTCAGGATGTTTACAGTCATGCTTAATTTTATTTAGTTAGGCTACATGGGATATTTAAGATTCCTTTTCAAAAGCAGTGCCACAATCAGAAAAATAGAGCTTGATTAAGAAAGCAAATTAGTTGAGCAAAGAAAACTATGTCTCTATAAAATCGTTTGATGATAAGATGGAATCCTGGGAGTCAATCATCTGACAGCAATATTTAAAAATTAAATGTTACAAAAGTGCAACATTTCCTTCTGCCTGCTGGAGCACTAGAAGAAGCTTTCCAGAAACCTTTCTGAGCTCATCCAGGGGAAACACACCAATCCAAGGCTCTGCATTTAATTGGACAGGGGAAGAGAGGAGAGAGGAGCCTGGGGACAGGACGAGGACCAGATAAGGTAGAATCTATGATCTAAGAAAGCATTTTTTTTCTTTGTGCTTAAAAACAAGACTGTTTTCTTTGTGCCTGCAGACACAAGTTGAGCTCATATACAGTATGACATATACAGTATGCCATTGTTATGCTTTGCTTTCTTCATGCATTGCTTTGGTTTTCCTCACAGCCTCACTGCCACTCACTACCGCCACAGCTACATTTATAACAAAAGTAAAGAATCACAGCAGGTGCAGCTAACATGAAAACTTGGTACTTTTGCTCAAGGATCAACATCCCCGTTTTTTTGTGTTTGTAGCTACAAAGTGAGTGTGAAAGACTGGCTATAAGAACATATTTTTACAATCACTGTGTTGCTAAATGACCCCAGGCTTTTTCACACCACAGGCAATAAGCCTGTCTGAAACACAAACATCAAATCAGGCAGCTTTTGATAAAAAAAAATGAGCTAGTTCAGCTTAAAGGAGCACACTCAGCAAAATATGGAGTTAAATCTGTAAGCAAGGGATGTTTATCTGACACATATTGTTCGCTGAATTAAGGCCACTTTATCAACAAGAAATGTTACTGGGATGACTGCTGTGATGCTATTCAAAGTTCTGGGAATGATTATACTGGTATGAGGCAGCCATAAAAGTAGAAGTGGTGGGAATGAATGTGTTTGTCTTGAGCAATTATTTGACTGTAGAGCATGTATGTAATTATGAATTGGCATGGTACCTAAAGAAGAAGGACAAATCCCATATGGAGGAATTATCAGCTTGAAACACAACACAAAGAGTCAGCCAGGCAGTCGGGTCACATTTCTTAAATAATTTAATTGCAAAAAGGGTCTTTTAAAAATATTTCTACAAGAATGCATCATCATGTTTTTGTTATGTGTTGTGTATGTCTGCGCCATTAAATACATCTCAATGCGATCAAAAAGAAATTAACAATTGCATTTCTTTATCCAACCCCACCCTTGCCCCTATTCGACTAAACATTTACAGTACTCTCTGAAACATGATGCTTATTTTTATAAATTTAAAAAGAAAAGTGACCAAAAGATGTATTTGTGGTGAGCCTGTTAGAGGAAATAGAGGGGGGAAAAAAACTTCTACATATATTTATTTCAAACAAACATTTTAGGAAAGAAAACACAACAGTTGTAAAGCTGGGGTAAGGGGTGTTTTTGATGGAAGTGAGTGTGTATAAGGTGTGATGATGCAAACAATGTAAAACAGAGAAAGAAAGGTGTAAGGAATGTTAGGATAGTTTGAATCCTCTTGGCACACAAAGATATAATCACAACTTTAAATTCGGCTGATCCAAATGTTTCTGTAGAAAAAAATGGCATTTCTTTTATACCCCAATCACACACACAAACACACACACTAATGTAACAGTCCATCTTAATTCGGGCAACATGAATTCAGATGGATGAACACGAGGCTCGGGGCCACAGGTTTCTTTCCTCTTTGTAAATGTTGAATATGAAACACTCATGGATGTCTGACAAAAACTACTTAAAGATTAATTGTTAGCAGTCGAATTGGTTGTGGGTTAATCTTTTAAATATGCGTAACACTGCCAGTTGAGCTCATCACTCATTGCCAGTTGACTTCGGTGAACACAACTCCAGACCCCAAAACATGTGCACTTCATCAATAGTTCAAGAAAGCTTCTCACTGCCATTTTTCATGAGTCGGCATGTCGACCATCTGATTGTGTTTAGCTTCTTTAATCAACCCCCTTCTGCTTTTTATGCTTATCAGCTGCATTTTGTTTAGAGACACATGCAGCTAGCAACAGTGAGGCTAAGCTGACTAAAAGACTGAAGCAGAGTAATAAAGTATTAATGGTCATTAATGGGAATCCCAGGATTCTCAGTCATTTGTATTAAATGTGAACTCTATCAATCCTTTTCAATCTTCTTTTTATAGAGGCCCAATGTATTGTGCACAATTACATAAAACATATTAGATATGATAATAATAAAGCCTGTATAATAGTTAATAATAATAACTTGAAGAAAAAAAAAAACATTGCCAATTCTGGTACTTGTGTAGAAAATGTATAAGTCACCACTTCAATAAAATTAAGGCTCATTCCCTCCACTGAGTTAGTACACAGCTAAAATCAAAATGGGTGTGCACTACTGTTATAGATGACTAAACTGTTAACAGAGACCACTCGCATTAGTAAAAATGTTTGTATCTGGAAAAAAATTAACTAATAAGGAGCATGTGATTTTTCATGTCTTATTCTTCATCTGAACGGCTGAAAGAGGCTGAAAAACTAGAAACACAAGATTGTTTTTTTTAATTACACATCTAAGGAATTGTATCCACATATTGCCTTGATCAGCTCCAACCACCATGATATGAGATTTATCTGGAAGATCACAGCAGTTATGCATCCCAGCACCTTCAAACACCATCTTGTGTGAGGCATAAGAAGCATGGTCTAAGAGATACAGCTGCTATCAGTTAAGATGTTGTGGGTGGGGGGGGGGGGACGGCAGATTTGGGCTGTCTGCATGCCTGTCCTGTTGATCCTGCACTGTGATAATCATCCAGCAGCTAGAGCTGAGACAGGATGATTGTAGGCCAGACAGGAAATGAATGGGAGATAATGATAGGTCCGCCTGCCCTATGTCTGCATATGCCTGTATGCTACACGTTCATATCCTGGCAATTATCAATTGGCTGCTGTATTTATCGACCTAACAGACAAAGACCAATAAATTCTACTCTGACAGCTTTGGATTTCATAATGAGGATCCATGGAGAGAAACTGCTGGCCCTGCAGTGGAACTCCTCCATTGGAGAGACTGAAATGACAAGAAGGTGCACCAATAGTTTGACTCAGCACTATCTCTGGATCTGCTCCCTAGTAACCGCTTAACAGTCTTAATGTAAAAGAGGTTGGACAACAGTTGAGTGGTTTGCAGGAATTGAACATAATGTACTGGAAGACAATTAGTCACAGCTCAGTGCTTCACAAATGCTCTTTATGTTGAGAATGAAAATGGGTTGGGGAAGCTTAATATCAGGTTCAGGTGTCACACAAAAACTTAAACACACCTACGCACCGCCAACTCTTGAACAACAATGTAAGAAGAACAAAAACAAAGTAAGTTATTACTAGTGGTCTAAGATGGGTGTTATTCATTACTTCCTCTCTGTCTCATGACATCGCCTCTTCGCTCTCACTCTCGTTTTCATTTTTCAAATTTCACTCAGGCAAACATTTCAAAACAACACTTTCTGTTTGTCCAAACTCAATTTTTCTTATGTTGTTTTTTCATAGCTTTTGTTATAAAACATGAACAGGCTGTTTAAAACAACAACAAAAACACAATACCCAATTCATACGCACTTTCTGCTTTCAATAATCATCAAAACATTGGATGAATCCTCTTGGAGTTTTCTTCTTTCTGATTGTTCCAAGTCCACTCCGACAAACAACCTAGTTCATGTGGTTGTTGGTTGGCAGGTTATGGGTTGGTGGGTCAGGTACAAATAAATACAAAGGGCAGGAAATCAAAACAAGGATTCAGATTAGTTCTAAATTCAAATCATGGTAAATAGAAATGAAAGTGTCCATCATGGTTTTTCTCGGGTATGCATGAAGCACATATATATATATATTTATATAATTTTCTATACATATATATGTGTGAGTCCGTTTGTCCAAAGTCTATTTTTGGATCTAATAAAAAACAGCTGTCCACAGAGTATAGCGAAATTGTTTCATATATAGTTGCTCCTTATTACAGTTCAATTCATGCGGTAATTCTCCACGGTGGCAAAGAACGGTAGCTGTATTTTACAGTATATTTGTGTGCAACTAGATACAACCATACATCCAGGCACACTTAAACCCACATACACACGTACGCACATACACACAGGTACAAAAATGCACACAAAAGGCCAAGGGGTCTTCTAATTGTGTTGCCACAGTCCTCATCTCCCTTTAACCACAAGAAGTGTCCAACAGAAGAGAATGGGGGATACTTCAGTTTGACCGGCCATTTTAAAACCATAAATCTCCCAAAATGTTTATGAAAGACAAAAAAAAAAACAGGTTTGAAAAAGTGAAGTAAAAATATTTTTATGTGTAAAATCACTGTAGATGAGCAGGTGTTCCCAAGCTGTGGAACTATCCTGAGTCACTTCAGGTCAAACAGTCAAAACAGGTGTCCAAAAATGTGGCTGCCTTCCTTTGACCTTCTTGATCCCTGACATCCTCTTGACCTTTGACTGCAGCCCACCTTTTTTTTTTCCTTTTGCACATCACCACTCTCCAGCAAGTGCCCTTTAAGGTAACACACCTTCAATATGAAGATGGAGAACACACATGCACAAATAAACAACTATCAGGGAAAAGTCCTCTATCTCCTGTGGTATGACACGCATCTTTTCTCTTTTTTATTATTATTTTTTTGCTTTGCTCATTTTATTCAAACAAAAACTTGTTTACTGTTTTATATTTGGATGTTTATTTTCCTTACTACCTATAATTAGACCCAAACTTAACCAGCAGTGGGTTGAAGGGTCAAGGGAAGAGATGGTTGTGTAAGGATCAGAGTATGACTGAGGCCAAACTCACTAAAAACTGCATGCATGCAAACATCTTCCCACTCCTGGTGAGGCACGCATGGGAAAGGGAATTAACTCTTCCTCCTTTTTCAAAAGCAAACTAAATCTGTTTTGATAAAAAAAGGAAAAAAAATCAAAGACAAATACTAAGTAAGAAAAAGGTGGGGACATGTAAAGAAATGTACATATATATATATATATATATATATATATATATATATATATATATAATCAGAGGCACTGCACGCCAGTTTCATAGTGTGTAATTGGCAGAGATGGGTCAGGCAGCTAGGGTTTTCCAGTGGCCCTTTTCTGGCACAGTTCTTTTCCCCTTTTCCTGTTTGGCTGTCCTTTGACTGCATCCGTCTGTGTGTCCTGTCATTCACACCTGTACAGGAAGTGTTTGGTTCATCTGTAGTCTCATGTCCTGAATGCTACCAAGAATCTTCTTCTGATGGCCAGCCAACGTCACACCTATCCGCAGCAAATCCCTAAGGAGAGAGAGGAGGAACAATTTAATATGCAGGTGGCTTTCACGTTGAAATAATAATAAAAAAAAGGACAAACATCACAAGCTGAAGTAGACAGCAAGTTTAGTTTTCAACAAGTGAATACACACTACCAGGTGGGAAGATGACCCGACCTCACCCTGGCAATCACCCATAAAATGGTTTCCTGAGAGAGTATGTTAGCAAAATGGGGACAGTTAAAGTATTGGTTTTAATTAAACATACTTCTGTTACCCAGCTGGTGGGCATGAAGATAGGAGTCAAAAGGCTGTAAAAGGAGAGTTAATGATTAAAAAGCAAACTGAGCTACTGTTTGACAGCTGGCAGATTTCACAGGCTGCAGCCTGTCATTTATAGAGGCAGCAAAGGATTATTTATTACTGTTTTCGGGAAATATAAGGCAAATTTCTCAGTTAGTGTCCTGTCGCTCACGCTTAAAGTGGGTCCTTGTGTCGGCACATCGGTTTTAAGTCAGCATCTTTGCAATACATCCTTCAGTGCTTCAAATAACCACCAGAAAACCACAGAGAAAAACTATAACCTGATTTGAGATCCTAGACAAAATGTTGTATTGTTGTCAAAGTCGTTATATAAAAAGTGGATTTAGAGACATGACCTGTTCATTTTGTTGATGCCAGGATGCTGGCTAAACGATAATAAAAGTTTATCTTATCATTATCATCAGATCAACCTAATCTAATCATCGTGGCCATTATACCGTCAAATATATCGCAAGTCTATCATGTTCATTCTCTTTCCTGATTTCAGTCGTTGGTGGTTGAGGAGAGAGAGGACATTTTCTGGGGCAGAGATAAGCTGTTTGTTTGGCCTATGTCACTGTCTGTGTCCTCTCAATTCAGTCTCACACATACAAATACTGTATGACGCACTGAATACAGACATTATACAATGACTTTGCGGCTCTATTCAGCTAAGCTCAAAGACTTATACACATTGTATAGGGTTGTCCAAGCACCCACCCACACACACACACACGTGATAATAATACACTAGGCTGCAACGTACAAAAACATGGTGCATTTTTTCCTTCATATTTTGCTGTCCCCATTACCACAGTATCACAGGATGAAATGATAATAAATGGGTGCCATTAGAGAAATTACTGGCCATTAAGGGCAACAGAGAGCCACAGTATACCACACCTGTCAGCCTAGCCAAATTGAAACAAATTACCCCCACCTCCCCTGCCTATTATGAAGCTAATGAGAATGATTTATTTATCATTATAATCCTAATTCATTTATTTGATCATCACTGGCCTCCGATTTCCACAACTTTCATTAGATCATTTCCTGTTTGTTAACAAGACAAATGTGAGATACGTCATCAGCTGGGGATCACAGGTAAAGGACGCACCTCCGGGAGCTTGCAGATAATTTGCAACACCCAGCTATACTGTGTATTTTTGATTTACTGATGTAATTTGATGCCTGTCTTAAAAATAATCCCCAGTAATTTTTAATAGTAAAAACATTTTTTTATTAATGTAATAAATCCTAACATTAAAAGGTGCATTACTGGACTATGACTTTGTTTGTACAGGAACATCAGCTTCATATTCCAACCTGGTAAAGTGTGTTTTATTTGAGTTTGTTTTTTCCTTTGATATGTAAGTCTGCACAGAGCCCACTCTTCCACATCATGTTTAATTTATCCATTAGATTATTTCACTCCCTCAAGGTCAATTCATGTAACTCTACTTTGACTCTCAAACTCAGCCCAGTCAATCATTTCAGGCCTGATTAGCTTCACTCACTCTGCTGTCATCTGGGCCACCAGGTCAAAGGAAGCAAATCCGGCGTTGACAAAGTTGTCACGGTAGCGGCTCATCTTGATGGCATCCAGCCAGTCTCCCACAGTGGTGAAAGTGGTATAGTCTGGCACACAGCGATCGAGCAAGGGCTGGGATACCCTACATTGGAGAGGAGGGGGAGGAAGGAGAGAGAAAGAGAGACAGAGAGAGAGAGGGTTAAGGTCGTCACTTTAATGCCTATACAGGCCAACCTCACCCCATAACGTCCCCCACTGAGCACCACCTCTCCATTTCTCTGCCTCTCCTTCTCTTTTCTCCCCCTCTCCTCCACTCTCCTCCACAGGAAGTATAAGGAGTTGTGTGCAGCGTGGGAAGGGGACATGTGGGCTGGGTTTGGGAACATACTTTTATGACTGTGGAGAGACTGGCCGGAAGCTTGAGTGCTGGATATTGGCACTGCAGCTGGTGAGGCATGGTGGTGTATGCTGCTAGAGCACATATCAAATTCACTGACTACCCTTTTTTTCATTTGAGACTAGATCAGATTTTTAATGGGACATAATCATTTGACAATATGACAGTAATCTATTTATATATTTATTAATGTATTTATTTCATAGCAACGTTTTTTCAAACATGTTATTTCATCTACTATATTTACATCTTCACAATTCATGTCTAAAAAGGAGTAGGCAGAAGTAGGATCTAATACAGCTCTTCCTCATTTCCTATATATAGTAATGCCCCAACTCTATTACATGACTTGAATTTGCTAATTCACAATGAAAGTATGTAAATGTTTCCATAAACTATGTCTGGGTTCAAATACTGTCACATCACCACCCTTTGCTAGTAGTCTATTCATTAATATTTGGATTTTGTACTTTCTCTTAAACTGGTAAATGTTTATACTTTGCTTTAATTGATCACTTAAGCTGTTCCATAATTTTACCTTAACACTGAAACACATATACTACTTAGAGTTAATCTGAAAGGCTGATTTTATAACTCAGCCTCGTCTCACCTCTTAAGCTGAAAAGAATATTATATTATTTGAAAATAAATTATTTGGGCTCCGAATAGTACTTATTTTATTATTTAAGCTATATTAAACTTAATAAAATCTGGAAATTTTAGACCTTGGGTTTTTTAAAACAGTTAATTTGTATGATTATTCTATTCTGCATCATTAATCAATCTAATTGCTCTTTTCTGCATTGTATTTATTATTTGTATATTACTTTGTATGTATTGTATACTTATGGAGGTCAAATATGCATTTCTGATTATATAACTGATGTAATTATTAAAAATGTTTCAAACACCACATCATACCATATCATAAAAATACCTTTAATTCTGTTTCTTATTTCAGTGAGATGTCAGCCTATTCCAACAAGACTTACAAAATGGGAGCAAATAAACAAACTGGAACTTCTTCATGGTTAATATATTTTAACTACAAATCCAGACTAAATATGCTCTTTGAGAGATTGGATTGTGTGTGTATGATTGAGTTTATATCAAACTTGTATTATCTACAGAAGTTAAGCTTAATCAACAGGCTTTATGTGACATGTCCTTTAGAGCATATTCACTGTATTTACAGTATATTCTCTGTGGTGTTGAAATACACACTCTGTCTTGAGCAACAGAGTGTTGACAAACGGACATCGACCGGGCAATTTCAAAGAGGTGGACGGACATGTTCTTCACAAAGATTGAGAAAAAGCTAAGGAATGTAAACACAGATGTTGTTTACGTGCTGTTAAATGTTGGAAATGAGTAATCGTGCTACAGACTGAGATATCTTTTCCACAAGTGTATTTTTCCCCATGTACAGTGAAAACAAATGCATTTAGCTGTACTACAACTATTTAAATGGTTTTTCTGGGTCTGAAAATGTATGTTTGTGTGTAACTGAAACATGCTTGCACCTCTGTTTACAGACTAAAAAAAAAGCCTCTCCGAAAATAAATAAATAAATCAGTGATGTAGATAGACAGGCCATCTTCGGAGTTTTAATAAGATTGTGTAACAACTCAGTGAAGTAAAGTGGATGAACAAGAGTGGAGGTGTGGTGCTGGAGAGAATGATGAGGAGGTGAGGGAGGTAAAGGAACAGGCTCAGTTAAGGGACTGAGCCCAAAGAAAGAGCACCACTGTCTCCTGTCCTCTCTGCTCTGCTGATCCCTGTCATCCTTTTTGATGGCATTAGATTCATTAACAATTAAAAGAGGAATGGGGAGAGAAAGAAGGGAGAAGAGAGAAAAGGCATGGAGGGAGAGTTAATAACAGTGATACAGAGGTTCCATTGAGTGGTGTAGATGGAGTGATTTTTAATAAGGCCTGTGCTTCTGAGCCCTAGGCCTCAGGCTGCCGCTAGCACCAGACTCTGGCCTCTCTTAATTGAGTATTGTTAGTCCTGCTTCTCTAAAGTTGGCTTAGAAAAGGTCCAAGCTATTGCTAGCCACATGTGAGCCATAAACACAGACACAGCAGGAAAGTTGGGTAATCCTATGAGCTTGCCGGTAGGATCGCTACAAGCCAAGCCGAAATTCATGAGAAACTGTGGTAGTTCAAACAGAGACCGTCACAGTTTTTCCAAAGGGTTTACTCGCCGTTTTACATTGTAAGAACTTCAGGGATTTGATATGGTTCATTTCTCAAGTGTGAAGCTCTCTATTCACAGCAGAAACACAAACATGGAACTGGTTCTAATGAAGGAAGCCCTTAGATCATCAAAGCTTTTACAGATAGATTTCCTTTAAACACACAGCACATTGCCCCTATAAGGTACAGGTAATGAGTTACCATACAACGGAAGGATGTCACGTCAGTGTTAGCAACCTACAGACAACCATCCCCTTACTCCTTCCTTGTTGAGTTTTGTCGGCAGGAGGCCTCTTCTCTGCTGGCCCGTTTAAAATCTCGTTAGTAGCTAATTAAAAGACGCTCCCATCTCTTTTTTGCATCGCCTTAATCGAGCTAATTAACCGCAAGCTTAATCTTCTAAGAACGTCATTCTGGTGGCCAACCGAGACCCTGGTTTCCCTTCTGAGCCCAACTCGGGATTGTCTCTGGTCCTCCCTCAAGACAGCAAGACCCTGATCCAGGAACAGAAAGGTAGGTCACCCCTTTACTGGATGCTCCGACTCTGCAGCCTCTACATTCTTTCCAAGAAATAAGTTTCAAATAAAGATAAATCAGCTTAATGTAGATGTGACATGATTGATTGAGCTCCCAGCTGGTGGCTGAACTGCTTTAAAGGCTGTATTGAGCGATGGTAATTTGCATTTGCATAATGGCTTAGCCGGCATTTGTGAGGAGTAAAGACTTGTATGGGAAGAAATCTGCACTTTAGGGGCATTAAAATACTGTTGCAGCTGAGTTGGAGTGACTCACAAACACATTATAAACCTGGATGTTTTCATGCAACACTGGCTGAGGTCTAAATCAAATTCTTGGCTGGTACTCCATAAGTGATAGTACGAATAAACATATTAAATAAACATATTTATTCCAAAAGTCTAAAATATCTGCTCCAGCATATCAGTCAATAAGACAAGAATGGATTTTAGGAAACCTCTCGGTACTAATATAAATAAACACAAAAGCAGAAGTAATTATAAACCAGTAAATATCTAACTGAAAACAGGAAGCTGCTGCACTGTTTCCTTTTGTTTTCTATTCAACCAAGTAATTGCTTTGACACTTCTCTTGACCAGCTTCTCATGCTTTTACTGAACTTTAATCAATAATTGCATCTTCTAAATCATATAATAAATAAGGCGTACCCAGTAGACTGTGTGCTGTTGGTGACCACTTTCAAGCTGGCAGCATTTCGAATTAGCTTATCCAGCGTGGCCACAATCTGCGTGAATTTGGGCCGCAGGTTTCTTTCTTTCACCCAGCAGTCCAACATGAGCTGGTGTAGGGCTGTGGGGCAGTCCATGGGTGGGGGCAGTCGGTAGTCTTGCTCCACAGCATTTATCACCTGGGGGAAGACAACAGAGAAATTACAGTCTACTTTGAAGCACAAACTGGTATAGAGGGAGAATAAATAACCTAAGGAGGGCAAGAGGTGAGTCGATGAAAAGGGCAAATGAAGGAGGAGGGATTGATGAAAAAGTAAGCGATAAAAGAGAATAAAACAGCTTTAGGCGAAACAGTTAAATGAAGGTTATGAGGTAGTTGCTGTTGGATATGAGCAGAGCGGACCACAAGTTTAGTTAAAAACCCTTAGAATGTGTTTATTTGCACCTAAAAATCCTAACATATGTTATCATTTACAAGTTACATAAAAAAAAAAAATCCCATCCACTTACATCTTGATTGCTCATGTCCCAATACGGCCGCTCACCGTATGACATTACTTCCCACATGACAATACCGTAGCTCCACACATCACTGGCTGAGGTGAATTTTCTGTAGGCAATAGCCTCAGGGGCCGTCCAGCGGATGGGGATTTTCCCTCCCTGTGGATATGCGAATGAGTAGGTGAGCATGAAATACTGGAGGGATGGAGCACAGACACGGAGCCACACACATACAAGAGGGGGAGAGAGAGGGTGAGAAAAATAGTCCAAGGGAAACGTTGATGCACAACACATGGGT
>JBAMIG010000015.1:10221300-10252576 GCA_037177335.1 Kiunga ballochi
TATATATATGTGTGAAAAAGCACTTGGAAACAAGAAGAAGAAAGGAAACATGTGAGTCATAGATGGCAAAGGTTATGCTAATCTGACTGTAGATGACAACATACAGATTATGTGCCTTTGTTATCCTCCCAGCAAATACAGTTTGAATTCTCTAAAGGGGGATTTGGAAAAGGGAAAAGCATAATAGAAATTTGAAAAAGGATTTAGAGAAAAAGAAAAGGGGGAATAAAGGATTGTGGGATTGAGAAATAGGAATAAGTCAAGGATAAATCTTCCACAAGTGGTGACTTGTATCACAGCAACCATGTGTTTATCGGCAGAGGCATTGTTTTCCACATGTACAGAAACAGATGAAACTGAAAGCATGCTTATAAATGGAATTGGATAGAATTAATGGTGTTTACTGACATTGCTCCTTACCTTCTCGTGGTACTTAATCTCGTAATCCAGAATGATTCCATTGGGTTTTGCTGGAGGAAGCCAGGACAGACTCATGGTGCTCGCTGTGGCCGCCATCATGTGGACTGTTGGCACTGCAGATGGAGCTGTATAGCACAAAATGAATAGAAAAAAACTTGCTTTTTTCTTATTTTCTGTACGTGTCTTTTGAAGCTCTATGTCCTTTGTGTGTCCACAGAAGCCCAAACACAAAGTCTAAAGCTGCGAGCTCTGTGAAAAGCTTTGGCCATTTGTTAGTATGCAGAACCACTCCCACTAATGCTAAAATTCTCCCTCCTAGAGTCCTAGGGAAAGGAGAGGGTAGGTCTGGTTATCCTGTGAGGCTAAAATAATCAAACAACAAAAGCAATAAATGCCTCTCAGGTACATGTATCATACACCAGACAAGTTTAAAGAACAACCAGAGACATTCGGATTTTAATCATACATTACTGTAAATATTTATACATTATATAAAGACCACATTGAATAAAATATGCAGACAAAATACATGCATTGTTATGTAGATATATAATCCTAGTTTCTATAAAACACACTGGAGTTCCACCATTTGAGTTTTCCCTGCTTTGTTCACATTTGCATCGTGGCCAAGTCCCCCCAACCCCCACCCCACCCTTGCTGCTCTTCTTATTTTCTAGGTTCAGACTTGTTCTTAATGTCTAAGTCATACACCTCTCTCATTTTAGTGCTTTGTCTCATAACTTCCACTGTCTCGAACTCTTGGCACCTAGAGTTTAAAGATAGTTTTACTCTATACTTTTTTATTCTCTATCTCTTTCTACCTTCTCTAGCATTTTCCCTTTCCAGCATACTCTTTAAGTCCTCTTGTTTCATCTTCTATTTCACTGTTAAAGGAAAAACACCATCCCCTCTCAGTCAGAGGACCAGGTTATATTATCTTAGAACATTTTATCTTGTGCTGTACAACAAAGTCAAATGGGACAGTTGAATTTCCGAGTAGCCAGATAGAAGGTTTCAAACAGACATTGACAGTGTGACATTGAGCTGTTGAATATGACCAGTATTAAAGAGCTGAGTAATGAATGAAAGAGCTGCAAAGACAAGTGCTGTGATTTATTCATCACTGACCTCTGCACACCTGGGTGTTCATGGCAGAAGCTATGTTGGAATATCAGATTCCTGGTTTTAAACAGTCTGATTAATTATGTTTCTTTTCTTCCACCCTAATAATCTTGTTTTATTTTAAATAAGCTGTTTGATCACTCAAGCTGCTCCACTTTAGCTGATACAGTTCCTCCTATCTATCATTGCAGGGTGTGTGTGTTTGTTAACCTTTTGTTTTTCTCTCTATCTCTGCTGTCTGAACCTCCCATTTCCTGATCCTATCCCCTATCCCACCACCACCTCCATTCCATCACTCCATATCTCTCTTTCACTTGTAGAAGACAATGCTTCCTTGGTACAGCGCCTGGTTACTCTAGCTGAGGGATTAGGGGCCCTTCTCTGGGAGAAGATGTTGCAGTTACCATGGAGGTGGCCCTTAGGGCTTATCACTACCCTTCATATTTATTTAGGTTCTTAAAAGGTGAATTCAAACACAGGCATAGTCTTGAGACTACACAAATGGATAATCTGATCACAGTTGATGCTGTCTTGTCCTTTCCTTTTCCTCCACCACTCTTTCTGCACCCATATGACCCCAAGGAAAAAGAAGTGGACACTCATTCCTGTCAGTCCATTGCCAGACCCCCTCATAAAACAATGAGGCCTTCACATGGGGTTTAATGTGGGTGCAGCTTTGGGTCTTAGACCCACAAAGAGGTGGTATTCCAATAGCATATTTTAGGAGTAGGCACCCAGGGTTAGAGGTGAGGAGGACAAGGTCACAGAGACGAGAAAGGAGGAGGAGCAATGTATGATCTGTGATGTTGTCAGAGCCGCCTGAGAGAGCAAATTTAACATACCGGCTAAACACATCCAAGGCACAGCTTAGAAGCCCCGGGAGATTTTTTTAAAAAAAGAGCAGTTCTAAAAAACAAAGTAACGAGCAAGTTCAACATCTGAAATTTATCAAGGCCATTAAGAAATGCTGAACCTACAAAAATCACCATCTAGTTTATGTGCACTGCTTTCACAAATGTCAACCTCTGATGGCTACAATATTTTAAAGTCTAAAACAAGAATCACATGTGGTACACCATGGTGGCTAACCATAGTTTCATTTTCTAAAATATATTAGCTCAGTTCAATTTTTTCACATGCAAGATAATTTATCTCAGCCTCAATTCCTATATTGGCCCATTTAATGCTGTTGTGAGCTGAAGGAGTAGTGGGTTGAATCCAGTGGGCAGCTAGGAAACACTTTGAATACACACTGCCTTGCTATTTCTATTTGCAGCAATGCTGGTACAGAACATGATGTGGGCGTGTGAAAAGGTCCATTTCTAAGCTCATTCAAAAATGCCTTCCCTCTCAATCCCTGTTCAATAGAGAAATATATAACAAATTCCTACATGCATTTAAGGAATTTTCTCTTTTCATACACTGTGTTTTCTTTGACATGTATAGTATTTTTCACAGAGTTTGAAACTTTGTATTGCCAATGAGTTCAACTTTGAAGTTTAAGATAAGGGTGTGGCTGTACTAACCGGCCTGATTTGTGGTGATGTTCACTGCAGAGAACTGAGGAGTATACGGACTCTTGTTGGTAACACCATTGACTGCTTGGATCTCAAAGCTGTACTGCGTGTGGGCTTGTAGGTTACGAACTGCAACACGTCGCTGGGTCAGGCCAAGGTGGCGAGGCGAAATGTCTACATTGTCATCACACCGTGAGCACATTCCTTGCTCAGGGAGGCACTTCTTACAGATGACGTTATAGAAGATGTCTTCACGACCGCCCAAGTCACGTGGTTCGCTCCATTCCAGCACCAGCGACGTTTCGTTAACACTGGAGATAACATTGCGTGGGGAAGATGGAACAGCTGCAAAAGAGAGGTAAAGGCATGGAGGTGATGAGGAAAATGGGTTTGGAATGAGGAAGAGTTTAATCTCCATGCACAATAGGTGTGAAAAAATTAGTCTTGGTGACAGTAAAGAAACATCTTGACAATAGACAAAGAGCCATACCGGAAAACACATTTTACATATCATTACATATGCATATATTCATTATTGCATAGCAGCTATCAACACAATTCATGACCCAATAATTTCCCCTGTGCAGCAATATTAATACATTTCTCGTGCATTAACTAGATTTTTTCCTTCTACATAACAAGAGACTGTTCCAGCAGTCTCTCAGAAAAAAAGGAGGACAGGAGTTCAAATTTGAATTTCATGCTTATTTCCACTGTGTGTGTGTGTGTGTGCGTGTGTGTGTGAAGTGCTGTGGGGAGCGAGTAAGACAAACTATTGGCAGAGCCTTGGCAATTCTTATCCAATTACCGGAGCCTTATCTCTCACTGTGCTGTGGGAGAATCAGACCCCTATTCCAGCAATAAAAAAAATAAATAAATAAAGGTATATTTTTTTTTCTTCACTATTGAATGAATTTGGTCCTATGTCTGCATGTTTGCTCTTAATGAAGGCAGAGCGACAGGAAAAATTGCTTCACTGTCTGCCTTTAGAAGGGCGCCAGCACTGAGAACACATAGGCTTCACACACAGTTGGATTTTGGGGGGGGGGCTTAGATAATAAAGTCCTGATAATGTTGGGAAAGTAAGCAGCCTTGTTTGCCATGTGTGAGACATGGTGTGAACAATGTGGACTGACTTTTTTATCAGGCACTGAGGGCTCAATTTAAAGAAGGAAGTTGGTAAAACATTTACTCCACCTGAATAAGTTTTATTCTGTGACCAACAGCCCCTTAAAATAGATTCTAACCGATAGAAAAAAGCATAGCGTGTTCATTGACATTAAAAAAGAATAAGTCATACAATGTCTCATATCATCTATAGAACACAAATGGACATAATTTGCACTCACTTGTGCAGGGAGAGTCTGGAGAATCTGTGTCTGAGCGGTAATAACCAGTTCGACAAGAGCAAACGGTGGCAGCTCCTGATGTGGCACGGCTGTCAGCTGGACAAGGAATGCATTGGCCTTCCCCTTGTTTGGACTTGAACGAGCCAGGGCTGCAAGCTGGTGGTAAAGGGAGAGGAATAGAGCAAGAAAACCAATTAAAATAGAATTATTACAAATAAATGCTTCAAAAGACACTGCAGTTGGATTATCTGGAACAAGACATAAAGTTGCATACAGATAGTGTTTGCAGCGTTTATATCAGAAATTTGTGATGTTCTGATACAGTATATCTTTTTAGATTTTGTTTTTACAACACAGTAATTTTGCTTTTCAGGACTAGAACATTTCAGCTGTGAATAGCAGACATTTTAAATGCTCTGCATGCCACTGACCAAAATAATTTCTTCTTTAATATAACTTATCATGCATGGTTGTGTAAGTTTATTAGCATAGGTAGTGATTAGGATGAATAAATAAATAAATACAAAAGGAAAAAAGAACAGCATTTCCCTTATTCCAAAATCCCATCCTCATTTAAGGCTATTAATTTGAATTATATATGCAACACTTAAACCAGAACTCAAACTTTTTAGTTTTACTCAGTTAAAAAACAGGCACAAAACAAAGGGAGAAGGGGAGGGGGTGCTGATCAATCATTTCCAGCCAGTAAGGGGCCATGCCATGCCACACACAATGTGTAACTATATATATCTGATCATTTTAAGTGGCTTTCTGTAAAATAAAATACAATTTTTAAAAATATAACAGGGAACAACTGACGACAAAGTTTTACTTAAAACTGGCTCTTGATAAAATAATGCACCATTAATCAGGTGAAACACTTCTCACATTTGAAATTGTCCCCATTTATAGCAGCTGCTTGGAACTTTATAACTCATGTGATAAGCTACAGACGTGCTCCGAAACAGTAACAGCAGTTCCGTGATCCAGGGTGCTTTAGAGAGCTCCATATCTTTCATAAACTGTCTTGTTAAAAGATGAATGAGTTTGCCGCGGTGCTTAATAAAAGAGGCAGCAGCAGGTAAGGTAGACAAAGTTTACCAGGGCCAGTTGATTAGCTGACCTACTGGTGTGGCTCGTCAATGTCAAGGACACATTGCAAGGTTTTTTTTTCCCACTGAATGACAATTATCACATAGTTTATCTGGTGATTTTATGCTCCCAGTGGGGAAAAAACACTTGAGGTCAAACCTACACCAGAGCACTTAGTGCTGCTGCAATTCTTCTGCTTGCAAAGTTCAATATTAGCTCAAAAACACCAGTTGGCTACAGTGTGTACATTAGGACTAAGTGTATTTGTTCTTTCCCCATTAATCAGAGTCATCCACATTGCTGGTGAACAGGAAGGTCTGCTTGATAAAAAGATAAAAAAAAATCACCTTGAGTTTTACTAGATGGTAAAGAAGCTTCTTAAACTGGAATCACATCTAATGAAAGTCTGTTTACATTCAATCAACACAATAAAAGAACATTTTCAACTCACAGAGGGGTTTTTGGCCACGTTGGCCTGACCACATAGTGTATGTTGAGAAAGCATTTCCATTTAAAGAGGCTATTTTTCTTATTCAGGAAAAAAGGCTGAAAGTGCTGATCAATCATTTCCAGCCAGTAAAGGGGTCATCCTCTTCCTTTCATCCATGTTTCCCTTAGAGGAACCATTAAAGAATGAAGCAGAAAGACAGACAAGAGGGCAGAGAAAAAGAGGGAGGGAAAAGTGGAGGCATAGAAAATGCTAATCCTGAAGGATCTTTTCCCCCTCTTCCCAACTCTCCTGTGTCTTATCCTCTCATGCAGAACATAGAGCTTAAGGAACTGATTAGACTGTATGGTGAAATTGGAAAGTGTGATGCATGAAAAAAAGCAAAGAATATTGGGGGTGAGAAACATGCAGCAAATGAGTGGCGAGGCAATAGAGAAAAAAAAAGGCTCATCGATTAATATTAATGCTGACATCCCAACTGTATCTCTGCTGGCTTATTAATGAGAGCAATGGCCTTCAGACTGGAAAGGAGTGGGAGAAGAACAGACCAGCAGAAAGTAGAAGAGACACTGCATGTTGGAACAAAGAGCAAGAAGAAAAGTCAAGCCAAGAAAAGTGGTGAAACAATGAAAGGATGATGGGAAATGACCGTGAAGTAAAAGAAAAAGGGAAAAGTGGGGAAGAACTAAGGAGAGGTGATGTAAGAAAAGAAAGAGGGAGATTTATCCCTTGTGGTTTCCAGTGATTAGAGAACGTTTTATCAAGGCCCAGTCGCCAGAGCTTTAACCTTGAGCTGCCAGAAGCAAACAAATGAGTTTTTAACCACATCCACCATGCGTTGGATTTACTATGCTTTCTCTTTCTCACATATACACTCTGTTTCCAAAGGTGAGCGAATGGTAAAATGGCCAGAGTATGCCAAAAGCTGTCACTATAAAGTACCCCTTCTCTGCATGATCATGAGTATGGATATTGAAAAAACAGCCATCTCTGTTATGAGAACAAGGCCTCTGAACTCAGGCAAGTAAGGATGATACACAAACCACACGCAAACTGAATGTGCACAGATGCTGTGCAATCAGCCCCTGCTGATTGATAACCCTGCCAGTACCCGTTTCTTCCTCGCTCATTCTGCTGTCTCCATTTGACCCGCGCACCCTGAGCCCAATTTTACGCCCTCATACCCCTCAGCACACACATACACAGTTTCCATTTATCCTTCATTCTTCTCCTACTGTCACCTGCACTCCATTTCAGTCGAGACCATGCTGTTAAAATTCGCCCTTATCTCAACCTCTGTGAACTCGTCATGTTTTCCATCAGACCCAAAACCATCAGCATCCCAGCTTTTATAAACAGACAGCCTAAACCACATTTCTATTTATTTAGCAACCAGCTGCAAGGCACAACCAAGGTCGGAGGAGTGAAAAGCCACCAGCTGACAGTGTCATCGAGGGTGTATTGTTCTGCCTTGTAATCATTGGATTAATGTGTTCGAGAAAACAGTGCAAACACATGACAGATAAAATGGCAGCTGGGCTATTTAGCATTAAACTATAACCTGTGGCCAAAACAATTCAGACTCAATCATTGTATCCACCATTGTATCCTTAACAGTCATGTGTCTAGTTTACATGTCCTCCAGCAAGACTGACTTTGGCTCAAAAGGATAAGGAAATTCTTTCAACCCCATGATCATCATCCAGGCAGGGAAAACTGAGGCATAAGATACAAAATAACTCTGTAGAAAAGCTTGAACTTTGTGCACACTGTTGGAGAATGTCTAACTTCTTAATCAACCTCTGCGAACAGAGAGTGTCTAACATTTTATTCTGCCTCCACAAACAATTCATCATAGGAATCCAAACTGACCTAAAGTGTTTGTTACGTAAACACTGACCTTGACACTGCGTTTCCTTCATGGCTGGTTCAAAGCCAGCAGAACAGGTGCAGGCTCCTACAGGAACCATCCACTCTCCATCTCCGTTGCAGTAGAGCTTCAGTGGCACAGACACCTCCAAGGCATTGGGCACGCATGTTCCTGGTGCAATAACCAAGGAGGTAGCCTCGGCTCCTGTTGCCGTTTCTGGGAAAACGGCAAAGTTGGCAATTGTGGTGGAGCACTTCTTGTAAAACACTCTCACTGAGATGAGTGACATGCAAGCACCAAGATCCTGGAAGGCCAAGTAGAACCCAGCTTTGGATAGTGGCCCAAAACTTCTATATTTTGTGTTGACTCGTCCAGAATCAAGCTTGGAGAAGCTTTCATCTGGAGCAATGGTGTCCACTTTCACATAGGGGTTCTCCATCCAGAAAGGACTGGTTGCTGTGGCTGAATCTGAGTCAGATTCATAGTAGAAGAGATTGAAGGTCTCTTTGCAAGAGCCTGGTATGTTGGGTATACTGTTGCAATCCCGCACTGTGAATTTAATTTCTACATATACACGCAGCACATCTTTACGTGGAATGAAGTCACTACGTAGCCAGTTGTTTTGGTTGAGTTCTTGTACATTGCAGACTTGGTATGTCCTTATGGGGTTCATGGCATCATCATAGCTACTGACCTCTTCCCACTGAAATAAAGCAAACAAGATACAAAAACTGTTAGATATAATATTTAAATATATGTCAGGTGATACCTGTAAGAAACACATTTATGCACATCTTTAATTTTAAGAAGAAAAAAAAACACCAACAGTTCTGAATAGCCAGACAGGAGCCGAGATATTTCTGGCTGAATTTTTCCTTCCATTCCCTTCATCGTGCCATAATGTGCCTTTCATCTCTGATTAGTGTAGCGAAAAGCCAGGGACAAGGACTGCATATTCATCACAATTACAGCAACCTGTCACCTCCTCACCACAAAACCACGACAGCATGTTTACCTCATATCTGTTTGGAAGTCGCAGCCACATTGCTTCACAACCAATTACTCCTCAATTATGAAGCAATGACTGCAACGTCCTCTAATAAAGGCTACAAAAAAGCCTTGGTTAACCTTCATGCTTTTCTTTGTGTTTTGTTTTAAAGTTCTCTACATCGTTTTAACGTTACCACACTACGCTGGGGGTGCACTACAAAGGACGGAATGGGATTATATTTTCTAACTTTCACTAACAGCTTTATTAAATGGGTCTAAGCAAACTAAAATGCAATTACTTATTGCGAAACACACTGTTTATGTAGCCTTGTAGTTCACACAGTGACAGAGATCCATCTGTTTGCTTGTGTGTATGACTGCTGAGAGATACCCCTTTCGTTTTGTATCAGACAAATATTCTAGTATAGTTTGTATGTGTGTGTGGGTTGGGGGGTATCTCTGCTATTTGCATTACAGATTCTAAATTCACTTACAAACCAAAGTATTTTGTTCAAGACCCTAAAAATCTGACAGACAATATGCAGAAACGTTCAATCAGATCTAATCTTGCTGCAACTCCTTTGTGTATTGGTTACCTTAAGACTTAAAATTGATGACAAAAAAACTTTAAAGTGATGATTACAGTATAGTCATTTTATTCATTTAGTGAATCTGCAACTCCTAAAGACTAATATAAAAAGTCTTAAATATATGACATAAACTTGCACTTAACCTTTTTTGAATGATTTTGCTTCAGGACATTTCAATTTTTCTAAAAGAAACTCAAAATTTGTGAATAGGCATGGGTTTGTTTTTGTGCGCCTGTTATTTCTATTTAAGTGTATGAGCATCTTAATTAAGGCTGCAATATGGATGTTGCGGAGACAAAGCTATTCATCTAAGATCCAGGAGGCCACAAGGGAGCGAGAGAGAAAATGGGTGTAGTTTGGCAGTGGCATTAAAACGATGGTGAGAGAAGGGGTTAGCGACCGGAGGGAATCGATAATCACCAGCCAGGTCAATGGGATGGCTAAAAGCATGAGGTGTCAATGAGTATTTAGTTCAGTGTAATAAATCATCCTCTGCAAAAGAACGACGCAGCAAAGAGTTTGTAGTTGTGTGTGTAAAGTCAGGTGTTAATTTAAAATGCTAGTGTTAGCATGTCTACCTATGCTTCTACTCACTCTGAGTGAGTGTATATATATATATATATATATATATATATATGAATGTGTGCTTTAAGCAAGGACACCCCCCTCCTAGACATGCATCAGTGGGCAAACACTCTGAGTGCCTGCTTACAAAGCCTGAATAAATTAAACAGGTCGTGTGAAAAAGGGTCAAGTTTCTTGGCATTGATTTCCAACAAAATAAATTGTTATGCGAAATTGCAGATTCACTGCATTTGCTTTGCCTTCTCTCCATTCAAAGTTTTATAAATATATGTGTTTTACTTCTAAATGATAATAAACAATAAATTAATAATGAGCCAAGCCTCCTCCTTGGAGTTTCAAAATGAAGTTGGAAAAAAATTATCTTGGCTTAACAATTATTCTTTGGAAGCAACAATGAAAACTATTAATATTGAGGCACAGATACTGAAATTGCTCATTACATTTACTTTACTTTCTTAATCAAAGCAAATCGTTGGCAAACTCCCCCCCAGAAAAAAAAAAAAATAAAATAAAATAATTTGAAATGTTTAAAGAGGCATGTTCAGCTTCAAGACAGAGAAACAATGCCTGTGCAATGTTATATTTGTGTTGCTGAAAATATGGAAGCAGTGGAAGAAACAGCACACAAAAGCCTGTACGGGTAAATTATGTAGTTCATAGTTTTGTCAGTTGTATTGATGCAAGTCATTAGTGTGTTGTTTTGGGGTAGACATGGTTTGTTAGCTTTCTACAGCTGAAAAATGAAAAGAGCTTTACATCAGATTATGGACATTTTAAATGAGTAGAAGACAAAACTGGTGTTCTGAGGGGTGACAACCACAAGCTCAATGTCAAAGCAATTGCCTCAGAGGAAGGCGAAAAAACAAACAAATAAATAAAGAATTTTATCATTCAAAAAAGATTCTAAGAAATTAGTAGAAAACTGATAACTAGTTTTCACAGGAGGCAAAGTGATACAGAGTGGATTTAATGCTCTTTGTACCATAAGGGCTCTGTGGGGCTCATAGATAAGGACAATGTTCTGCTAGACTGTTTTACTAATACAGCCTACTAATATTTCTATGCACTTTGTTATCTGAAGCTGCAGCAGCATGGTTGCCTTCACCTAAAGACATTATTATAATCAGAATGTAAAGAGCATTTTTACATAATTAGCCTTTTAAAATGTAACGAAGTCACATTTATTAACTTTAACTGGTGTGATTTGTAACATTATCTTTAACAAGTAAAAGAAAAAAACACAAGTGCTATTTCCAGTACTATTTAACATTTTTTTTCAAAATATGTTTAAGAATGTTTGTCCTGTTCTAATCTTTAACTTCATTTAAAAAAGAAAAACTGTGTGGTATTGTCATGAAAATATCATTGTTAGCCTTTAGGTTGAACTGAAGAGTTAAATCTATGTACATTATGCATGTTTATGACCTGTTTTATCATGCTGGAGGTGAGGTTTGTGATGTAGACAGAGCAACATTAACAACAGTTATTACATGATCATGGTATATTGTCATATCTTTATGAAAATCTCTGTGGGTGTGGAAATTCCCCATTCATCTACCGTTTGTTTTGAGAACGGGAATGATATGGTTTTGGCCTAACCTGCACGAACTTCACACCATTAAACAGACTGGTATTTTGAAATAGGGTAGTTACTGCATGCCAAGTCATGCTGCGTGTTATTAGAACATGTTTTTGCCATATTTGTGCTATGTGCTACTAAAGGACGACACCCTGACCTGTACTTTTACCCTAATTCTAGCCATTGGACGTGCTATTTTAACAACAAAAAATGACACTCGGCATGCGCCCAAAGTAGCACACGAAAAATTGGCATGAAATTATGTTGACAAAGAAGGTGATGAATGGAAATCAGAATAAAAACACAAGTGCACCTTAAAATATGTATCATATACATATGTACATATCCACACAAAACACACATACACATACACACACACACACACACACACTTGTAGACTCATGCATCATACAGTCAGACGGGGGACTGTACATATAAAGTAGATATACAGATCTAAGAAAGTATGATAAAGTATGCACACAAAAACCAGTATGGCTGTTTCAAGCAGACATTCTCTTTGGAGTTGTCAGGACTTGAATATACTATCTGTAGCTTTATCTGCATGTGCTGTGCCACAAAGGACACAATTGTTACTGGATTTATTCTTTTTCTTTAAAAGATTAATTCATTAACTTATAACCCCCCACCTGGAAATTTCATCTCAACCTAACTGTCAAATATTGTCTTTGTTTTACTCTATAGCTCTTCTTTTTATCATCCATAAAAAACTAGCAAGCGTTGATCCTGTTGCATCATAGCCAAAGCACACAAACAACATGATATACATGATAAGAGTCTATATAAAGCCAGAAACAAGAAAACAATTGATTTTTTCCTTTTTTGTAACTTTTTTGTGTTTTTCATGAAGAAAGGATGGGAAAAATTAAATAAAAAGGAGATTTATAACTCAGGGAGGATGGGCACTGTCTGATGCATGTTCTGTTATGAAACAAAAAGCAAGAGGAAAGTTTATTTAAAGTTGTTAATGTGTGAAATCTGTTGTGCAAAAGGCTCGCCACTGTATGCACATCCTGAAAAGGAGCATCTGCTGCAGGTTTACTTAAGACAGAATTAGGGAGGCTTGTCTGCAATGTGTGCCTGGAACTGGTGGAAGGATAACTGCTGCATTGTAGCTGAACAAGAGGAGGGTGGTAGGGAAGATGGGAAGTTGGGAGGAGGCATGGGGAAGAAAAAGGAAGAGGGCATGACAAGCTGTCAGGGGGGGTTTGTCTTACTGATTGTTCACAGCTGAGGTGGCTTCATCAGTAGCTGGAAAGGGAAGAATAGGAAGTATGGGCGATTTCCAACTGCTGAGGAGGAATATTTTTTGCAAGTTTTTTAGGGGTAACAAGAAAATGTAAAAAAAATTGGGGGCTCGAATTTTGAAGCACAAGTCTGAAGGACCACACAAAGGGAAGAGGAGGAGTGCTGGTGCTCTTTGAAGTATGGCTGAGGAGGGGTCAAGACTCTTTGCTCCTCTTTAGCCCATTGTGGAGAACACATGGGAAAGCAAGATGAGGCTGTCACTGGCACTTTGTGTGAGGTAGATTTAAGTGCACAGACATCTAATGGGTCAAAGCTGGGAAATATTTTAGTGTTTAAAAGGTGAATTAATAAAGAAACAAAGCTTTTCACAAATTTCATGTGAACTCATGCAGGAGGAGGGAAACATCTGTGTCTGGGTGGGGGATTCAATTTGGATTGCAGTGGATCTTTTTTTTTATTTTGACAAGTCCTGATGGATTCTAAGATATTTTGGCAACCATCTGTCAGTTGTACATATCATTAGCATGTATTTGGATGACATAACTGGTATATTGTGTAGGTGATATTCAACAAATGACCTGGAAATAAGCATCTTTCTTTTATTTCCCTTTGAACAAACTATTTCCATTCATCAATCATTATTTCTCATCGTCGACATGAATAGCCATACAGACACAAACAATACACAGTAAACTTACCCCGGTCTCAGGATGTGCAGTCCATGCTAATTCCGTTGTGGCCCACTTTGTATCCATCAATGTCTCTGCAAATGGAGGTAAAAAAAAGAAAACATTCAGGTCAGACAAAGAGGAACAGGGTGACAGAGGAGGCCAATAGAACTCTCAATGGTTTTATAACAATGTCATAAAACTTGTAAAATGATCCAAGTTACAGATAAGAGGCTTTGACCAAAGCTGTTCTCAGATAACAAGGTGAGTAACAGAACAAAAAGCTGGGCTGTGAGTAATATTCAATTCAATTAGACAAAGAAGTACTGTATGCATGAGTGTGAATATGTGTGGGACATAAAAGACAAGAAGACAGCAGATCTAGGTGGCTGATCCGTGAAGTATTGCATTACATTTTATTGTTACTCTTCATCTGGCTAATTAGTCTCAATTAGATGCTAGTTTCAAACAAGGGAAAGAAAACAGCTTATCTCACAAAGAAACTGTTTAGCTTCCCACAATGTGATGCAACACACACCCACACATACAGTTAGTAACATGTTGTAAAACTCCAAGAGATATATAACCCAACAGAAGGCTTGAATGGAAAGAGGGGTAATAAAGCCACAAAAGAGAAGCTCTTGAGGGGAACAGGGGTCAGAACATTTCAACTGGTTTCACATTGTGGCATTAACACACTTTCCTGCACATAGAAAAGACACAAACATAAAATGAAGGACATGAACCTCTCCTTCTAGTCTCCTTTCTTGTCTTAACTCTCCTGTGTTGCTTCTACTAGGAAAGGAGAAGAGAAGGGAAGGCAAACTATAAATGTTGGGTCTTTTACTACCTGGTGCTTAAGGCACAGTATGCAGCCACAGTTATTATCTCAACCAGAGTGCTGTTCTACATGATTGTAAAAGATGATGAAACAGAGCAGCCATAGACTGATATTAAGAAGGTGCAAGACATTCCCTCTTTCCTTGCCTTACTTGAATCTAAAAAGGGTAAACCTGGGGACATCTCACCAGAAAATACTGCTCTAAACTGATCCCAGAATACTTCCCTCGTTCTACTTTGCTCTTGAATATTTAAAGACCTTTTTTTGTTTACTTTGTAAAAGGTTCAGGGTTAAAGGGAAATGAAGCTCTGTTACAGAGTGAGTTAGTATCAACATCAGGATTTTACCACTGCTTCTCTACATACCTGTTGTCCCTCCTGCTGCCTTCAGAAGCTCCAGAAGAAACAAAGTCTGACTGTCAAGCCCTTTATAAATTATGTCAAACATTGTGAGACTGCATTCTTTTGCAACTGGGACTCTTAATTTTAGCCTGATATGTTTAGTTTGATGGGATCATTATCATGTGTTCTCTACTGGTAAAGGGATTATATAATGTCTAAGAATCTTTGAACAAAAGAAAGACATACCTGAAACAGTCTTTTGTGACTTTGGCTTGGTCTCCTATTGGTAAATAAACAATAGACTCTGCTACTCAAGTTCTAACTACTCTGAACCAGTTCAGGTAGTGAGAACTGTCCCAGAATTAGATCATAAAATATATCACAGTAGTAGTGTTATCTCTTTTTCTCCCGTTCTCCTGTCCAATATCCCTTCTGTGCTTATTGTATTAAGCATTCTGAAGTGGATTCTGCTCTTTGTAACCAGGCACAGCCACATTTGTCACTTGTGTAAATTATGACCTACTACTGTCTTTACTTCCCAAACTGTGTCAGTGCACATTAGCTGCATATCTTGCCCTGTCTCATTTTGTGACAGTGTGCAGCTCGGGACTTGTTACTGACAGTTGTGCAGGTGTGTGGGCTGGTGTGGTTGGAGTGATATACCTCCACTGCCTGGTCTTTACCATTACAACAGGGCTGTGTCCATGTCATGCTGGTGTGTCATTAGAGCTGACCTTGCAGGAAAAAAAATGACAACAGGGCGAAACACAATGACAGACGGGAGTGGAACAGGAGTGGGAGGCAGAGAAGAGATAGAAAGAACGAGAGCCATAGAGCAAAAAGAGCATTATGCAAAGCGCACACACACACACACTATGGCACACACTTGTGTAATCTGACTCAGTGGTTTAGGCACTGGATCATTCTGGAGTGCAGGTGCATCCGGAACCTATCCTTTTTCATTGCATCTATATTGTTTGAGCAAACCAGGACTGTGGTTATGTGTGTCAATGTCAGAAAGAAACTGCGCAGGTGTGCATTGCGTATTTGATGCAAAGCCCTGTATTGTGCCTAAAACACAGCATCCATCCTGAGTCAATGGGCAAGAGTAAAAGCATTGGATGACCATGACTTCACCTGGCACTCCTCTGTATTTGTCTGTGTGTTTGTGTATGCATATGTGCTTACTTGCCTTTGCACATCATTGTTGTTGGGTGTATGATGTCAAGTAATATGAGAATATAGCAATACCTATAAATCACATGCTATAGAAATAAAAACATTAGAAAAGGGCTTGGATATACAGGTGCAGAACAGCACAAACCAGAAAATGAAGTGTTATGTGCTCATGAACAAAAGAAACAGATTTGGTGCCAAACTGACAGATCTGTGCCATATAGATGAAGAAGTACAAGAGGGAGGGAGACTAAGTCGGATTAATGAAAGAAAGGTATCTTTTAAAGCAAACAACCTCTGAAAGTGTCTAAGAACACGTTGGCTTGCTGCCTAATGGGCTTGGATGAACAAAACACAAAATAGGTTGAAAGAAAAACCAGTAGGACAAGTTGGGAGAGAAACAACTACTGTGTAACTATAGGACCCTTCCCTGAACACAGAAATGGCTCCGGTTGGTGTTTTATTTTATTTTGACATGTTTCAAGTAATACTAGAAGTGTAAAATGAGTGTGTGTGGTTACAGTCTTAATTAATTACATAAATAAATAAATGTGCTCATGGCAAGAGTGAAACATGCAGATGTAGGAGGTATCACTGGATCAAGACACAGCTGTTCAATCCACTTTCCCAATGGAGTCTTTTTCCTCCCGCTCATTCATTTTCAATCTCTTTCTTATCATCTCTATAAAATGATGGATCTCATTCCCCTTTTCTTCATTTCTCTTTCTTTTCACCTATCCTCTATCTATCCTTCTACAAGTGTAAAGGTCTAGCCCATTGTCATCTGTCTTTTGCCTCTTTAACTCCTCTCCACCCGACCCACCCTCTCTTTTTCTTTTCCAATCTTTATGTATTTGCTCATGTTTTTACACTGGTTGATGGATGTGACGTGCACTGTTATGGGGACTGCTTTTCAACCACCCACTGCTTACAAGACTATTCAATTAGCGACTCACTGTTTGAGCAACCCAAGGATTGCTTTAGTGTTTTTATGATAGAGGTCAAATGCACCTGGGATTATCCTAACAAGTGTGGGGGAAAATGGCAGTGGCATTTGTTTTCTCTGCACGCTGTGACTGTGAGAAAATATTGCAGAAATACAAACATGCTCAGGGAGATCATATGCAAGCAAATAAATACTTACACGCACATATATAAACACGCACAAACATACACACTCACATGCAAAACCAACCCCTACAGACTAATCCTGTAATGACAGGGCAGGCCTAATAACAGGGGAGGGCACTGAAGCATTCGTCCTTATGGCCACATCCAACTCTCTCTCTCTCTCTCTCTCTCTTTCTCTCTCTCACATACACATACACACACACACACGCACACAGCAGTTACAAGCCTCTTAAAATATGTCTTTGTTCAAACAAGCAGACTTCTTAAAAGGAAGAAAAAAAGGGAAGGCCACAGAAGGAAAAAGAAAGAAAGGCTATTACTGAGAGACAGGAATGCCAGGTCTTTTTTACTAGTCTCTGGGTCACAAGGAGCAGACAGGTGAGGGGTTAAGCTTGGATCTTACCGCGACTATTTCACCTTTTTAGCATACCTGTCTTTGTTTGCAGGGTTCTAACAGGTGAGGATATACTGTATGCCTCGACAAGCTGCCAGATTACAGAATATTGTTTGAATGTGTTAAAAGCTTCTCCACTGGCAATATTATTAACTGCTGTGTTAATGGAACATGAGCAGAACAAGACTTTGCATGCAACCTATAAAAAACAAAAAAGCTATAAGAAACTAAACTTCTTACTGATTCCCTCCTGAAAATCCTTCCCTCCAGGCTTCTCCGCCAGTTAATTATCTTCTCCCCACCTCTTCTTCGAGATGCTTTTGTTGTGTATTTTCTGCAGTCAAACAGACCAAGCACATGGCAACCTGGCATGGGGTAGCCACTCCATTAAAATACTATGCTGTCTGGTTGCCAAACACTTGAGCCTCTGTTTAGCCACAGAAACAGTGAAATGTGTCAACATTGAGAGTGAAGACCCCGTGCTCAACTTATTAGCGCTATTAGCCTGATTGCATTGTGAGCTATCTTTGTTGGCTCCACTTTTGTTATCCAGTGAAGCTGAGGCAAAAAATAGAGAAAAGGACGGAAAAGAGGGCAGGAGGAGAGATGCTATTCAAATTCAAATTGTTTGAGTAGTTCTTTTGCCTTTGTCCGGGGCCAGAGGGCGATGATTAGGAAAAGTCTCCTCATTTTATGGTTAGGCCTCCCCTTTAGTCCCCTCTTCCACACAAACACACACACATACACACACACACACACACACACACACACACACACATGCACACACAGTCATGGTAATTGGTTGCTGCAACATGGACAAGCCAAAGAGTTGATTTCTCGGTGGAATTCCTGTGTGGACTCGCCTTCCATCACAACTCCTCCCCAACAGCGCGCGCACACACACACACACACATACCTCATAGCCTACCACTCACTGTCAGTCATCCCACAATGGCTGTCACGCAAGAAGTTTGTTCGGTGTGTACTAAAAGGGTAGCACCACAGATGTTTGGTAAATAAGCTGTCTGTTTCTCTTTTTCCTATTCTTTCCCAACTATCATCTTCCCAATGGGACATAATGAAATCAAGTCTTTGGCTTTTGCATTTGTCAGTGGGAGCTACTCTCAATTCTTTCCCCCCCTTGCCAAAAGTCACCTTATGGCGGAAGACTTTCTGGATTTGGATGGTGTGGCATTTTTGTGTGTCTCCACTTAGCCCATCATGTCTCAAGAGGCATTGTCAGACAAACAGCTCTTGCCAGATGACTCTGGAGCTTTGTGATAAATAAACAAAAACAAACAAGCTATTTTTTTTCTGCTTTTTTTTTCCAACGTTTTGTGGGAGCTGAGTAGAGCCAAGCAAAGAAGTTTGAGTAAAAAAAGATGAGGCTTTGATCGCTGTACGGAGAACATTGCAAGCTATCACATATGTGTATTTGCATGATTGTGCACTGCAGCCGAACAGGCTCTTGCCTCTTTCAATAGCCCATGAAGCCTTGTTCCTGTAACTGGCAGCGGAATGGGCCTCTTTTGTATTCACCTCCTCCTTTTTCTTTATTTTTCTCTTCCTCTACACTCACTGTCTTTCTCTCATCTCTGTCTCTCCTTACCCCTCCCATTCTTCCAGTACTCCTAATTACAGACCACATAGCATCTGACGAACAGGTAGCCCTAAGGGTAGCTGTCTAAAAAAAACAGGTGTGTGTGGGAATACATGTGTCAGCATTTGTGTTTCAGTGCATAAATGCATTTTCAGACTATATGTGAGTGGTATGAATGGGGTGGGTTTGAAAAGAAAAACACAGTTCCAGTTTCTATTTTTTAACTATTGTGCAGCCCTAATAGTCATCAAAAGTAGTAACACAAAAAGTGTGTTCACATCATTGCTGCTTGTAGTACAGACTGGCACAAGCACTTCTGAAAAAGCTCAAATCCTATTCTGAAAAATTTTTACCTGAGTTTTTGAGATGTTTTTGTAAGGTGTTCGAGGAGATGTGCCAGATGTGCTTTTTTAGTGAGCATCTGTCTGATTAAAAAATGGCAATCAGATTATTAACTTACATTTAAAATCTCTGAAGCCACTCCATTTCTAGAGTCCAAAAGCTGTTGTTTATTTGCACTTAGAAGAGAATGTGAACATCCATTTATCTATACTGTCTGCTCCTTCTGTTAAGATGTACATAGTTATCTCAACATACAAGACACTCATTACTTGTGCAGTTTTGCCTGAGGAGACCTACCCACCTAGTTTTTTTTTTTGTTTTGTCACCGACATGCCCTCATGTGTAACTTGTAATTTACAAGGTTTCTTTTCAGATTGAAATATTTTTGTGGAGGAGTCATCCAATAGCCTTTAGATTGATGACATTGAGGTGCTTCTTAGGAAAACTCATTAAAACCACCATCTTAAACCAATCTGTAACTCAAAATAAATTTTGTTTAATGTTTAGATCACCTGAAATGGAAGCTAGGCGCAACTCTTAAAATAAACCAGCAAATATAATCGTAACAATCTATTTCTGTTTTTGTTTTAAAGAGTTGAAAAATGTCATAAACCACGTCAAATAAATCTGACTTGAGTAATAATATTAGGAAAAGCAGCTGATTGTAGCTCGGTAAGGATTCACGTCAGGTCTAATTTTGGAAAGTTGTGTTCATGTTCATTTGCAAATGATTACTTTAAGGACGTCAGGTCTGCCTGTGTTTAACAACCATCAGGAAATGGGCACAAAACCATATTTCTGTAAAGACATGAGATGTTTATACTGTCCAACATGGAAACTATTGCCTCAATCTTTACCATAAATATAGTAATTTCTCACTTACAATGCTTCCAGGAAAGTTTCCACATATTTCCCTCCAGGTTTTACAACATTTTACAAGTCAGTCTGAGATTCCTTTTTCTCCCCATAAAATTAAACCTCAAATGTTGACAGTAAACACCATTTAAACACACCGCTCTAATCTTGAATTTGATGCACGAGCACCTTGTGTGGTGTATGTCTGCGTTAGACGCTAAGATGGCATCATCCCATTTCCTGGCAAATGACTCAGCCGACTGCGACTGAAAAATGCAAACAACCCAGCGAGTAGCAGGTTTGCTTTTACCTCAAGGATCAGCATATGTAAATACAAAACTCTGAGTTGGGATTTCTGGGTATTTTGTGCGTTCCTGTTTGTATGGAGTTATTTGTCTCTGTATGGGAGTGGAAGTGCACGATGAGATGAGTGCTTGTCACACCAGCTGTTTATTTTATTTTGTTTCACCTCACACTCTCTGGAGGGCAGCGATATCTGGAATGCATTTCATATTTAAAACAAATATACTGCACAGCAAGCTCTTGATTGATTTAGTTGCTCGCTAAGCAGATGAAAGGCAAACAAATGCACCACACTCTCGTACACATCAACACGTGCATATTTCAAGCTTCTATAAAAAGGCCTCTTTGGCACACATCAAAATAACAAGCAGGCAAGACATCTCCTTTGCAAAAGCTCCACCTTTATCTTTAAAAAATATCTATTTATAACACAACCAATGAAATATACTTTTCTTCAGCAAGAAGTGACAGTAAAAACAGAGGTTCAAAGCCTTGCTTAAGGGCACCTCAGTAAAAAGCAAAAGGTACATATATAGTTTACATTTACTTTTTGAGAAAAAAGGCATTGGAATTTTTTTCTATTTTATTTTATTTTTCTCTATTACAGTAAGCTTTAACACTGTCATGCTCCACCAGCCACTCATTCAACAAAATTATTATTTATTTACAAAATGTTTTTATTTTCTTAGGGGAAAAAAAGAAGCAAATAAATAACTTTCACTTTTTTATGCTTGTTACTAACGTTCAGCAGTGTCTCATTATATACTCATCCTCAAAGACAGAAACATAAAAGGGAGGCGGTAGAATCATTTACTGAGATAAAGCAGTGCCGATATTCTTTGATATGCTGCCTGCTCCGATAGCTTCTCTGTGGATAAGGCTAATGAACAAATGACACTTCATTGCTTACAACCTCATAAGAATCATGTGAGTAGTGCAGACGCTAATAAATACGAAGTGCCTCAAAGGTCAAACAATAAGAGGAGGAGATAGACTATAAATTTAATTAGTCTTCAAATAAGTATTTTACTAACATAAAAATCTAGTTTAAATTAAATGTTGGAACCCTTAGAAAGGTGTAATTAAATTGAACAAAAGTGTAGCGAGCAGGTATAAGAGTATGCTTACACATCTGTCTATATGTCTGTGAGACGAAATTCACCTGGCGTCTCCGTCACTCTCAGGGATTTTGTGTATTAGTGGAGCAGACTAACATTGTGTCAAGTGTGTGTCACGACTCCTTGCTAACCACTTCCATGACACATGTTTTGTCTGCCAGTAAGGTCTGTCAACCATCAATCTTCTTTGACATTTTACCTCGCTCAAGCTGCCTCCCCTGCCTTTGTGAATCAAAAGATCTGATGACCATGATTTCTGTGACTATTTATGGAACACTAGCATGAGATTGACAGTGGATATTATGTTGTATTTGCTTGGTGACTGAAGTCAGTCTGTGCCTCCTGCAAAGAGGTAACAGATAAAGAATGACTCAGAGCATATTTTTGTATTTCTGGGGCAGTATTCCCCAGACTATAAAAGGAAATAACTTAATATGTATTTGTTTAAAAAACAAAACAAAATAACATCCAATTTAGTGCAGACTCATTCATCCCTGAATTATTTGTAACATGGAAAGGACAACAGGGGAAGGAAAAGCAAGCAAGGTTTGGAATGCAAAGAAAAAGAAAAATTTTCGAAGAGGAGACAGGGGGGTGGGGGGTGGGGGGAGCTGAGAAAAAGATGGGGGTGAAAGGCAAGAGGGTGAGTGAGGTGACAAAGGGGGGAACAAGAGGGAGGAGAAAACACAAAAGAGAGAAAAGGAGAGTGGTTGGAGAGCTCGTACATGTGCCCTTGTATTCCCCACAGCTCCTGCACTTCTTTCATTGTCGCAGTGTTTTTGGCATGTTGACATGCAGAATCCTTCAGAGACCCAGCATGTAGATGTCTACGGTGTCCTCCGTATGTTTCTGTGTCAGCTTCAAGTGTGTACATTTACCATGTAGCCTGATGGGAACTGCTTCTGCTCATTGCCTCGCTGCAGTTCAGGGAGCCACTGTCTATCACAGCTGTCCTTTTCTTTCCTTCTTTGTTTGCTACATAGTTCTTTTCTTCCTCTTTTGCTCTCCTCTCTACCCTCTCTTCCTCTGCTCTCCAACCTTCCTCTGCTCCACTGCATCCATTCATTACAGCTCAATTGCTCTGGTAACACACTGTAGAATATAGCCACACCGATTCCCAGGTCAAAAACTGAACACGGAGCCGTTGATAGCAGCGACTTGTTATTGTCCTCGAGGATTTGTGTGTAAACTTCATTGTGAATATTTAATCGGTGCTAAGAAAAATCTTTTTGGATCCATGTACGCACTCACCTGTGTGAATGAGTATTTGCTCATAAGGATGGAAGCTGCTGATCAACGGCGTCTCGGAGGTGTAGGAAGCGTAAACATGAACAAAACTACATGCTAATGCACATAGCTTTGTTGAATAGGAGCCTGTCTACCTCCTGTGCAGTCCTATTGTGTGTGAGCAGTTACTTCACAGCTCTAATAGCAGGTTTCAGTCAATTTTGTATGTCAGCAATGGCTGACTCAACAAACAGAGGCACACAAACTCATACTGCATACTTAGATAATGCCAATGCATACACATTATACACAAAACAGTGAATCAGAAAATGAGACGTATTATTAAGTAACTCACATGCGTACAAACACACACACAAATCCTGTTTGTTCACAGGGGGTGCAGCCTAGAAAAAGCTGGATTCAGGCATTGAATAAAAGCCATGGCTTTTTGAATGGCTGAGTACCACAAGAAAAAGGCTTAGCACCCAGCTTTGCCATTCTGTTTCAACAGACACTGAGTCTCTCCCAAACACATGGCCTCTCTGGCCTCTCTAGTTCTCTCGTTCTCACTGGCTTTCTCTTCCTTCGTGCCCCTCAACAATTGTTTCTCTTGATTCAGTCTCCGCTAATACAGTCATCTGCCAACGAATCGGATCACCTTACAATTTACTTCCACTGCTGTATGTAATGATTCTGTTGAATCTAATTAAAGATGGCTACTTCCTGTTACACCCGGAACAGCTGCCTGTGTGTCTGCCCTAATGCAGCTTCACATTTTCCACATGCCAGTGGCTTCCAATTACTTTTAAACAGTTTTAAAAAAAACATACTGTGGTAGTAGAAACCAAAAGTCTTTGAGGTTTGCTTGTTTCTTTTTTCCTTCTCCACAGAAACTTTCACAGTCAGAATAAACAAAATAACAACCAAAATATAAGCTGGGGACTACGTATTAGCAGAGATTCCAACACTAAAAGTAGTTTTTTGGCTCATCAAGCAATGACTGATGATACAAAGATACTGAAAGATAATTATCAACTCAATTATTACTGCCAGTCATGCTAATTACCTAGGTAAGCCCTCTTTTACCTGTGAAGAAAAAGGAAATTAAAATAAAATCACTGTCAGGAAATTAAGAAGATGAGTAATTACACTGGTCCATTACTTGTACGCATCATCACAAGCCCTCTTTTTTTTCCTAAAGGAATAATGAGGAATACTCAAATGATGTGAAATTCTGGCTGATTGGTGCCTCTCCAACCAGCAAGCGCAAGCTTTGTTACAGTTTACCTGCTTGCCTAATTATTAGCTTTTCAGGTTAAAGATGCCAACAACAAAAGAGAAGTTGGGGCAGTTAAAGGTAGGAATGCAACCAGCCAGGTCAGGGCTACGCAGGTCAATGTGACAGCCACTCTTTCACAAACACACCCACTCTGAAACAAATCCATGAACACAAAGATCACATGAAAGCTAACTCTGTGTCGCTCTTTCATGTACCCTCGCATTCATGCTGGGGAGTGGTGACTCGTATAAAAGGGGGGGAAAAAAGAAAAAGAAACCTTAGTGTAGCACGCAACATTGCAAAACATACAGGAGCAGGAAAGATGACTTAGATGTACTCACACACTGATGCTGTTTATAGGACATACATTAAGGTTGACAGGGTTGGTCATCTACATGGTTTTGTTTTCTTCTTCCCTTCACAAATCCTTCCTTCCTTCCTTCCTTTCTCTTCTATTTCTCTTTGTCTCTACTTTTATGAACGTCTCATTCTTTCACACATAGGGCTGCCACTCCCACTCGTCTTGATTTTTATTCTCCTCACTTGTTGTGGATTTCTTCGCTATACCTAATTATCCAGCTTTCAAGCTCTTAAGTGCTTCACGTTCCTCCCTGCAAAATTTCCACAACCTTTTTTCCTAACCTTTTTCTTTTTTTAAGGAGATGTCAGCATACAGTATAGTCTTCTCATTTTTCTCAAAATAAATAATGGTTTTGGTAACAAACAGCAGTGTGCTGATTACTTTATTCTTGGCCTAGGTTTTGAAACTTAAGTTGATAGTGGGAGATAAATGTGTTTGTTATTTGGCAACATTAACCTACAAGTGAAGGCAAATGAGAGACACCATTATTGCTCAGGGCTCTTTTTTTCTCCTTTTTTCAATACCACATACCCTCTGATGGCTTAAAAAAATTAATCATGTAGATCTGTTTAGAGTGGATGTTGTGTACCTCCGTATCGCTGTCTCTTCCTTCCCCTTGTTGGGCTTCTATTCTTAATCGCCTCTGAGTTAATTAATCTCACACTTGGCTGCTGTAATAACTTGACTTGTTAGACCTCCTCAGTGCAAATGGACTCTGCCTCTTTAGAAGCTAAAAGCACCGGTAATGAACCAGTAGGGAGCGAAAGCACGGTAAGAGAGAGCTTTTGGAGCATCCATAAAAAGTTTTAAAACATGACACTGTCAATTTTAATATCTACTCTTCCTGGCGTGTACATTAAAATGACATTTTGGGCATTTAGCTTATGTTCATGCAAAGTGTCTTCCTGTAAGAGCAGCAGGAGCCTGTTTCAACATAAGCTTTAAGTCTCAATTTGCCAGATCTTTATATATGTTTCATATATATATATATATATATATATATACATACAGTATATGTGTATGTGTGTGTGTGTGTGTGTGTGTGTGTGTGTGTGTGAATGAGTTTTGTCTTTGATGTTGATAAAATCATCAATTAAAATGCAGCAGAGAAAGACTATATGACAAAGGGATGTAAACTGAATGTAGCTGGCAATGATTAAAACCTGTCACAGTACAATGAGACTATAGCTATCACCACACACTAGCCAAGCTCAGCATTTTCTGGTCAATCTCATGGTCAGGGATTGGCAAGGTCCCAAACCTTATTACATATTAATGTATTTAACCTATGAGGAAACCGCTAAATAGATAGTCACAGCACAGAATCCTGGCTCTGGGCAATTAAAAGTAATTGACGGATGGACAGACAGAGATCCAAGGCTGTTGGGGTCCATATGGCAGGGGGCTTTCAGAGGCCCACTGCAATTACATAAAGACCTCTGTGCATTGGCATGACATACAGAGGGCCCCAGACAGCAACACCAGAGAAAGAAGGAATAAATCATACAGCAGTTAGTAACTCGCACACACTCACATATAAAGATGCACACTATGCACATGCACTTTCACACATGTATGCAATCTGGCAGGGGGACAATTCCCAAAATGCAGAGGATTCACACAGGAAGTACAGGTCGAGGATTTAACAGAGCACTGACAATTTCCCTTTTGCACATAGAGAAAACAACCAACCACATCGCGACGACAGAAAAAAAATTGTGTCACCATTCACCTCTCAAAGACCCTCACATACATCAGCAAATCCAATAATTTTATTAAAGCATTATGACTAAGAAATTACGAGTCTTTTCCCTTGGATCTGGACGTTACTGTTATGTGAAGGAAAATCTCATGAAAAAGGAAAAAGTTTGCATGCAGACAAGAGAAGAAAGGAACACAATCTGTAGAAGCAAAGGGTAAAGTTTGATGGTTTGTCTGTACGACATGGATGATAAATGAGTTTCAAGCAGACCAGAAGCTTCGGGTTAAATATCCTTTTGAGCATTTGCTTTTCTCTATCAAAGATATATGGTGTAGATATATTTCATTTTGTCATCTGTCTGCTTTTCTATCCATCTCTTTCTTTGGGGATATGTAGAAAAGATAGGCTACCATAGCTAATGTATTATTCACCCTTCATTGATGTGTAACTGAAGCTGGCAGTTTAGAGGGATCAGAGTGTCACCAATTATCCTATACAACCAGCACTACCTTCACATACACACACACAGTGGTTGTAGCCACAGGGCTGCCAGACACCCATTGATTAATGTGCTGACGCACAGAGCATGTTTGTGCACACACATGTTCCAATACCTAAAACACAAATGTTCATCTATCATGGATGTGCACTTTTTTTGTGTGTGTGCATCTTTATAAGCCAAATGTCCTGGAAAACTGTTGTGCAGCTGTTTCAGAATGAATAACAGACTAACAATCAATGTATATTTCTACATGCGAGTAATAAATTCAAATTTTTTTTCACATTTGCACGAGACTTTAGCCTTTAACAACCTTACATTTGAATAGGTGGGTAGAATTAGTTGAATAAAAATATATTTAGCTGTTTTGGAAAGTTTGTTTAGTTTTAAATAATATCACCTCATTTATTCATGACTAATGATAACAATTTTCAAATGTCAGCTATTCAGAAAAGACCAAAATGAGCAACAAATTCAAATTAGTCTCTTTTGCACCTTTGCATCCAGAGACTTCACATCTGAAATGGAAGATCTTTGTTGGGGAAAATGTTCTATGTGTTTTTTATACATAGATGAACAAATTAACTTGAATTAAGTTGTACACAATTAAAGTAGAACCTTGTTTTAAACTATTGATGTTTAAGCCAATCAATGATTGTTTTTTTTATTATAAGTAACCCAGAAATTTCCCCAATCTAAACACCTGCCCCACTGAAGTACTTAAAACACTGCCTGTGGCAATCTTAGGTAGTTAAAAAATAACAGTCCCAGTGTTTATGCCTAAGCTCACCCATTAGCACATGTCTTCTGGTGGGATCAATTCTGTTCTGGCCTGTGGAGAAATCTGTATCAACAGAAGGGAATAAACAAGAGAAGTGCACGTTTATCATTCTTTCCAAATAAGATATGGAAAATGAGATGCACTAGGAATATCAATGTGCTTCCTATCCAGTTTCATCTATGTGTAGTACAGATACTCAGGCAGGACCACTTGGTGGTTCAAGTAAGCCATGAGGAGTTAGTAATGCCCCAACTGCATGGTGTGAATCAGCACTGATGTGATTAGTCATCAACCCTGACCCTGACCTAGCCAAAGTGGGAGGAATACAAATGAATCCCCACGGCTGTTGGCCAGTAAACCTGACTCTGGACCAGTGTTTATGGGATTCAAACCACACCACACAAGGCCACAGCAAATGGGCTTACTGACCCTGAACATTGACTTCGTTAAAGGAATGGAAAAAAACACTATTAGTTAGGGTTTTTTGTGTCCTGATTGATAGCTACTGTAATTATAAGACATATATGAATTATGTCATTTTGCTGGTATACTTTAAGAATGTTAGTTTTACACAGCTAGTATACATTTGATGTTTTTTTTGTGTTTGCAAAGAGCCAGTTTAAGACCTACTTGTATAAGATTGGCCCTGACACTCTTAGAAAGTGCTTCCCCAACATGAAGCCACTGTTCTGTTTTTTGTCTCCCATATCTAATAGCCGTCATAAATATTTTCTGGCTGCTCTGGTCTTAGGTTAATGAACAGGTGAATAATTACTTAGACAGATGGAGATGGAAATTGATTTTTTTTAAAGTGTTGCCTCATTATCCCATGTGGGGCACTTTATCCAGTCCCACAGAAACACAACACCGGACAACGTGGGTTGTGTAACGTCAAGGTCATATGGGTGTTAGGGTTTGGTGTATTCATTGACAGAATGAGGGTCCAGAATAGTCTGGAAGCAGGGCCATTAGTGAGAGACTAATTAAAGAAGACCAAGTGGTTTCCAGTACAGGTTGGAGCCAAGATTCATAAATAAGTAAGTGAAGGGCCAGCTTGGTCGCTTAATTAACAAAGCGTGAAAAAAGGGTGTGAATCCCATGAGACACCAGCCCAATCTGGTTGGAAAGATGGGCTACCGGCACCAATCCTATCTACCTTGGTGGCATTGATTGATATTGTACTAAAGTGAATCTCTAATCATCACCAGCCTTTTAGTTCTTGGACCCCTGAGGATTTCGAGAGGCTCAAAGTGGCAAGAGAGGGTAATGCTTTTTTCTTCTTTTCCTGACACTGGTGGCATAAACATTGTAACCCCCCACAACCTTTCTTCTGTGTTCACTTGACCATTCCCATCTGGCCATGGGTTATCAGACCCCTGTGTGCGAGGTTGCTCACACTTTAATTTCGCAGTCGATCGTTTTCACACTCTAAAGCCACTTGGTTAGGTATTTAAAACCAAGACACCTCCTACTGCTCAAACTTAGATACCCTCTGTCACCTAAATAGGCATATTAAGTTACAGCTTCTTGTGGTACTCTTTGTTGTCTTTTATGGTAATGTTCCTACTGCGCTATTTTTTATATTGTCCATGCTGACTGACCAGGAGCACATTTTGAGCACATTTTGACAAAAGTTAAAATAAAAGCACACAGACCTCCTTTTATAGTCTTCTCCCTTATTCCTATATGTTTGGCTTTTGTGAGGTACAGCAAACAGTTGCAGTTAATTAAATATTTGTTGTACATTTTAACTGTCTAACCTCCTCTTTATATACACAACATAAGGAGCCATCAGAATAATCAAGACCTCATCAAGTACGAGACAACAACATGTCTCTGAGCAGTTAATAGCATCCGTCTCTCAGCTGTCACTGTTGGGGATCTTAAGATAACAGGCAATAGAAAATACTTCAGAATCTACTGTAATTGTGATAAGTTGCAGTCACAGAATAGGCAATAACTGAGGAGCAGTTATGAGAATGACAGTTGCAGTTAAGGAGAAGGTGCGAAAATATGGTAAGGAAGCTAAAGTTTGACAAAGAGGCAGTCCATTTAGCAAAATATAATTACCTTATATATCTCTGATGAAATGGCAATAAAGTGTATAGGTACATATAAATCAACATTTGACCCTAAGGTAAACCTTGACATATTTGTCAAAGAACAGATGCTGATAAATAACATAATCCTTTGTTGCCACTGATAAATTGGTTGGATAGGGCTTTATGCTTTTTTGTCATTTGACCATAGGTGAGTAATAAAACCACAATGCTCAGTGATTGTTAAGCTTCTAGGCACATCTCAAATGAGATCTGTGTTTACTTATATGCTCCCTTTGCCTCTTGTTAAACTCTAATAAATTTTGCTCCATCTGCCATTAACTCACCCGTTCTGACAATACTGGAGATTGCATTTTAAAACTGTCACACAATGCCTCTATTGATTGCCACTGTAAGACTCATTAAAACGCAACGAGCAGATCCCCTTAAGACTGCATCAGAGCTTGGACCTTTCATGTGGGACCAAAGTGGGTCTGCAAGACATAGATCCCAGGTAAGAGTTTGTCAATGGTACCAATGGACAGTATGAATCTATCTTCTCAGGTGAAATATTTTATCTAGGAGGAAGCTTTATATAGCAAAGACTTTGACCATAAATTGGTGGCAATATTCCAAGTCAGGAGATTGTAGAGAATTGTAGTTTCTCTGTTCAAACAGAAATTGCATGACTATTTGCTATTTCAAATGGCTATTTAGTTGCTCAGTTCTCTTCATTCTGCTTTTCTGCTGACTGCTTCCTTCCGTTCATCCTTTCTCTCCTGTAAACTCAACTCAGTTGACCTTGGCTCCCCACATACTCTGGCCAGCATAGTTGCTTTGCTCAACACCTTTTGAAATGAACTGGTGAGCCAATAAACACAACTAAGTGGCGTTTGAAAATGAGAACCCTCTGAACCTCCTTTTCTTGTCTCCCTGATTTTCTCACTCTGCATGGCCTCACACATACTCACACCTCCAACTTTGAGGGACCTTAATGAGTAATAACCCTCCTGACTTTGACTCAGTAGGTGAAGGCCTAAAGCATGCAGAGAGCTGGAACCACCACACATATCATTCACATGGCCAAGTTAGATTCACACACCAGTAGAAAATGGGGTAAAAAAAGGGACATCCCTAGAACCTAATATCAGCGAACATTGTTGGAATCCACAGTCCCAGCGTGTCAAAAGTGCAAAGGGTAATTAGGAGGTCAGATTCAGCGCATTAACTTTAGGAGACATTTTGCTAGCTTGATCTTCTTTTAATCTCTTCTCTTTTTATTTCAAACCCATACATACACACTGCTATACTGCTATACACCATCAAAATGCCATATTTCTGTGGAACCAAAGCGGATAAAACATAATTAAAAAAAACAGCCTTTGAACTAGATGTTTAAACCCCCTTCCTCTCCCCTGCATCTCTGAGCTTCCCTGCTGTTCTGTTAGGACAGGGTGAAAAAAGCAGATCGATTGGGTCTGACAGAAATTAAATGAATGGTACCATTTGATTGATTTATTAGCAGAAAAATGAAGGAAGGTGGCTCTGACCCCAAGAAGCCACTACAAGGGTGAGGATTTTGAGGGACTTTTGTATGCATTTGTAATTGGTGGGGGTCATTTTTGGGTGTGTGTGTGTTAGGGCTGGGCGATTAATCGAATTTTAATTACGATTACGATATGGGTTTTCAACGATCACAAAAATGAACTACGTCGATTATTTGCTCCTTCGTAATTTACTCTCGTGCTGCTTTCTGTTGCAAGTGGAGCGTAACTTTCATCACAGCGCTCT
>JBAMIG010000015.1:10259531-10270419 GCA_037177335.1 Kiunga ballochi
TATATATATATTTGTTTGTCCGTATAATAAGCTGAACTACAATCCTGATTATTCATAGGCTATTGCACTATAGTCTTACGGTCACGCAGATCCCCAAAACCTTTCGTGTAATTGGTCATATTTACTACTAAACTACTTTTTTATGATATAGAAGGGTCAGATGTGATAAAAATATATTTAAAAAATATAAGTAAGTAAAACATTAAATGAGTGCGAGTCCTTTCTGAGGCCAGTCTGTGACCCAGCGACCCAGGCAGCCGCGTACTGGGCCCGGGGACACGTGCCCCGTGCCGGGGCGCTGGTTTCTCTCTGTCTCTATATGATGCACTAGAAACAAACCCCAGCAGTGGCCATAAATCACTCGCTTGTATTAAAAGCTTAGGTAAACCCTCCAACCAGGTCGGTAGGGAACAATTTATGGCACCGATTATGTAGGGGATGGATTGTTCTAAAGAAATAGGCTACGTCAACATCAAACCTGTGCGCCACAAACTTGCTACCAAAAACACATAGCTCATGCAAGCCAACAGTTTCTGCACAACAAGAAGCCACTCATCCGTTGAAACCATGTGTTTTCAACTCAGCGATTCCCAACTGGGATCCGGTGACCCACAGAGGTCACAGAGAAGGATCCAGGGGGGTCGATAGGAAAATAAAGAAGCACATTTGCTCAAATGAATATTTATTTCAGAGTTGGACTCTAATTAGAAATATCTGTAAGCTTTGTGTCACTTTTAGAAACACATTCTGCTTGTTGTTATCTAGAGGCTCAAAAAAAAAAGAAAGAAAATCATTCAAACCTTATTATTAGATAAGGGTTGCGCCATTTTCACCCCCAGCTGGTGGCCCACCGCGTGCGTGTTGGAGGAAGCAGATATGTGGCGTGACTCAAACATTAGAGTGATGTGTTCTCAAAACTGAGATTAACAAACCTATTTATTTTCTCCTTCTTTTTCTGTGAAGGCAATAACACAGAAATCGACACTCTACCCGAAGCGCGTGCACGCGGACTTGTCAGTCTGCGGAGTACAAACTTCACTTGAAAAAGTTTTAGAATCGATGCTTTGTGGAGCCTGGGCTAGACACGATCAGATAGGAAAATAAGAAAGAGCTGCATGCTTTGTGTCTACATCTAAGGCTGGTGATCACTATTTATTAGCGTTGCTTTAAATCAGAAAAAAAAACTGAAAACATCTATAAGCTATCTGTAAGTGTGCCTTAATTTAAAATAGGAAAATAAATTATATGTAGGGTTATTGAGCGGACGAACAAAAGAAATGGAAAAAAATAGAGAAACGTTCACTGAGCCAGTGCCCCACTGTCCTACTTTCCTCCTGCTGGCATTGCGACCCAACAGAAAGCCTCGTCTGAGCCCCCGCGCGCACACTCCAAGCTTTAGGCCTCTTTACACCCTATTTCCACTGTATCACAAATACATAACAGAGACCTTCCAAACTGTAGAAAAGATACAGCAGAAGAAATGAAGCCTAACTTGCTGGGGGAAACATCAGATAGGCTACTTTCTCATTGATTTTAGACACAGCAAATATGTAGACTCAGCTTAAACCAATTGGTTTTCAGTGGAAGCAAATAAGTATGCAGTCGTATTTATATATATATATATATATATCAACTGCACTCTATAAAAACTGCACTCTGTAAAAACACATATAAAATGTGTTTTTACAGAATTTTCCTTTTTTTTTGCTTTTTAAGATGATTTTTCAATTAAGAAGATTTTAAAAAGATGTTTCAAACACAAGAACAGTGGGAAGGAAAATATATTCTTGATCTGTTTTTCAAAAGTGCTCTTAAACTGTTACGCAGTCCAGGTGTCAAAAGGCCACACAGTCAAACAACCCTAAAATACACGCAGCCGACCTGAGGGAAAGTGGGGAGGGGGTGTGGAGGTCCCCAGTGAGACTCGCAGTGTGGAGCTAATTTCTTCGAAGTGACTAAGAAAGCAAAAACTATAGCCTACCTGTAACAAAAAAAAAAAAAAAAGAATACACAACTATCATTGAAATGGATGAGCTCTAGTTAGCGCATAACAATTGCGCATTGAAAGCTGCACCGTCCGCAGCGCCTCGCTGCTTTAAGCCAATAACTCCATTAGCGAGACCCCCAAAAAACAAGCTAGATGGTCACTTTGGAGACAAAGCCTTCGTTGTTAATTAAAGGAAACTGGGATTTTGTGTAAAGAGTAGTTTCAAGCTGTGCTGCTTGTATTCCCTTAGAGAGGCATGAGGGCTGTTTCGCTTGGTGTGGAGAGAAAATATGCTTCAAGTTGTCTGCAGCGCAATAGAAGAAATGTCTTACCTTCAACCGCGGACACCACAGGCAGCAAGAGGCTGCATAAAAGCAGAAAGTAATCCATTGTCACAAAGTGATCAGCTCGGACATGTAAAAAGACCCACGACACGGAGAGTGAAGGGGGTAATACAATCCTGGGTTATCCGACTCTCCACGCACCCAGTCCCGTCCCAGTCGCGGTTGTGTCAAGCCTCCAGTATCAGAGTTATCCCCATATAGGTTGCCCAAAATGAAAAATAAAATAAAAAACTCTTTAAAATGCAGAGGAAATAACCTCAGCAGAAAAACGGGTGAATACAGAAGCCGTTCTTGCTTCTCAGTGATCCCCAAAGTGCCTTTTTAAACCAGAGAGGCCAACAGAAGCACGTCTCCCAGTCTTTTTCCTGCGCACTGAGCGAAGAAACAGAAAGTAGGTAGTCCAACCCGTGGTCACCATCCAGAGTATTTCCAGTAGAATTCTTTACTTATTAGTCTGATAAAAGCCAGTTCCAGGACATCCAAAAGACTTACTCTGTGGTTAAAGCAGAAGCAGAGGTAGTCACATTGGTGTCAGAACCATGTTGTGTAGTCCCATGCAAGCATGTGCATTCTCGCGTGCGTCCACGGTCAAGTGGTATTCCTATGAAACAACAGTAGCGCGGTAAACAGTATTTGTTCCCTGAGCGAGTTTCTCGGCTTTTGACTGCTGCGTAAACTGTGTGCTTCGCTCGGCTCGTGCGCTGGAATGAAGCACAAGGCTGTGGATGAATAAGGAGAGTGCGAAGAGAGAGAGAGAGAGAGAGAGCAAGACCAGGAGGGCACCAGGAGGAGGGGTTACAGTGCAAGCAGCTGCACTGAAAAATGCCTACCTTGACAATCACTTAGTCTCTCATTTACAAGGAAAATAAAACCTTTGCCCGTTTTAAACAAGGATGCATGTGAAGAATTCCCCCCTGTTCCATTGTGTGGAGTCTTTGTCTCCAGCATCTTCCTCACATTCACTGCAGCACAGAAGACGATTTTCTCCTCTACGAGCTATTAAACACTTCTGTTACGTCAGTAAAACGGGCTTCTTTCAAAGAGTTTAAATGAACTTATACGTCTCCCAGGTTCTACTCAAAGGCAGCTCATGTAAGTTTCTCTTTGTGTTTATCACGTATTAATTTATTCGGGGTTTTGTGTCACTGCCGCTCCTTTATTCAGGGACCAAGCCCCTTAAAAGTAATGGTCACACAGCGCCCCCCTGCGGATTCATTCCGTTTCCATTACAGAGAGAAAGGAAGTCTTTCGAGTTTTTGCTTCGATTAAAAACTCCTTTGTCTTCAACAGCGTCACTTCGGAGGTCTCAAAAAGTGCAAAAAGCTCCGATGGAACCTTCATATATTTATCTGTTTAGCTAGATTCCATCTAGAAAAGTTTTTTGCTCAATCTAAGATTATTCTGTAAGTAAGTGAGATCATACATGTATATTTCAGACTCGTATATAATATGTTTATGGTATTAGTGTACTTTATAGTGCTACTACAGTTTGAGAGAAAATAGATTATATTTACTTCTAATTAGGGTTTATTTATTTAACTTTGAAAATGATAGTAAAAAGAAAAGTAGAAACTTCAAACAAGCGACGCCCAGATCTCAATTCAAGAGTTGTTTTTCTGTTTGTATTAGACTTTTAAATAGTTTTTTTTTATATATTAAATATCCTGTCTATTCTTTTTTATTTTCATTTTTTGCTTCCTTTCTTTCCTTGTTTTCTCCAAGGTTAAGGTACTTATTTACTTTTCCCATTTGTAGGAAGAGTGACATAGAGGGGCATCTGTCAGACTGAGTTTTACTGTCTGTCTCCTCAAATCCTTGTGTTTATTGACAAGTTGTATAACTAGTCTAAGTTAAGTATATCATTTTCTCAAAATTATTGAATACAAAGTATGAAAATGGACGACAGCTAGATAACAACATGTCAGTCAAAACAAAACCTAATAAATAAAAAAATATAAAATTGTTTAATTGTTTTTATTTGCTCCATTTTGATGGTTCTCCGGGTCATACTGGATTTCTACGCCTTTAAATAACCCAAAATGATCATCTGGTCTTTCACACAAACTTGTGTAATCTGTGGGACTACTCCTGAACTGCTGACCAGACTCAAGTCATTCCTTAGTTTAGTTTATGTTTCTAATGAACTTTAATGGAACAGATATGATGACAGAATATTTTTCCAAGAATGTGAGGCAGATCTTAGTCTTAACAGGTGCGACTATGTTGTTAATCAAGTGGAATACTGGTGCGTTCATGGCTATATTTGGACTTCGAAGTAAAACAATCTTTTGTTGTAACAACGTCGCCTGCACTGGCCTGTGTTATGAAAAGCGTTTGTGTTTCCCTGGAATTTGCCGCCTGGTCTGGTGTGTAAAACACAATCTTTTAGATGTTTTGATCGGATTTGGAAAAGTTAACAGCATATATGCTACCGTTATGTGGTGATAAATCATCCCACAAAGGCAGCATTTTGAAATTATGGAAACATAATTTGTGACAAGACATGATGAAAAACAGTTTTTACACAAAGTTAAACAAAAATCCTCAAAAATATCACTTTCTTAAAGGCCATCCCTTGTTTATGATTGACAACTTTAGTGACTGTGTGTCAGTGAAATACTTTGATAGAAGAAACAGGAAAGTGGAGAAACATTAAGAGCTCCCTCGTGTTTGGGGTGTAAGGGCTCACTGAGAAAAAATGTGACAGTTTTCCAGAAGAATTCCTCTATACCTCATAGCAACATAGTCCATTTGAAAGGAAAATCATTCTACTAGTGAAGCGATGTGAGTAAGAGGATCTGTGGTGACTTCAAAGAAGACTTTTATTTGTTGCCAAAACCGCTGAAACCCAGGCGCTCCTGTCTGATCGCTATTAAATGGTAACCAGAAGGACCCCAAGTTCGTAAATGCCACCTTTGTTATTTTATCATTTTTCTGACTGTATGTAAAAGAAAACAAGATAATCACACAACGATGAGATTCAGACTTTTTTTTAATTTATTTGTCTTTTAAATTTTTAACAAATCTTTGGAATACTTATATCTCTAAAGGTGCCTGCCTAAACATCACAGGGCAAAATATTTGGCCTATAAAATAAAGAAGAAACTCTCCTCTCTGTTCCAGCAGGAAAAATAAATGTGTAAAGGCCAGAATATGAGCTTTATATAAACCGATGTTCTTTTTCACTAACTGTCAGGCTTACGTTAATAAATCTAGTTCTTCTACTCCACCATAATGACTGGGCTTTACAAAACCTACAGAGCAGGTTTATTTTTTCTACGTTTTTATAGTGTGTTTAATTTGGGAGAGTTCTCTCATGTATGAACATTAACAGTAAAACTGTATATACAGGTCTCCTCTTGTATAATGACTGCAATGGGGCAAGAAGGTGCCTAAAACCCAAAGTGACGCACAGATGGACTATTTTCAGTGTCCTTTTGATTTTTTTTTTTTTGCCAAGCCACTTACTGTGTTTAATGCCCATAAACAAAACATGCATTATGCTCACATTTTCAAAGAAATCTGATGGAGAAAGAAGGGTAAATATCCTGCTTTTCAATGCAACCTCTGAAACCAAATTGTGGACATTGATTTCTGCCCTCTAGCAGTGTTTGATTTGGTTTGAAGTCCACAATTTGTTCCAAATGTGACCTAAAACAAATACATATAAACACATACTGGATACAGACAGGGAAACGGTCCTGAGAACGTCCCAACAGCACCTGGCACACATTAGAAACTCAATAAGCAGAGTGGCAGACATTTTACTGCCATATGGAAATTTCTCAAGCTTACACCTACTGAGCCCTTGCCAGACCCTTGCTAACCTCATCCATCCTTCCTCCCACTCATCTCGTGCCAGGATATCAGTGTCACTACTTTCTCTCCACAAAGACACACAAACATAGACAAAAGACCTTGTCTGACACGCACTGAACTTCCCTTTCTCTTCCTCCTTCACAAAATCACATGCCCAGATGCAAACACAAACACACCCGCAGTCACCCCCTATAGAGTACATAAAACTCCTGCAGACCCGATGCACACACACACACACATATACACACTGTGGTTCTCATGTCTGGGTCTGGTCTAATAGCAGCACTAATGTGATGTGAGTGTGAGAGGATCGCTTTACTCTGGCAATATTAAGAGAATGGTGAGTTGTTGGTTGTGTTGGAGTGTCTTTGATGTGTGTGTGTGTGTGTGTATGCACATTTGAAACTGTGTGTGTGAGGATAGAGTCAAAGTGTACTTGTAATGCTGGTGGAAGAGATGTTGGTGGGTGGCTCTGGAGAATCTCACAAAAAGCTCAAAGCTGGAATCTTGGAAGAGAGGAGTTGTGTGTGTGTGTTAGTGTATGTTGGGGGAGTGGGTTGTTCACAGGACTTTCAGGGTGGGGGTCTAATCCTCCAGGCCTTCGCCACTGACCGAGCACTTAACACAGGATCGCAAATCCAGTCCCAACTGAAGCTGTTCTGCCATCATCACCCTCCTCTTCACACACCAGCAGAAAGACAAATTTAGCTCCACATCCACGGTCTCAACTCCTTCCCCAGCCCCGCTGCTGTAAATCAGCGTCTGCTTGCTAACTCCCTACGCTCCTTTTTTTTTTTTTTGTCTCTTGCCATAACCAAGCCCCTGACTTCTGCCTCAACCAACCACATTCTGTCTCTGGTGAGTATCTCTTGCCTTTCAGCACCTTCTCTATCAAACTGAGAAAAGATATTCTTCACTCTCTGGAAGTAAATTTATGACTCAAACTTCCATCACTATGACCCTTCAGCCTGTCTGCTGACAAACACACCGACAGGAAGGCATTTAGGCAGACGAACAGTCATAGATAGACACAGTCAAATACACACGAGGATCATGATGTCATACAGGCACACACACGCACAGCTGACATACAGAGCGAACATGTAAATTACACACTGTGCCGACAAAAACGCGAGCGAAATAACCTTTCACCAGCATGACAGGATTATGTGGAGAACAGGCAGAAGTTTGACAGAGCACTCTAGGTGGTGAGAAATTGAGTTATGGCGGATGAAGAGCTATACGAGTGATTTTATTTAGATTTGCCGTTCTTAAGGGTAATGTTAAGTTTTTGCTTTTATGAGAGGCTTTCAGGTGTAAATGAAAAAAAAAAGAATAACACCAAACACATGATGACCTCATCAAAAAGAAAGACAGGTAAACACATTTACAGTTTGTAGAATGTGTACAAAAACTTTTTATAACCTATTTTTTCATTACTGTAGATCTGGTGTTCAAATAATCTCTGTGTCTGGAGTTCTTTTAGGCAATAATGATCTTCATCTTGTTTTAGTTGGAAAACTGCAGCTTTGTATTCAAGTTTAGATTAGAAAATGATAAATGCAACATGACTGGATTTTATCAGTCACCACATGTCCTCCTGTATGGTTTGGTCTCATCCCACCCTATCACAATATTCCAACCCCTCCACCCCACCCGCCCTCTCTCATGACGTTTTTTTTTTTTTCAGACATTCATTCAACAGGAGTTACAAGCGTTGCTGACCTTATTGTCTATGCTAGCAGCTGTTGTGCTGTTAAATCCTGCATTCTACTGTGCTACTACTGCTACATGCCCAGGGTTCAAATTATTTGGAAGAAATTCCAGCTCCAGTGAATGGCCGAATGAAGTACACTGTTAGGCATCTTGGTATGGTTTGAGATCATGCCTGAGACAGAGCTGAAAGATTTATGTGGAGAGTTGTCTGTCTTGGTAAATGTTGTTCTTGTCATTCAAAAAAAATCAGCCAGAAGAGTCCCAAATTAATCGGAAAATAGAAAAAAAAATTAAATATGTACTGCAAACCTTTTGATTTTTTAATTTTGTTTGTTTTGTTTGTTTGTTGTTTCTGTTTCTTAGTTTTCAAAAGCAGTTGTGTGTGTGTGGCAACATTTCACTGAGGAAGATTTTGTCACTAAGGTGACCTATTTAGGAAAAGTAATTATTTCATTTTATTAGAATTTAGTATTTTTTAAATGATCTTTTATTTTTAGCTCCTATTTTAAAAAAACAAAGGAAAATAAAACAACATGTTTTTAAAAAATATAACTTTGTCATTGCAGAAAACAAGGAAAATTCTAAGTGTTTCTATCATGTTTTTTTTATTATCTAATAGCTGTACTGTTAACTCCTGCAACCACGCTCTGTTTAAAATTAATCTGCAAACATTAAATAATTTAATTTAAACTGGATAACTGTTTGTCTGCTCGGTGTTTGTGAGACTATGGATATTTTTAAAAGTACATGGCAAATTTTTATTATTTGTACACACTGTGACACCGTCTGTCAGAGATGTTTTTCAATATTTTAAAGATTTTAAAATTTGTGAACCAGATGTAATTAGTCAAAAAACAAAGTGGGAATGTAGTCAACTGATAGAAATAAACATAGACAAATCAACAGTGAGTCTAATAACTTTACTTGCCCCTCCTTGCTGCTTGATGCTATAAATGTAAACAGTCTTTGTGCAACTACCTCTCACTCATTCTTTTATATCTCAGATAAGTTTAATTCTCTGCCTGCTCTTTTGACACCAATCCTCTTTCCTCTGTGTTGCCGTGTTTTGTGCGGCCTGCATTGCAGAGTAGAGGAGAGAGGTCAAGGAGAGCAAGCTAGTCGGCAGAAACACTACAGTACGCTTCAGAGCTTTTCCCATTAACACGCTGGAAAAATCCTGGGCCCTGCAAGTAGTACTTTGAATGTAAATGCATACTTTTCCCAATGTGCATCTCACTCCCCTTCACTGCTGAAGTATGCCTGCTTGCACTCACCAGATTTACAGTATGTGCTGTCTTCATGCATCAGTGGTTGAGCTTGAAATATTTTGAGTGAAACTTGTGCCAACACAATTGCTTTAAGTTAATAAATATTCTAGACTTTACCGTGGATTACATTCATGTTTAAATTAGATAAAGCCAGTTTATTAAGTAAATGTTTTAAATAAACAATGATGCAAAAATCCTACAGATATTGTCCTGATAAGCAAGCAAGGAAGAGGTATGTTTGACATTAGCTGATTTCAAAGGTTCAGCATGAATAATCACTGTGTCTGGTCCAATAACAGGATGATTGATTGGCTCATAGACCTTCACTGTCTGAGATAACATTGTTCAAAGGGTTTAAACACAATGTCAACACAATGCCTCCCTTGTGGGCTCCATTCTTCCTCCATACCCAGAGTTCTTCTGGTGACCTTTGCCATTTTAGCATGTTCAGCTGCAATATGCAATTTTCCATACTGTCTATGAACACAAGGTCTGGTAACAGTGGCAAGATGTGGCACAGGATTTTTACTGTCCGTTTCTGGAGGTTGCTATTAAAGTTCCCTAAACACAAGCTTTAATTGAACTTGTTAAATCAGCATGAACAGAGTTTCTGCCATGTGAAATCATATCTAAATCCAGGCTCACGCCTCATGGAAGAATTATTTTAAGTGCATGGACTGAAGGAAGACCAACGGCGTCATTGTCAACTTTATATCAGTATTTAATCACAACAAAAGTTCTTTTCTTGTTACTGTCATTCAAGAAAAAAATGCTGTTCTCTACTCTCAGTGTCCAGATCTAAGTCAGCTCTCCCAGAGGTAGTTAGTCATGACAACGTTTTAAACCACAGGAGCAGATGGTTTCATTTTAGGCCCTGCTACTATTCAACATGGCTCCCATCCGGCTATATTCCTTCTCTCTGCATGATCACACCACTTGTAGATGATATATCAAAACCCTCCCCCCCAAAAAAAAATCATAATAAGAAACAGAGAGTTGTGACCACCGCTGCCAAGTCTGGGCACCCGACAGGAAATGTCAACCACATCCCTGGGTGAATTATTTAATACTTAATACAGGGTACATGCTATAAGCTTTGCCTTTATGGGTAAGATGAATTTGTTGAATGTCTAAATGAGAGTAGATTGTGTTGCAAAGGTGGAAGTGGTTTAGGGATAAACTGGTCAGCTTGGTTGGACTCCTATTTGCTTGGTCTCCTGCCTTATGTGCATGTGGTGAGAAAGCACCTGGCAAGATGTTGCTAGGCTGTAGTAATTCAGTGTGAATGTCTGTGCGTGTTTGTGTGTAGGCCAAGCCCTTATTACCTCAGTGTGGGTGGGTGTGAGGTGGTCCATGTATGTGTGTGCGTGCTAAGTCCTTATTACCTTACCATATGCGTAATGTAACCAAAGCCCTTATTACACTGGCACAACATTGTGTACATGATGTGTTTATGTGTGTGTCCCTGTTAGTTTCTTTCTCAATACCAGATGATACGTCCTGAGACAACTAAACATGTTCACCAAGAAAACAAAGCAGAGTCCGGGCAACAGTGACAAACACTGGAAATAAGACAAATTATAGGTAAGATTTGGCTAAATTTACAAAAAAAAAGCAAAGTAAGCTGAATTTGTAAGTGTTGCTTTACTTTACATCCACTGTCAAAATTTTAACTTAAAAAAGAGCATTATTTTACCAAATTATTATCACATACATCAGTCCATGTCAGCAATAATGATAATAATAATAATAAT
>JBAMIG010000015.1:10270519-10281561 GCA_037177335.1 Kiunga ballochi
AAAAAGAGCATTATTTTACCAAATTATTATCACATACATCAGTCCATGTCAGCAATAATGATAATAATAATAATAATTATAATTACAATTATAATTATAATAATAATATATTATTAATAATGATTTATTATTATTGTTGTTGTTATTATTATTACAGTAAAACAGAAATAATCTGACTTACTGACTATAGAAATGTACAAGCAGTGTAAAAATATGCAATTATTAATCAAATTTAACAAACTAATTCACAGCTTTTTGTTGCCAAGGGCTTGTCATTTGTATTATGGTTATACTCAGGCAGGGTGAAAAAAATCCCATCTTAAGACAGTCCAAATGTTACATTTGGTTTTTTTTACATGAAAAGCAGAAACTGTACAAATGTCAAATTGGTCAAATATGTGGCTGATTTAACAGACTGGGTTTGAACACACTGCTAAAAAAATATTTAAGTTTCTTTATGCAGTTTAGTTCATTGTATCAAATAATATAAGTATAGGAGTAAACTCTTTTCATCATTTATATATGAACTGTTGCAGACAAAGTAAACACTGCTACACTGAGTGGTTTCAGAGTTTGGTTTCCGCACAGATGAAAAAAAAACACAATCCTATAGTTTCGGTATTTTCTGGGAGAAGAAATGAACCAACATTTACTGTTTGCCTCAAGGCTCCAACTTGTCCCTGCACTTACACATGATTACCTCATCGATATTTAGCACAAGAAGGGAAACGAGTGCTTCTAGACTATAACTCATAATACAGGCTGGGTTATGAGTCACAACAAGTCAAGCACTTTTAAAACCATGTGACCTTTTTCTGGGTGAACACATATTATGTCTAGTAATGAGAAAAGTATCATTTATATTATAGGCTTACTGTATGTCTTGCAGCTGATTTGACTTGTTTAAATGCTTTCTGTTTTTATATAATTTTGAATATTTTATCTCTAAAAGGGGCTGCACGGTGGAGCAGTGGTTAGCACAGTGGCCTCACAGCAAGGAGGTTACAAGCCTTGGTGTGGGCAGGACTCCAGCAGGGAACCTTTCTGTGTGGAGTTTGCATGTTCTCCCCGTGTTAGCGTCCTCCCACAGTCCAAAGACATGCACCTTGGGGATAGGCTGATTGGTGATTCTAAATTGCCCATAGGAGTGAGTGTGTATGGTTGTTCGTCTCTGTGTGTTGGACTGGCGTCCCGTCCAGGGCATACCCCGCCTCTCGCCCGTTGACAGCTGGGATGGGCTCCATCCCCCCCGTGACCCCGTTAGGGACAAAGCGGTAGATAATGGATGGATGGATATCTCTAAATAGACAATATTTTGTTTAAACAGTGATCTAACAGCTCCTCCAAACTAGATATATTTAATGCAAATTTGCATCCTAAATCTGATACAAATTACAATCTGAATGTTGAGGACAGGCAGCACCTGGTAATCTTTTTAGTAACCAATAGGAAGACCAAAAGACAAAAAATAAAGCTAAATCTCTGGCAGTGAAAATTATTTGGTAAGCAGATCTGTAATTCGAGAACATACACCCATTCACAGGCAAGCCTCCACTGTGTGCACATGGCAGAAAGGATGAATGCATGCAGTTGTGCTGGCACACACATGCGCACACAAACACATGAGTGTATACCCAGTGAGCATTTGACAGACAGCAACATACAGGCGGTGGCCAAGTTCAACCACTTTCCAATCCTCTGTGACATTAACATGACACTTGTTGACATTAACCTAAACAAGCATAGTTTTTTATTACCTTCCTAATTGTGTGATAGTCCAAATAAACCAAAAGCAACTCTGGATAATTAACCACGCTTATATAATAGTGTATTAACATTCTAACTCTTTATTTAAATAATCAAATCCATTATTTAAAACAAAAAAACGAACCTTTGTTGAATATCAGGGATAAGAAAGCTTGCTTTCAGAGAAATGTTATGAATGACTCCCCCAACTCCCGTTAGCTGCCCCACCTATCTTTATGGTGCAAATACACACTTACACACACAAGGAAACAGTCTCTCTGCCAACTTGTGCCCCGCACACCCACCCTTAACCTCCATTCATCCGCTTTATGCCTGCCATTGATACAAACAGACAACACAAAATGCTCTGCCAAGAAGCAATCAGTCAGAAAGAGTGCCTCTTTGATTTGTTATGAGCAGGTGCAGCGGAGGAAATTGACAAGCAATGTTTTATCAAGACAGAGTGAATTTACAGCCGGTAAATTGATAGCAGACATAATGAAACAATAAAAGTGTCTATAGCACCATGCAGGGTAAGACACTGAAGTTGCATAATAGTACGTGCATGTGCCATGTCTGTATGTTTCAAAAGAGCTGCGCTGCTTTGCCGTTCAAATCAACCCCCCCCCCCAACACACACACACACACACACTACAATTTTTCCTCTTCATACCACATCGTTTTCTTAACTGATAAGGAAGTACTTGAGCTGTTTGCAAATAGTGTGCCAACAATGGGAGAGGACAATAGAGCTATTCAGCAAGAGGGAGAATAAGAACGGGCTAATTAGGAAAAGAGAAACCACAGGCATGTGTCTGCAAGTGCGTGCATGTGTGAGTTGGGTTTGTGTGGTCAGGGATACCGTTCAAACAAACTTACCAGTGTGGCAAACTGTAAGTATTGTTGCATTATTTTACTGCCCCCCTGCTGCAAGGCATCAGAGGGTGTTTAATGACTTTGCACAGTGCTTTCTATACCCCCAACCCGCCTTGTGTCACACATAGACCATGGACACACACACTGACGTATGCATGCACACAGGTCTGTCACCCACGGCGATGTGAGTGATCTCTGTATGGACACTGCAGAGCTGCTCTAGGGGGCATCTGGTCTTTTTCCCCTCTCAGTTGCTGAAATGTAAACACCCCAGTTGCCTGGATTTGCCAAATGAGCACCTGGTATTTCAAAGTGGCCTCCTGGCTGTGACTTTTTTTTCCCCCCAAAGTGTGGTGGGAGGCAAGGCTGTTTTGCATTATGTAGACCTGCACATAACTAGGCTCACATACACGTGCACACACACACACATGCAGTTGCCGCTGTTCACAGCAAGCTTATAGATTTAGTGGAGGTTCAGGGTGAGGCAGGCCAGCAGGCCCATACATGCACATGTGTACACACTGATGTAACTTCTTTAGAAAAAAAAGAGGTTTAAACACATACACACAATGACCTCACACACACAAATACACATGCAACACTCTGTCATTCTCTCACCTGGCCTTGTGTTTAGTCTGTATGCAGTGTAATGGTATATGGTAGGATTGCTGTGACCCTCTGAGGTGCTGCAGTAGAGCGGCATGGTATGTGTCAAGACTATTTGTCCTGTCCCAATGGGATGCAAGGACTTAAAATCATAATAGTTAGCTTTACGTAGAGCCAAACTAGACCTTAAATTTTTGAACATTTCATATCAGGATATAAAGAAGGCCCTCACACACAATATCCAGGACTTTACCTTACCAACAGTCTTATGGAGGGCATCAGTACATAGTAAATTTAATAATTTATTATAATTATGATTTCATATTATCATTATTATCATTACTATTACTATACCTTTTTTGTCAGGACATTTTAAGTCCATGCTACTAGTAACTAAGTTGTGCCATTCACTAAATATATTTTTTACATACAGCAGGTTTGCTATTGTTCAACTCAGATCAATTGATGTTTCAAGCTACGTTTAACAACTAAATCACCATTACATTTTAATAACACCTGACGGACTTCAGCAAACCAGCCTGTTATTCAAAAGGAAAGGTAAAATGACACAAAAGCAAGCAACATTTTAGTAAAGATAATAGTAACTTCATCTTAACATCACATTTGTAATTTGCTGAATAAGTCTTCTATACTTGCTGTATTTCATATAATGGTTTTCTAAGTGATGTTATACAATGATTATAAAGAATAGAAAGACTAAAGAAATATCTTAGAATTATTAAGGATAGATTTAGCTTGTCTTTGTGTCCCATCTCCTTTACTGCAACGTGGAGACAGTATCCAACTTTGTTTTATAAATCATTTTGTTCATGAAATAATATAAATAGCCTGAACTCAGGTTTATTTATTACTGCTTAGATCTTGTGTTTCATGAGTCATGAGGGTAAATTAAGGGCAGAAACTATCATTTTAAATCGCTTGGACTTTCTCAAACTGCAGGTGGGTGTGTTACAAATAAGACTCCTACTTATTTTCTGTATTCATCATATCTTATATGTTGACTAAGTTAAAGTAAGATCTACTGACAATTAAATAAAAACACTACTGGAGTTCTAAATTGATGCCCTGATTCCTCTTTTCCTCAGTATTAAAAGAAAAAAAAAAAGAAAAGGAAAATTATTTTGGCATCTTAAGTTACCTATAAAAACTAAGGATTTTTTTCTTTGTTGTGTTGAAAGTCAATTTAACTTGAAAGAAAGAAAGAAAGAAAGAAAGAAAGAAAGAAAGAAAGAAAGAAAGAAAGAAAGAAAGAAAGAAAGAAAGAGCATGGATGAAAAACATTGTCTCATTCTGCACAGCCACAGTGTCTGAAAACATGTCATGACTTTCATGACAAAGCTGGACGCTGCTATCAAATGACATACTCAGAGTCAACATCTCTGTTAGGCCCAGGGGGTGCCTTAACTCATCTTCCCTAGCCTCTTCCTAAAATGGAAAATGTTGCTGTGTTGCTTTCGTTGCTGTGATTTATCTGTTTCTTTTGGGGTTGATTCACATTCATGTGATAACAGATTATGTCATGCCACTGCCTGCCTCATCATTGACAGTGTAGGGCCAACACTGGCTGTCTGTCAGCAATGCACACTAAAACATCCTGGCCCACACCCACTAAGACCTGAATGAGACATCGTGAGCAGAGCATGAGGCGTCATTTTTCTAGCCCAGCAAACACATTCCACGGTACTTAATCAGCCAAAATGATCAGTTCAGAAAATTAGCGACTGTCTGAGTTTGTGTGCATTATTTATGTTTACGAGGTGACAGTAGTTTCTGTTTCCTAGACTGGATAAACGAAAAATGTAGGTATGAGGATGTATGCGTCACAAATGGGATTTGTCATTTTTCGGTTTGTGTGCGCACGCACTTTTGTACATATGTGTTTGGATGTATTCATATGTATGGATGTCTTCAAATCAGGCACAGTACTTCTCCCAATGATTTCACAAAACTTCACACAAGGGACTGGGATAACCTTTTTTACCCACTCCAGCACAAAACAACATTTTGTCTTCACAGCCAATCCCTGTTTCCTCTGCTGACTGCATTCACTTGGGAAACACCACACAATCTACAGACGAGCATGAAAAACAGTCTGACAAAACACACTACAAACAGCGTGCAGATACAGAAATGCTGATAACAGCGTTTTCTTTCGTCTTTTTTTCTGTTTGCCATCCCGATCCAACACTATCAGTCATTGTTTAGCATTTTGTCTTGGGTTTTATCTTTCTCTCTGTGTGAATATTTAGACATTTCCCATGGGTGCTGATGGGAAAACTATCCTTTTTTTCACTTGCTATATAGTAATTCCAAGATTACATGACTGAGTCTTTCTCCCTCTAACAAAAACTCACCTTTGCTTTCTGTTGCCTGTCTTTGTCTTCATCTCCTCCTCATTTTGCCCTTTCTACTTTTTCCATCAAAACTTCTCTCAAACGGTGCTCTGTGTTTTCATATGTGCTGGGGGCAAAGGTGTTCTAGATTAAAAAGAACTTTGAAAATTGGATTCACACTTGATGAAACAAACAGATTTGCATGTGTCTATCCACCTGAGACGAGCTGGCCAGCTCCAGGCAAAGAAGTGTCCCACCTCCGAACAGTCTAATGCGCTAAACTAATTAACAGACTGTTATTGTAGAAATGTCAGAGTTTAAGGTGAGACAAAGTAGAGTGGAGGGACCCCGGTCCAATAAAGGTCGAGGTCTTTCATATTCATAATAGGATGGAATCAGGTCATTTCTGAAAATGAGGAAAGTTTTATAGCTTTCTGTGTCAAGTTATCTGCATTATTCAAATATAAAAAAGATGTGACTGATGTCAGTCCTGTTGGTTTTTTCCTCTCTTGTCAAAGGCTTATATTGTCTTTCCTTCGCATTATGGTAATATGTAAAATATCCAGGATGCTTTGAAGCCATATTGTGGTGACAGCTGTGCATGTGGGTTGACAGCTGAGTCTATTATTCCCTTCCTTTTATTCATCAAAGGAAACGTTTCCACACATTATATCAACTTAGAAATGACAGTAATATGCAGAGACAACAAGACTGCTGTGGACTGCTGGGTTTATTTGTCCTTATTTGTTGCCCTCTGCACTTAACCTACGGTTTTGTTTCATAATAACTATTTCTGTAATGGTTCCAGAGCCACATCACCACAGCAGGGCTTTCTCACCCAGTGCTTTCATGGCCTTTCTGGCAGCCTCCATGCTGGTTGCCAACAGAGGTCATGAAGGAAATCAGTTGGGCCTCGGTGACTACAGATAAACTGTCCACTGTCCGTAGGTATGGTGGGAAGGCTCAGGGGACTCCTGTGGGCAGACAGGCTGACGCGTTTCCGCCTCTCCTCTGTCCCTTCAGCTATTTACCAGACAGAGGTCCCATCTAAGCAGGAATTTCACACCCTATTGACAACGTGGCTTCTGTCAGCTGCCGCTCCAGCGGCCATTAACAGAGGCTCATCCTTCCGTCTCCTTGTTGCCCTTTCTGTCTCTTCCTGCCTTTTTCTAATCCTTCAAGGGGGGCTCTTACCTCTTGGTTGTGAAAAGAAAAGTCAGGATCTGGACTTAAAAAATCAAGGACTAATGGTCGGTAAGTGATGTGTGGCTAGGGTGTGGCATTGTTTTTAAGGTGCTCTGTTGGTTTTGGAGGAAGGGGATGTGTTGACAATCAGAGCACTGAAAACCAACAAAATATGTGACATTCAGAATGGTGGACGTGTGACAAACCTGGAAAACATTTGAACAGCTGCTTACACTAACCAAGTAGGGCAGGTTATGGCCTCTAGTCCTTCATCACTGTTACTCTCAGGATAGTGACCATGACTTAGTTTCTCCTTTCCTCTGACTGAAATGCACTCACACATTACAGTTGTTTTAGAGAAGTTGTGTTAACCACTTGCATATACCGCCAAACATACTATAGGAATGACGGTTTAACTATATATTTTAGGTTTATATCTGTGTATATACATTTATTTAAATAAATAATTGCAGTGTAATAGTTGACTGCATTCTCTTAACTTAAAGTGTCACAAAATCTCTCTCATCACATGTAAGTGTTCCTTCCTGAAATGGAAAGGTTGCATCCTGTGCTCCAAAAATAAGTACTTTGAGCAAGAGGAGCATGCTTTCTCTGCTGCATGCGTGTGTTTATCTGTTGCTGTAAACACTAAGACTGAGGAGGACGCTGGCTTGTAAATGTTTATTTAAAATTTCACCTAGAAACTTGTGGTATGTGATGTGATTAATGGACATGTCACAGTAAACTTCATTTAGGGTAAGATGTTTTGGTTTCAGATGGAAATATTTTCAGTTGCAAAGAAAAAAAGAATAATCTGGCTTGTATATCATACACAGAGAACCTCACAGCATCTTTCATACTATCAATTATTTGAGGTCATAAATAGTCTTTTACTGTTTAGATGACTACAGTAACTGACATATACATCATCTAACAGTGTATTTTGATTCATCATTAGCTATAAACCTTTTTAAATGATCAATGTCATATTTAAAAACCTCATCCCATTTACATCTTAGATTATAAATTTCATTCACACACCCATTATTATTATTTTTTCCAAGATCTCCAGTCACATTTTATTATGTATTAGTAAATGTAGATAATCTGTTAGATCAATCGAAGAAGTAATCATGAATCACAACATGTTCAGCAGTATCTTCTACCAGTTCTCTTGGTAAAGAAAAAGTCTAATCTAAAATACTCATGTTGTATGCTACTTGAAGCTTGACTAAGTCCATATTACCATGGAAACAGAATATTTTTGACTCATAAAAGCCTTTTTTTTCCAGGGGAGACGGTTTGAACACACTCACTCTTGATGTTAAGCTCTTCTCTGTCGCTCATGGCTCACATGATGCCCGAGAGCAAGGGACTCTTGTAGAGGTGCATTAATTTTACCTTAAACATAATTAAACATGGGGTTGGGATGGCAGACACAGCTAAATAAAATGGAATGAGATTGGTGGAGGGGGACAGAATTAATTAGTTTAATAAGATTGGGGAGACTGGGAGTGGTTGTGGAAGGAGTGGGGGTTGTGCTGGTGTTCTAGAAGGAGTTACTGAGTCGTTTTCTGTCTCTTGGAATGCGCCAGAGGTACAATAGAGGTGCTAATCTGGCAAATTGGAAGGTGTTTGCAGGGAGGGGTGTAGACAAGAGTGGGACTTGGGCTCGCATACCAAGAATAAAAAAAACAAATTAAAACTTTCGGCCAGAGAAATGTCCCCACATCCACCATACACACATTTATTGAGTAGATTTGTGCAATAAAGAAGTCTAGGATTTTATGAAGAAAAGATGGAATTTTAAGAAAAAATATGTTAAATAAAAATTTTTAAAGCAAGTTTATATATGCAGCTTGACCTTATAAATATCATCAATCCATTGTCAATAACTGTTTATTCATCCCTACCCCTAAGAGATGTCTCTTTTGTCAAATCTGACTTTTTAGAAAAGCAAAAGCAGCCAATTTTGAGATTTTTTTTTAAACAACGCTATAAAACAAGTTTATACACACCTTGGTCTTAGTCCACTCAGCCTGAATTTATTTAATCTACTGCTAGTTGAGACAAACAGGTTATATCCTGGACAGGTAAAACACAGAGACATATAATCCCTCACACTCAGTCATTGGGAAAATATGGAGACACTAATAATTACAATAATGTTTTTGGACTGTCTGAAGAAGTCACATGACCTTGAGAGTATGCACTTTTATGACACGCAAACAGAAAAGCTCCTGCCATAGTGAGAAACAGGAATCTTTTTGCTATAAGATGATGTTTATAACCACCTGAATCCTGAAATGCTTCATCTACCAGACTGTTGTCATGCTTACACAAATATCTACATGTGTGCTGAACATCCGGTGGATATTTTTCATCCAGCTCCCTCTCCTTGACTAAATCTTCACCATGTACCAACTACTGTTTGATCTGGAAAATTCTTCCCTCCACCTTGTCTCCCACATTTTAAGCTGAGAGAAAGCCACCTACTGTGGCGTGCTTCTGTGAGCAGCAAGTTCGGAAGAAGCTTCTAAAAATCTCCAGTGTTAATGAGTGATAACAATGGCAACCCTTTTTAAGAAGTAATAATTAACACTGATAGATGCATTCCCACATTCACACACACTTCACTTTTGTGTTGATGTATCTCATGCAGCATTCAAACATGCCCTGAAAGTGAGAAAAAGCCAGTTTCCCCATGATTCTTTTTTTATTTTCTCATTAATGTCCAGTACAGCAATTCAGGTATAATATTATTAATAAAGTCACAGGATTCTCATAAATAAATGTCACATTGACATAACGGTTCATGTGCACAGGCTATGCAGTTGTTATAATCTTATAGAGACAGGCGATTAACTGAAAAAAACAAAACAAAATATTGTAGCTGCGGACCAAACAATGGCAGAGGAAAGTTTGTGCAACGTGTTACTTATTTAATGAAGCAATTACTGAGATTTCTCTGTACACTTGCTTGTATTTCAAGTAAACCTTCTGCTACTATATATAAATGCTCATTAAAGTGAAGGCAATTCAGACTTGTGCTGAAAGCTGAAAGTTAACACTGCCTTGTTTTAAGGCAGTGCATGCCTAAAAGAGGTTTGTGATGTCCAAGAAATTCAAGGCAAAGCCTAATTTTTAGTAATGAAATTTCTACAAAGATATAGAGAAATAGCTAACTATAGTAATCAAGTTTAGACACAAGGTTTGGAAATGCTCAATCTACAATTCTGAGTATCCTAACAGTCTTTTAGCATTAATCAATCTTATAAAGCTGCATATTATAACAGCATGTCTGTTCTTGTTAAAGCACTAGACCAGCTCTTTTATGAAGCACATGTTTGATAAAAATCATCATTACTCTGAAAGGTGTCTCTGATGCCAAATCTGACTTTTTAGAAAAGCAAGTTGCCTCATCTTTGCCTGTGGCAACTGTCAAATTGGCTGCAATTATCAACTTGTTGTCAAAGTAGACAGATTCTGTCCTGTGCCTGACTGGCACAGTAGTGTACTGTATCTACTCAATGAAAACAAAATTAAAATGTATGACCTATAGTGTTTTATTAACTTTTTTTCATGTTCGTGTTATATCCGCCATTGTAAGCTGCCTCCCGCAATGCATTGTGGTCTATATTGTCCCGTCTAGTGAACATCAATGCTCACTACTTTTCAAGATGCATTGTGGGTAATTTTGAGGGCACTACATTATTGTTATTATTTAACAGACGTTGACAATAAATCAGTTTACAATATGTAGGATGTGACTATTGCGGCACGTTATACTATAATATCTTCTGTTAGCATTGATGTTTTGGAATCCTAGATCATCCTAAAAGGTGCTTTGTTTTCCCTTTACTTGCAAGAGTCTTTTTAGTATGTACTGATAATCAGAAAAATGATGATGCCCTTTATACTTATTCATAACATAATGCTATAGAAGATACAGTATGTGTTATTGTAGTGGCCTCAAAAAGGCCTTTATAATGTCAAGAGAAGCGTAAAACTGAAAATCTAACATTTTTCTTCAAATAAAAAGGGTCGCGTTTTAAAGTCTTTCTAAATATAGAGTTTATGATCACATAGGAGAAAATTGAGTAATATTAGATAACTTTCAAACAATAAAATTCTGGGCTTCTGGTCCATTGTAATTGAGGGTGATATCTGTTTTTCTAAATACTGTTAAGCAGAGACGTTTCCTCATAAAGATTAAATCTACCAGAACACCTGTACATAGAGATGACACAGCATAATTGTGTATCATGAACTCAT
>JBAMIG010000015.1:10320904-10336235 GCA_037177335.1 Kiunga ballochi
AGATAGATAGATAGATAGATAGATAGATAGATAGATAGATAGATAGATAGATAGATAGATAGATAGATAGAGACAGAGAGAGAGAGAGATGGGATAGATGGATTGAAAAACTTCTTGAAATTAAGTGTTTTATAGGTTTTGAATATAACATGACAACTTCCCTTTTTCTGCTCAATCTGGAGATAACAATTGACAATTTAGTGTAGATAAGTTTTAGATTTTGTTTTGTCAGTACACTAATGAGCACTAGTTTACATCTACATTTTAATACAACCATTACAATGAAAAAATGTTGCATGATTGCATGTCTATAATGGAAAAGTTGTGTACTTGTGAATGTGTGAGATCCAAAGGGTAAGATGCAAGCCCATCATTTTGCGAGGGTATTCTGGTTTCTTCAAAGTTGACTTCATTTAAAGAAGTCAAGAGATGAGAATTTAATTAATCTTAATCTCATAACATCTATCGATGCTAAAATGTTTAGCCCTCCTGCACTAAGCAGAGGAACAAATGTGACCACTACCAGATTGTGACTGTACACAGGAGGAACAAATCACATCATATCTGTGAGAGGTTAAGATGTGACGCTGGAAGGTTTCTTTAATGTGGTTAGAAAAATCTCAACAGGCAATAAAAAATATCGATCTGATGCTTTTCACGCCAGAATCAATTATCCGTGCATGAAATGCTGGCAAAAAAATGTGATAAGTGAGTGAAGGGTTGGATGATTTGATTATCCCCACTGACTTTGTGCACTCTATGATCTACATCAAAGGCCACCTTAAGAGACCTTAAGAGAGCCAGCAGACCTGATAATAAAGTTATTAATATTTCCATGCCATGTGTTTTTTGTTTTGTTAAAACAATGTTTAACAGGGATCTGGGATGCCTGAGCTGACACTGCAAACTGCTACTGTTCCCTTGACAAACTGCAATATTTCAGAATCTCCTCAACTTTGAAAGAATCTAAAACCACTTAAATCATCTGACAACTCCCAAACGCACGCAACCATAATTTGAGAAGTTTGTAATTGTCCCTTGTTAAGGCGAACACTGTGGCTGTGGCTTATAGCAGAACTGTTGCAAGTACTTGAACCCTGTTTTATAGTAGCCACATGAAATGATTGAGACTCGGATTCCCTGATGCACTGCAACTCAGCTGGTGGCTCTGATGCTGCTTCTTGCTGTTAAACAAAGGCCTGGTGGGACCAAAGGAATGATATGGTTAGAGATGTTGTTTTAGAAAACAAATGCATGAAAAAGATTGTCCACATGGCTTTGACCTCAAAAAATTCCACAAAAAGATCAAGTGAGTTTATTTCATTGGTCCAGCATTTTGTATTTCTCCCTAAGCTATCCGCAGAAAAGCCCACGCAGAGAATTTCATTACATACATACAGAGGCAGTTAATTACAACCAAAAGGAAGGATGTTACAGATGTCTGCTGACTTTAGATTCAAAAGATTTTCCTGAGGTTAATCTATCTGAAAAGAAGGCAAACTGAAAAGAGTTGCAGTTGCAGAGTATAGCTTTAGGCACATCATTAACATTGGGCACATCTTGATAAAAGATTTACAAAAATGTAGCTCCTAATTTTTATTAATGTGTCAAAAACTGAAAGACAAAAATGGTGTGCTTATCTCAGAAGCTTGTGTGTTAACAGTTAGGGATAAGCAGAGGAAATGCGTAAGAAAAAGAGAAAATTGTGTTAGGGCTGTGTCGTCAGAACAGTCTGCATAAGATAATAAAGGTATTTAATTTGTATTGCAACGTGATGGCAGAACATACACAAAAAGATGGTCATAGAACAGCAATAGGCTTGAAATGTTACATTTCCCTCCATGTATCACAGTAAGTCAAATTTATTAGACTCACTCACCAGCCCAAAAGTCCTGCATGTGCTACACCTAATGGTAAACTCATAACCTTATGAGTATAAGTTAGGACAACTTACAGTTGCTTACTTTAGCTACAAGGAAAACTTTGGGCTTATGTAATTAGTCATTATTGGGCTTATTTTAACTTACGTTCAAAAGAGTATTAATGCAGTGATTGCTGATCAGTTTGAGAAATTTCCCACCTAATTTGTGGTCACATTTCTCTTTTCAATTTATTCTGTTTTTTTTTCTCTCTGATTGGTTATATTAGAAGAATGTCCATAGATCATTTTGTCATTTACAACCACTAAGCCTCTTCATTGCCATAGTCCATAAAACTCAAATCCTTGTTTGTGTGACAGGTGTGTTGTGCAGGTGGAGTAAATAATCAAACAGAACAGGGTACAGCATTATCGCAGATACTTTTTAGCTTTTAATAGATTACACATGTAAAAAACAGAAATGTCATGCATTTTTAACATCTGAAAGACCACACATTAGTATTTTCTTCCAGTCTTGTCAACAAAAACTTGTTTAACCATGTTTAGTTCCATGTTTAGTTTTTCCTTTAATTCTTATCATAATGAAAAAACTGACAACAACAGAGGAAATACTTGTGCTTTGGCCTTTAAAATGAGGAAACTTATTTAAAACATTGCCTAATTTATTGTTTTTTGTAGTATGTCTCACTTGTTTGTTTCCACGCATCTGTATATTTTCACATAATGGCCATTTCCTCCTGCAAGTTGATCCACCCTAATAATATGCAGGGAATTGGTATTAACCAGTCATAGTCTAATAACAATTGTTTTTTTAAGTTGAACTCAGCTTATTTACTACAAGATTCATAAGGTGATATTGACGAATGACACCCATAGTCTTGAGCTTTCATTCAGTTGCTACAGAAATTAATTAACAGTTAATCCCTGTTCTCCATTTCCTGATTCTTATGCTGTAATTTAACATCTGGATGTCACTAAACCCAGTTTAATGCTTGCTTTTTTTGTCCACAACAGAAGGAAGGTTGAAACTGGTCTATGTCAGAAAACAGACTAAAAAGACGAGCACATATGCATCCTGCATACCACACATTTCAAAAACCAATATGCAGTGATAAAATAATCTTATAAATCTACAATCCACTTTACAAGATTGTGTTACCAATGAAATGTCCTTCAACCTCCATGATGTCACATTGACTATCATAATATACTTTTATTTTTCTTTGTTCTCCTGTCTTCCTGACCCACACCTCCTTCTTGCTCCCTCTAATCACTTTAATAACTAGATTAAAAGGCCAGAGTTTACCCCCTCAATCAATCAACAAAATGGGAAGCCGAGTTAAAGATATTATATGCTTCTATAAACCTCTGCCCTTGTTTTTACCTGTTCTGTCATAGTTATAACCTTAGCCATATTGCAGTTACACACGCTGTCTCATTTTGAAAAAAATACACAGAGGCATCTTGCTTTTGTTTTGTCCCATGACACAAGTCATTGTGCATCTACCCGCAGAGTCAGAGTGGTCTCACTAAGTTGAATGAAAGGACAATAAAATGCTTCTGAACTTTGCCTGTTCCTATTCATTGTCCTTCACTCCAACACAAGTGCTCTTTTCACAAAAGTCTGATTCAGTAACCCCCCATGAGTATGTTAAAAAAAGGAGGCCATTTTCTGTGTTTTATGGGGTGTCCTGTTTTTCCAACATACCTCCTGTGATTTGGGTAATATGCATTAAATAAAGAGTTTTAAGGGTAAGAGGCAACTCAAATTTTACGGTGCCCCCTTTTGAATGAAAGTACAAATAATGTGAAATAGACAAATGGCAGACCTGGACCAGACTTTATTGTAATAGTTCTGAGGTGGCTGTTGTCCACGACCCTATTTTCACTGCCCTGCTCTGTTTTCCAGTGTCTCAGTCTGCACTTTGACATCACGCTTACACAGCTTTCCTATGAAGCAATAGTTCTTTACCTACAATGTCAACTCAACTGAAATGTGGAAAATATATATGGTTTCAGAGCATGTAAGGGACTGAAGAGGGTGAGAATTTATGGTAGGCTGGGTGAGGTGAGCTGGTTCCCCAAGAACTCTGGCAGTCTCATAGCACTTCAACTTTCCAAGTTAAACAATCTGGTTTAGTTTCCTGAGTGCGTCTCTGGTCCAATCGCATCAGCTAAAAGAATAAACAAGGCAGTATGTACTTGTATTCACTTACGACAGTGTTTTTCCACATAGTTTGTTCATTCGCCCTTTAAAAAACAGATTTAAGTTTTTTTTCATTCATTTTTATGGATGAATGGATGTGTATAACTGGATTAACTTCCACAGCTGAAAACAAGCATGAACTCACTGTCCAAATATTTACCTTTAATCACTTATACTTAATACTTTATTGATCAATGTCTGTTTGTATTTGTTTTTTTTCTGAGTTGATATTTTTAAATCACCACTTTATTTGTTTTGTCACCTTTCTCGTTTTTGTCTAACAATCAAAATGTACATCATCATGTCATGAATTGATAACTGGGAAGGGAGCAAAGTTATTAACTTCCTCAACATTATTTTGACACAGTTTAATATATGCTGTATGTCAGTGCTGTGTGTGTCCACTACTTTTTTGCTCATCTGCTTTACATAGTTATTTTTTTTGTTTGTTTGTGCATCCTTCTTTTCTTTTTTTTTTTTAGGCACATGTAGCTTGATGGGTGGGAGGGGGGGAGGGCTTGTTGCAGGAGCTCCCACCTGCAGCTGAGGAAATTAAATAGGTTTCCTTGGAAATTTTCCAGTCTTTTTACAAGATTTTTTCTCTTTTTTTTTGCCCATTCCAAATGTACAGTTTTTAGTTTTTAATGACACTCTATATTTTTATTGAACCTTGATCCTGTTTGCTAATGAGAGGGTTTGAGACGAAAGCTCACAGTTGCACATACTGTAAAAAGAACAGGGAAAAGAAGAAAAGCGTAGTTACATGTGGTTTTGGGGAGGTTGTTCATGTGTGAGTATGTGGTGAGATTGAACCATCACATGAAGCTCTGAACCGACATTCAGTTAAAATTAAACAACATTCAGGCAGCATTGATTATCACATGACAAAGATGGGTTTAATCAGGTTAATTTTAAGAGTCAATGTGTAAAAACTAAATGACATTGCCCGTTTTGTTGCATCATTTTATTTGAATATATCTAAACGTCAAAATTTGTGAAACAACTTGAAGTTTTTCTCTCCATGACGTATTTTGTTCCTTTTTATTAAAAAGCTAGTCAACAACTACACAGGAGTGATCTTTTCATTTGAAAGGTGTTTAATTTAATTAACTATGTTTTGTTGAAACCACGAATGAAGTTGACGACTTTATTAAAAAGTTGACTTTTTGTTTGGAGAGAGTTATGTTTTAATATGCAGAGACATGATGGTGTTTACAGCACTGTGTTAAAAGAACAGTGTGACATGTTTAAGGTTGAGTTAGAGAGGGAGAGCAAGAGAGAAAGACACCCTGCAAATCTGCCAGTCTGACACAGTGCAGTCTGAGAGAGAACAGGTCCGATGCAGCACAAAAAGTCAGCATTCAGAAACTGCTTTAACTTTGCTTTTGCAGAATTTTGTAGCAAAAGCATTCCCAACTAAACAGGCTGTGTCCCATGTTTGCTTCATCCCTGCTTATAGCATGATGGTGCTAAACATGAACCTTGCTGCTTCTCCATCATGTGTCTTTTACACATCGTGGGATACATTTATTATGAAAGTGTGACCATGTAGAAATGGAAAATGAACTTTTAATCAAGGTCATTTAAGGTAAAAAGAAACAATTTTCATTTTATTTAACACAGGTGTTAAGTGTGGATGAAGAAATATTCAGAGGTAAAATAAGTGAAAATAAAGGATAATAATATATAATATTAATGAAAGTTTATTCCTTGTGATAAATAAATTGGCCTCTGATTATCCAGAGAACCTGGATAGTTATATCTATGCTAATGTAATTTATCCAATTGATGTCTGTAAGCACAAGTCTTAACCTCATCCTTAAACTGTTATTTAGTGTAGCATTAAAGTTATCTGCCTGCATAGTAAACAAGAGCGAGGAGACACAGCAGCAACATAGGAGTTCAAAATGTTGGCAATCTGAAAAACATTAATGAACCACTCATTTGTAGTTTATTATGCCAAATCGATTTAGGTTAATAAGCCAAACTAATCACTATTATTTGGTGTCTGTTGAAACATCCTGCTCAGCTATTAAAGCAGAAGTATCAGCAACGCTACCCACTGTGGAAAAAAACCAACACCAGCAGAGCCTTTTTTCTTTCCCAGTTAGGAAGATCTGGGTAATTTTTTAAGCTGTACGAACTGTCACTTTGTGTACAATGTCTTTGGACTTGAGGCCATTCTGGTTGACGGAAATTGAATGTCCATACCGAGATGTTTCAAACGAATATTTACTGAAAGACAACAGGATGTTTTGTGACCGAGAGAAATAAATCTAAAAGCACACACAAGTGATAATGAGCACTGGCTCACTGTTTACTCTGACTTCATCTGGTGCTGTCATCATGTGGTCGCAGAAAGCAGGCTAGCCTATGTACTTGTCTCAACAAGCGGGCACATACACATTCACTGAGAAGAAAAAATGTACAGGCACATTGTTCCAGATCACTACACCCACATAAAGTCCCGAAACAACATAAAAAGGGTCAGACATGAAAAACGAGCTGTTTTTTCTCAAAGACTTAGCTGGCAGCCTTTGGCTTTGCAAGGATTGTTTTAATTTCCTGAACATGTAAGGCTGTGCATGGAATTAAGTAGCCATATGGGCAGTCTTTCTCCCTTACATTAAATATATGCCAAAGATTGTCCCCACCTCAATATATAACATCAGTATTACAACATAACTTCTTGCTGGTGCATTTACAATCAATTCTGTTTCTATTCAATTTACTTCTATTAAACAAGGTTCATGACACCTGCATCTCATTAACTTTCTTCTCTGATCAACAAGAGAAAATCCAAAAATAAAAATAAAAATAGAACATTTCTCTACCGAAGGACTGTGAAAGTCTCGTCTTCCCCTGGCTTGTTCTGCTTCACCACAATATTTCACTCCTTATAATTTAAAATGATCTGCTTTGGTTTCCAGTTGGCTGCAAGGATCACTTGACCTTTTATGCCTCTGCTCCCCTCTGTTGCTCTGACTAATGTACGTTAATATTCTGGGCTCACACAAATCAAAGAGCACTTCCCGAAGGGAAAATATGCCTCACCAATGTATCTATATCTACCTTATTGGGTCTAGTGTCTAATCATAACACTGGAAAGGTCGAAATCTTTGTTTTCTGCTTAGTTTCACGTCTTGGAAAGTTCACTCTAAAAACACATCTTAGAATCAGGGACAGATTTTTTTCCAATCTGGTGGTAAAAGAAATAAATAAACAATGCACAGAACCATCTTTTGATGTTGTCTATCCTGCAGAAGACTTGTTTTTCCGTCTGTTATCTCACAAAATTCTGTGGGCATCAGGAGGTAGCTCTTATAAAAGAATGTGAACCTATTGTAATAAAACTCTTTACATTATTTAACTATGCAATGACTTTATGACACTTCTCATCTGATAAGACTCAATTCCAAGCTAGATGTTTTTCCGGAAATGTTAGTATTGAAAAGGATAGGGATGTTGTTCTTGGTCCAGTCTTTGATTGCCTCTCTGACCAAAGCCCCCTGATACACTGGTCTGCAAGTATCATCAGGCCCATACAAATCATTAACTTTGTCAAACCAAACCCCCAAATGTAAAGAGTGCTGTATTTGCAAGCTGTGTTTTAGTTGGACTCTAATCAAAACTGTGTTCATGCAGGCATAACTGCATATATATCACTTCTCTCTTAAGCACTGCATCCTCATTATTTCTTCTCAGTTGCAGCAGTGAGAGACGGAGGTGGCCCTGAGTTATTCTGACCCATTAGCTACAAATGTGAGATGAGAATTCTTTCCAAGGTTTTGTGTCATGAGAAGACTCTGAAGTGAATAATGTTTTATATTTTAGACAAAAACAAAAAGCTCTACTCTAAACTATGGACCCTGTCTTCATGTGAATGAAAATCAAAGGGTAGATGTTTAATTTAAATCTATGACCATGAAATTTTCCATTAAAAACTACTTCTAGCTACTGTAGTTCACAAAACAGCATGTAGCAGTTTCATAATAAATAATCTAAAATCCATTTAGTCTACATTTGTTTTCACTGTTCTCCACTGTTATGCAGCTCCCATTGCACTACTAATGATAGTTCCATATGTTCACATTCGTGTCCTTATGTCCCACTTTTAACCCGAACAAAAATGTCATTTTAGGTGGGATGTCGGGGTGATGGATTGCTGACCTTCATGTGAGATGTCTTTGGTTTAAGTCCATCCCACCCCCCAACTGTTTCCTCTGTGTTCTTGGTTTTCTCCCCCTGCTATGATTTAGCAGTTAAATTCATGGTTAGTTTTAAATGCTGGAAAATACGTGAATGGGGTTAAATAACATAACAGCGACAAAGTCTTGCTCATTTGTTATTGCTACCACAATACAGTATCTTTTTTTTTATCAATAACACATAACACAACTTTAAATAAAATAAAATAAAAAAAAACTTTCAGCATCTTTTGCTTTGTCTTTTTCATTGTTATTTTAGTTGTTATTGTTGTTATTTTTGTTATTTTTCCTGTTTTTGTTTCAGTGTTCAGTGAAACATCATTTCGCTTTTTTCTCATTAGGGGTGCTGCAGGGTTTGTTCTGGGTATTCCGGTTTATATAATATCTGATTTAATGATGAAGAAATATGGAACCACCTTTTGTTGTTAAACTGACTACTGTTAAATTGAAGTCCCCCTGAAGCAAATAATTGTCATTGCCGTAAAATGTCATTATCAGAATGTTTTGAAATGATCAATCAAAAAGATCTTCTTTTTAACTTTCCTAACTGTCAGTGAACAGAGAATTGAAGCAATTTCACTTGGAGTCAATGATTCAACGCTGCTCTTAGTTGCTGGAGTAAGTCAGTTTTCTTTTTTTCTTTTGCCCACGTAGGATCCGGATTTGTGGTTCCTCTGCTAACTCGAGGACACAAAATGAGCATGTTGCCTCTATTTTGTCATACAGTTGGTGGCTTCCTGTGTAATATGAAATTATCTTTAAATCCTTAAGCTTGTCAATGTCAACATGACCTTGGTCCTCTCTACCTAACAGAACTTTAATCAGCCGTATGTCTCTGCTTGGCCCCTAAGCTGAATAGCTCACCATGGTTGTACCATTAGCAAGGCTTAAGTTAGGAGGATCAGACCTTTACAGTGGTGGCAGCAAAACTCTGAAACAAGTTGCATCTAAGTATTAGGCAGGCCTCCAAATGACTTGGCCATTCATCCATTTTCTGCTGCTTATCTGAGGTCGGGTCGTGGGGGCAGCAGCCTAAGGAGGGAAGCCTGGACTTCCCTCTCCCTAGCCACATTCACCAGCTCATCTGGGGGGACCCCGAGGCGTTCTCAGGCCAGCCGCAAGATGTAATCAGTCCAGTGTGTCCTGGGTCTCCCCTGGGGCCTCCTCCCACAGGGACATGCCCAGAACACATCCCAAGTGAGGCGTCCAGGAGGCATCCTAACTAGATGACCGAGCCACCTTATCTGGCTACTCTCGGTGTGGAAGAGCAGCAGCTCCACTCTGAGTCCCTCCCGGATGGCTGAGCTTTTCACCCTATCTCTAAGGGAGACACCAGCCACTATGCGGAGGAAGCTCATGTTCTTTTGGTCACAACCCACAGCTTGTGACCATAGGTAAGTGTGGGGACATAGAGCGACCGGTAAATTGAGAGCTTCGCCCTCTGACTCAGCTCAGTATTGCTTTATAAGATTTATTTTGAAACGAACTCCTAATCCAGTAAAAATCTAGGTTTGTTACCTACATGGGTTTTTATGTTTGCCATTTTGTTGTGATTAAAATAAAACTGTTCTATTTTGCATAATGTTAGCTAATTCTGATCCCTGCTGAGTGAAGAATTTGTGAAAATGCTCCTCTGTTGCTGATCCTGTTTGCAGCTCTAAAGTCAGAGCACCAGCATATAAAGTAATGCTAATGAAAGTCAAGTTCACTGAGCACCAGTTTCATGAAAAATATGCAGACTGCTTAACACAGTTTTTTTTTTTACCACTTCACACTATTCATAACTTTCTGCATCAGGAAAGGCTTTTCCAGCATAACATTTATGTCAATTTTTTTTTGTTGTCAATGCCTTTTATAGTGTGTTCTAAGGTTTCATTCATTCATTTTCCACACCGCTTAATCCCACTTTAGGTGCAAACGTTGCTGGAGCCTGCCCCCCAAATATTGGACAAGAGGCAGGGTACAACTTGGACAGGTCACCAGACCATCACAGGGTCAATACAGACAGACAAACCAGTCACACACCCATTCTCTCATAAGTACAATTTTGAAAGTCCAATAAACCCAACATGCATGTCTTTGGATTGTAAAGGGAAGCTTGAATACCTGGGGAGAACCCACGCTAACATTAGGAGATCTGCAATTCGCCACACAGAACGGCCACAAAAGCAACTTTTTTGCTGAGAACCAACACACCACCCTGCAGCCCATGTGCTAAGCTTGCATTTTAAAAGTAGAAATAAAACTAACCTAAATAACTGTTCACATATGAGCGTGAGAGACATTTAAGAAATAAACAAAGGGGTAAAGACAAATATTTACACAGCTAAAAGTGCAATACTCTGCAAAACCAGTTGCATTTTGTGCCTCTTTTTATTCATTTATTTTTTTATTTTTTTTTGTTCAAGTAAATGTGTTTTCCATATGTACACTGAAGTGGAACCAGGTTTAATTGCCATGTGCACACAGCCAGAAGACATTACTGTATGATGGGCTTCCATAGATATTTTTTTTTCTAAAAGAAAATTAAGATCTTATTGCCTTAGGTTATGATTACATGAGGATGTTATCCACCAAAGCACTCAGATAGACTAAGGGCGTCTATTCAATCCCATAAAATGACACACCTAAGTTGCAAAATGTTCATAAATGTATATGTATAACATAACATATTTTGTTAGTATTAGTATTTTCCTTTCATGTTTTTGTTTTAAGCAAACCTTTGTTAACACAGAAAAAGTTCAGTTGAATTTTTTTTATATTACAGTGCAAAGTAGCAACCTTAAAACTTTTGCTTTTTATGTGCAAAACATGAAATCCTCATCCGAACACGGTTCAGAACACGGACAGCATTTGGCAAGGAGCCTGTGGATAAAACTCATTGCCTATTTTCTATATGATGGTGACTCCAAAAGATACACTGAGGGGTGAGCCTGCAGAGACAGGAACACATATAAGCATCTTGGAGGCATATGGGTGAGATTGTCTGGAGTATAATAAGCTCAAGGACCAAATATCTAATATTTCTGCTTTGAATAGAGTGTAGCAAATGTGTGCAGGTGAAGCTGAACACTTCAGTTTTACTCGTACACATTTTCTATGTTTATAATTTGTGTTTTAAAATAATAATGAAAAAAAGTTTTGATAAATTCTAATTAGGTTGACTTTATTGGGTAGTGGACATGTATTAGGATTAAATTATTGCTCATAAATTCTGAAGTCAGACTGATCTGTAACCATTTTTTAACTTACATATTTAATAGTAGGAGTCATCCTGGGGGTGTAGGGTGGAATTGTCTGACTTTGTGTGTGTGTAAACCTGAGTGTCAATAATTGTAATAAAATAGGGGTCAATTTTTTAACATTGCTATATTTTTTAAGGTGTGTTAATGTCATTGATTTTATCATGTAAAACACTTAAAAACTGCTTTATAAATAAAGTTTAAAGTTTAGAATAATGCATCACCATTCATCTTAAAAGAGACCATTTAAATCTGGTTGATTCAACAAGAAAACAAATATAAAACAAAAATGGCAAATATTGTAACAAGAGACAGCAAAATCTATTGGAATAAAACATATTTTAAAATGTTTGATATGCATTTTACAAAAAATTATCCTAGACATGATACAAAATTTGACAGAAAATCACCTAAAACAATGTTCCACAAGAATCAGTTGCAACAGCTATAAAAGGATTATTATATGTAATTGAACATTCATGGGATAATTAAATAATTGTAATAATAATATAATATTAAATAATATAAATGTTGGTAAAAATTCTATCCATTTTCTTGTCACAACATGATTTGGTTGATAAGCACTGTAATGTTAAAACTTTACAAATAAACCAAACCATCATTTCTTCTGTGCTCTGAACTCATATAGGACACTTAAAGTAGGCCAGTTTATATATGTGTACAGAAAAAGTTTTAGCTTATGAATAATGTTAGTGACAATTAGTTATCAAACATATTGATCATCAAGCAAAATAAAAGAGAACCATTTCAATTGTGTCCAACAGGAGGTTATATAGTTCAGTAGAGCTACAGTGATGTTCTTCAACATAGTGCTGGTTAACATTGAAAGCTGCAATAAAATATTATTTGGTAAATGCAGCAGCTTAAAAAAATATAAAAACAGCACAAATACTGTTCTTATTTTTCATCTAAAGCTTAAAAAAAAAAAAAAAAAAAACCTTAGATCACCTAAAATTAAACAAGAGGGTGGCAGAAATTTAAATTTCCCCATGTTTTTTTTCCTTTCTCTCCACCTGGCTAGAATAATTTACTTCTGTCCTGCCCTGCCACAGAGTGAACCCTCAAAGTTCTCTCCAGAGATTTAGATTAAATTACAGATCTTCACACTCACAGAACCTCCCCCCCCCCACACACACACACACACACACACACACACACACACACACACACACACACACACACTACCCCGACATGCTGTCTCTCCCATGCAGATGTGACACTTTCCAGAGACTGCATATTCTCATAACACATCTACACTGTTGAGGACAGAGCACAGTTTGGAGGCCATAACCTAGATAATGTCAGAAAAAAAGGCTCACTATTTCAGTGCCTGTTTCCCTCCTCCAGTTTCAAACACACTCACTGCTGGTGAGGCTACCTGTTATTGATCCAATAGGAAGAAACTTCATAAGTCAAGCACAACTTAATGAGAAAAAATGTAACTGTGATGTCAATATGATCTTTCAAATAGTTTAGTACAAGGTTGATTGTCATCCAGTTATCTTTCAAATGGAATCAGTTTGGTTAAATATAAAAACAGTATAAGTCAGTTTAAGGATTTTAAATATGTGTTGCAAAGACACTTGAAAAAATTTGTATGTACGGTTTGTCTCCATAAAAGCGAATAAAGTCAAGTCCTCTTTAAACCATTACAGGTCAAATTGAATGAGAGAAATTAGCAAGATCCAAATGATCAATTTATGCACAGTAGAGAGTTTAAAGGAATATATATGATATCTTAGTACAGTATATGGATCTGGAAAAAAACTGCTTTTACATTTTTTCCTTGACATTGAGAAAAAAAAAGAAACAGAAGTATAACTTAAAGAATAGCAAATGCTAATTTTTTGCAAAGCCGTTACAAATATATCCTTTATGAAGAACAAAGATCAATGCCAGCAACATGCAGATTACAGATAAGATGTAAACATGAAGAGTTGCTTGACAATAAAATTCAAACTAAGCACTCAGGTGGTTTATCTCTGACCATATTTATGAGATGGATGATCTGAAAGAGATTAGTTTAGAGTAGGATGGATTACCCCCATATGATATTCATCTGACAAGGGAGACGTACTTATCATCATTTACAGTATGACTTGTCTCTATAGGGTCATTGGATTACTTACACATACACACAATCTCACAAATAGCATCCACTCCACATACAAATAAAACACTTTTGTTTCAAACACATCAATGATTCAAATGAATGCAGTGAGATTAAAGACTTTTTTGTTTTTCAGCAGAGGGCAAGTGTTTAAAACATAATAATCAGAATATTTTTATTATACATTGTACATGGTACTTAAAGTAACAGAGGCAATTTTGTCCTGAGTTTTGTAGGTCCAAATATAATAACTTCCATCTTGTCTGAGTTTAAAAGGAGAAAATTTAGGAGAAAAGTCATGCAGATCTTTAATTCTTTAAGACATTTTTTTATTTATTGGACTGATGGGTTTCATCAGGCTTCATAGACAAATGAATCCAAGTATTATCTGCATAATAAAAAAAAGTTTAGACCATGATGTCTGATTAAATCATCTTAAGGTAGCATACTGTATATAGTGTTGGTCCAAGAGGAAAACCCTGATGAACTCCATAGCTTACTCTGATGTGTGAGAAAATGCATCATTTACATTAACAAACTTTGATAAATATGACTTAAAACCAGCTTAGTGAAGTTCCTTTATTACCAAAAACATGTTCCTGCCTCCGTTGCAATTTATTTTGATCAATGGTGTTGAATGCAGCACTGAGATCTAACAAGATAACAGACAGGAGTCCTTTATCTGAGGCCAAGAGAAGATCATTAGTAACTTTCACCAATGCTGTATCTGTGCTATGATGACTGAAATTCTTCAGACATACTGTTTCTATTCAGATGGACGCATAGTTGAGTTAAAACAGTTTAGACATGATGGGAGGTCGGATGTTGGTCTATAATGACTTTATCCAATTTTAAAAAACATTTTATCACTTATAGAAGCAAATAACATTATAAAGTGAAATACTTTTTTCACTCAGTTAATAAAACAAATTCAGGTCTGCCTTTTTTTCCTCTAGGTGTAAAGTAACTGTGTTGTCAGCCAGGCAAGCTGCAAATAATCTTTCTGTGGATTTTTCCAGCAATTTTATCAAGGTCTCATACCTACTACCCGACATTCCCGATATTACTTTCAACATTTTTTGGAAGTGATTAAAGCTCAGGTATACACAATCAAACCCTTGCTGTTAGTATAAGGGAAACCTAATCCTAAACCAATGGCCTGTCTACCCTGCAGCAACACCTGGTTCTAAACCAACTAAACCCAGACTCAAACTATTCTCAGATGAGGCCCAAGGACTTTCACTGGAGCACTGTGGCAAATATAAACAGAAAGACGTAACACGCGCAGAACCTGACCTTGTGGCAGTTCTGTAAAAGTAAGACTAGAATGAAAGCTATTGCAAAAAAGCACAACAAGGATTTTATTTACAAGTATGCACATTGTGGAACAAAAACCTATAGATTTAAAGCAAAGAATGGACATTTATCCTGTGTCTGCTTTGCTTTGGGCTACCATGGCTGCTCCTTTGAGAGATATAATATAATTTGATTAGCAATAAAAATGTGTGTGTGTATGTGTGTGTGTGTGTGTGTGTGTGTGTGTGTGTGTGGGTGTGGGTGTGTGTGGGTGTGTGTGTGTGTGTGTGTGTGTGTGTGTGTGTGTAGAATGCTTGAAGAGAGATGATTTGTCTGACACCATGTGCGTGTACGAATGCTCAGTATAAC
>JBAMIG010000015.1:10340744-10357720 GCA_037177335.1 Kiunga ballochi
ATAAACATATTGTTCAATATATCAGCAGTTTCTTAAAGTAGAATAGAATAGAATAGAATAGAATAGAATAGAATAGACAAGGTAAAATATTATTTTTCAAAAATATTTTAACTTGTGTTCATTCCTCCATGCTGCCCAGATTCTGGAAGAATAATAATTTCCTGAAGTTCCTTATAATCTGATTGGTTCAGCCTCTCTCAAAGTGTGGTCCCCAGAACACTAGTGGTCCGCGAGCGCTCCCTATTGGTCTATAAGGTGAACAACATGACAATCCTAAATCTGATTAAATGAACTGGAAACGTTGTCACGGGGGCTGTATGGTGGCGCAGCCCGGCATCCTCCCACAGTCCAAAGACATGCACCTTGCGGATAGACTGATTGGGGACTCTAAATGGCCCATAGGAGTGAGTGTGAGTGTGTGCGATTGTTTGTCTATCTGTGTTTGCCCTGTGATGGACTGCCGACCAGTCCAGGGTGTACCCCGTTTGCCCTGTACCCCAGGGTGTACCTGGGATTGGTGCACACGTGTACACACGAGGCGTACATGCAACGGACTAAGCCTTTACATAGCAATGGCAAAGCTAGTTGCTAGTTGCCTAGGCAACAAAAAAAATACTGCGACCCAACTACCCCTGTTCTACATTTAGTTGCATGTGAGCGCATGCCACTTATGAAAGCTTACACGGCAGCCACCGCCTTTGCACACGTGACCCAAGACTGGTGCATTGCCATGGCAACCAGGCAGCACCAAAAGATACCACATATGGCTCCTGCATTCTATGTTGTAAACTTGTGACTGCTGGTTTATATTGGCGTAATTTTGGGCTGTTTAGCCAGGTGGTCATTGAGTCCGTGAAGGTTTGAGAAATACTGGCTTAGATTATAGGCTTTATGCACAACTTTGCTAATTCCTGAACTTAGAGCAGCTCCTTTGTATCGTGTCTTTCATTATCTGGACAAACTGACGAGCAATCCAGGTGTGTCTGACCTCAGTAACCATGACAGCAATGGCCAGACACACCTGGACTAATCAGGTCATCCAGTAACAAAAGACAGGAAGCAAGGAGCCGCCCTATGTCCAGAATATAGTCAAATTGTGCATAAAGCCCACTAAGAGGCAAAAATATTTTAGGTTTAATCATTTGATGTGGAACAACACCCTGTCACTATGGGATTTAATGTAATTTAAGTAAGTATGGATATTTGCATGGAAGCAACATGTCACATTCCTGCATTTTACATTTGCTCCTCATTCTACCATTTTAAATGTTATGTTTCTCCCTCAGGCATCAGGCAACACAGCATCCAAAGAATGCCATGGGATGTGGCTAATGGCACCAACATTAAAAACGGCCAGCATCTGGCTTCCTGCGCATGGACACATATGTCTGAGTTTCCCCCCAGTCTAACTAGCAGCGCCTCAAGCACTCGGTCTTACAATGAATTTGTTAGAGGTGCTTACAGAGTCAACAATAAGCATAACTGGCCAGCTTCTTTTCTACTTTAGTGTATGGTGACTTTCCTTTCATAGTGGGAGATAAATGACCTGTTAATCCCACAAGCAAAAGAGATCATCAAAGAGAAAGTGTTTTGTTATGTTACATATTTTCATTTCTAATTGTCTTAAATCACATTATACATTTTTTGTTGTGTTCCAATTCTTTGTTAAATCAAATGTTTGGTATGAATATAATTTCCTTTTAATTTGGTCATGATTGGGTTAAATGTGGTGAAAAGCAGTAAAATATGTTTCATCACAGCTTGTTAACTATATTGTTTAAGGGGACATTTTCTAAGAAAATCCCTGAATCCCTGAAAGTTAAGAGGAATTGCCAAATAGGGAGTGGTGGGGGAAAAAACAGATGTGTTGCAGTGGATGTGGATAAAAGGAAAAGAATAGGAAAGGAAAAGATAGTGAGACAGATACCAGAAATAAAAACATGTCAAGCAGAAAAAAGAAGAGGAAACAAACCCAAGGGAGTGCAGAGAACATTACATTTTAAGGAGAAATTAGGTGAAAGCCACAGAGTGAAAAAAAGTAAGGCTTTGACAGTCAGAAAGTGAGACCATAACAGAGAAATACAGCCGTGTGACTGACCGCTGGCAGTTCCAAATGTCCCACCAGATGTTCCCAGATGCAGAGGAATTCCTCTCCACTTTAACCTGACTGTATTGTTACAGATGTGCCTCTACAGACTGCCTCACCCCTGATTTACATCCAGGGTGCAAGCAGACCAACCTCGCCTCACAGGACCCTTTCAAACCAAATGCCACGGGAGGGAGGAGGAAGCAGCAGAGGAGCTGGGCGTAGTGGAAAAAAATTGCAAAGGAAGTAGGCACCACATTGTGTCATAACCTAATGATTCTATTCCAGGCAACTGGTCTTAAGAGGGGAGTTGAACATTTCCCTTACTGGCTGGGTGGCAAAGCAATCCCAGAGCTTACATACTCAATCCTCTTGATTTTGTTACCACTTTTCCCTCACCACTATCGCGCTGTTCCCTCTTAGCTTACAACAGGCTGTGAAAAATACTGGCAGGAGACAAAAGGACACAGTCTTAATTAATAACACAAAGAATTGACTGTAAAGAGCAAGGACTGTGTGAGTGAGGGAGATGGGAAGAGGCAAAAACGACACAAAATGCTTCCTCGGTTGAAATGCTTTAGCCTTGAGCACAAACTATGTTACAAACCTTAAGACAGGAAGTTAAAAGTGCACACTGCTCAGAGAGAAAGAGCTAAATCAAGACTCATATCCCTTGCATTGGTAAAACAAAGTTCCAGTAAGAGTTGAGGATGACACTGTGTGGATAACCATAAAACAATTGCTGCAATCATCACGTGACATGTGAAATTTAAAGGATAATCCATCTTGATTTTTCATTGTCAGAGTCACACTGTCATTATCTGTGTTCCTCTAAGCCAAGTTGAAAGACTCGGTCCAAAGCCAGATATGAGGGTTTGAAAGTTTGCCTGTTTGTGCACGTCACTTTTGGAAGAATTTCCTCAAGCATCTAATATACGTCAGCAGTGTTATCCACTTGAAACCAAGAACAACTGGAGAAATTTAGCTGTACAGACAAAACTGAGAGTTTCCTTGAGGACATGTCAGCTTTAATTGTTGAGGGAGAGAAAAAGACTCTTCATCATAACGTCAAAGGTTTCCAAGCTGCTGGGAGATTCTAGGACAGCTTTACCTTCAAATTCTGAAAGCAGGTTTGTGGCCAAAAGAATGTCGGTTTTATTCCCCACATTGGAAGAGAAAGTCAAGGTCAGCATGGATAAGTAAATGCATAATATTAATCTTATTTTTTTGTAAAACTGAAACTGGCATTGTATGGAACGGGAAAGTGTTGGTTACAGAAAAAGTGGGGTTTCTCAAGTCTGTGTTCAGAATAAAAGATTCAAGAGTTGCTTTTTATTTATTATTATTTTTTTTTAAAGCTTCAGTCTCCATCAAACTAAAAAGAGGCTTCAATCAATGTTTCGCTCCATATAGATAGTGTGGTTTATTTTAGGTGCTAAATATGTGTTATTGCCAATAATTAGTTATATAAAACCCAATTAGATATACTAAAATATAAAAATGTATTGAAGGAAACAATAGCAATTTCTTCTTGGGCATTACATTGATTTTAGAGCTCTGATCTATTAAATTGAAACTTCTGATCTTTTGCAGCTGAATGAGTTATGGCTGAATGATTAAAACTGTTCAGAAATGGTCAAGTATGAGTGGCCTTCGTGCACACTCGACAAAGATCAAAGCCAGGCATAGCACTTTGTTGTGGTCACAGATTCTTTTTGCTTGCTGGTCCAGGCTGTCAGAGGCCAACAGTTAGCAGTGTTTGTGCTGGGTAGCTGAAAGGCAGTCATGTGGAAAGGGTGTAACTAGAAAAAATGAAAAGAACAGGAGATGAATGAGGGTGTTCGGATGACTAATACTTTATTATTAACAGCAGCAAGAAATTGGTTTAAAAATGCGGTTGGCTCAAGTACTTCCCACACTGTCATGGTACTTTTTTCCAAATGTTATAATAAACCCCAAATGTTTTAGCTGAGGATTGCCATTAAAATATATCATCTGTTAAATTGTGAAAATATTACTTGCATTACTTTATTTTTTCTTTAACTTTTGCAAGACAGCAAACAAATGTGATTTAAAAAAAACCCACAGCAGAATAATGGTAGACTGTTGTAGCTTACTCAGTTTCTAGGTCTCTCATTACAGGATCAGCTACAGAAGAGCCATAAATTTGGGAATACAAATAAATAGCAATTATTACCAAGTCTCCCCATCATTAACAAATGCTACAACAAAGTACTAACACATGTTGCTCCTATTGCCTTCCCTGTTTTGCTACTTTAGCTTGACCACAATCAACTGTACTCTGACAATTTGATGGGAAGAAGTGCAGACAGTATCTGTGTGTATGTTTATGAGATGCAGTCGGTTGCTCATCCCTTTTCATTCATTTTAACCTTCCCTCTTCTTGCTCTCATTCTCTTTTTTCCTCCATTTCTCCATGACAGCCTGGGGCTCCTAATCGTCCTCTGCTGTGCTGATTGGACTTTTCATTAGTCAACTCCCCAAGGCTCACCATGACCTCCTCTGGGTCATTGCCTACTGATTATATGCTCTCTCTCTTTTTTTCTGCATTGTCTTCATCAACTCCTTGAAGAAGTTGGGATGACACCATCTTCATGTATGCATTTGTACCTACAGTGCAATCATGTATTGTAGTTTACGGTTTTGCAAAACTTTAAACAAACTTAAAAAATAAGTTTATAATAGTAATTACTTCAATCTTATTGGGATTTATTTTCAGGTTCACAAAGGAAAGCAGCATTGTTGGTGTTGCTGCTGTACACCAAAAAAACCAAACAAAAAAAAAAAAAAAAACGCTTAGTTGCAGTAGAAAAACTACAGTCTGGTTTTAAATGTTTGGAAGAAAAGATTAAAGTTGGTCTGTACCATGCAGCTACAGCTTCACATCGTTGGAGTTGTCTCTGCATATTTGCTTCTTGACGCAAAACCCTTATTGGATCTTAAGCATTACCTACTGCCCATAACATGTCCTTGGAAGTCAACAAACCACCTATAACTCAGTTGCTGAAGGGATTTTAATGATGCGGCTATGCCACAAGCTGCTGCAGCACTGCTTACAAATCTGAAGGGTTGTGTCCAAGACATGTACTGGAATTTGAGAAGCATGAGTCTTATTGTGCACTGGGGGTAGTCATATTTTTGACCTTGTCTAAATGAAGACCATAAGTCTCCAATCCACCCCAATCACAGAGTCACACATGCAGAGTCTCATCTCTGTTCCTCCAAACCTGGCACGCTCCAAAAACTGGAACAGATTACTCCCCTGTGTGCTTGTTCTGGCTCTGATTGCTGCTACATCCAGCTAGGCTTTCAAGTGGCCTCCTGTGTGCACAGTACCCCATGGGATAGGGCCTGGCGCACTACACATGGGGGCTATTACCAAGGCCAGTCGAGGCCTGTATGTGGCTCGTCACCCCTTCAGATTGGGCCGCCACGGCCGTCATCCGCTACACAACCCTCTAAACACCCATTTCCACCCCCAATCATTGCAGTAAATCACACTGACAGCTCTGTCCACAGTCTCGCTCGCAGAAGAGTGGTCATTTTGGTATATCAGCCAAGTGTGTGGAGTGTCACTATTCACCGACAAACATCGCAGACTGAGCTTGCAGTTAATAGGTCCAGCAGTAACCACACACAAACACACACATCCATTTATAAAATTCCCTGTGAATCTGCCTGCTTTTCTAAACTGAAAAGATTCCATGGAGCTTTTTCTAAATGCAACATATGAAGCACTACCAGCAGCTGTAAGTCGTGTCAAGGCTGACAGAAAAATGTATCTGTGCTTTGTAAACTCTGCCGCACTGCCTTTATTGTCAACACAACCTGTTTCAACAAAGGATAAACCAGATTATTAAAGGAAAAACTGCAGGACTGCAAGGCAGAGATAGCACGCACTGAAGAGGTCTCTGCTATTTCTCATTCTTTTTTGTGCTGACATGTGACTGTGGAGTTGTGCATCTGTGATTTAGACTGTAGAAATACCAGAGTAAAGTCTGTTTAAATACAAGAAAAGGATGGCTGTGTTTATTAGGCATTTGCTTTTTAAATACAATCCCAATCTAACAGTTTGGCTGAAAGACGGAAGGACAGTTTGAGTGGTTAAGTATTTCATTTTTCTATGTATACTGTAAGTAGCCAAGTTATTACAACACAAACTAAAGCTAGTATGAAGGAAAAAAATTAATTAAATTTCATTTAAAAAAAAAAAAAAAGGTTGAAGGAAATATCAAAGACCTTTAGAGACACCCAGAGAGAAAATCAGAGTTGACTGAAAAAAGACAAAAGACTGATAGTACAATAACAAATACAGGTTTTACCAAGAAGGTGCATTGAGGCAAAACTGCACCAAAGATTTGTGGCACGCAAACATTACATTAAAATTGTCAACAAGTACCTACTGTAAGCTGTGGCAAAATAGAGTAAACACTGGTGACGAGGCAGAAGCATAAAGGGAGTAGTTTCATCTTCTGCAGCCACAATTTAGGTATTAGATGAGAGACAGGAAGCTGAGACAAAGGCTTATCCAGTGAAATAAATTATTTGTGAAACTTCGATGGTAATTGCCAAGAACTCAAATTTAGATATGATTCACAGCACCAGTAATCACTATATGTCTCTGTTCTGGGTTTAACTGTGATGAAAGGTGAATAATAGTGCTGTAGAAGTGCAAGTGTAAACGTTTCTCAACTTAATCTCAGTCAAGTTTAATTAAGCGATGGGAGCGATTGGAAAAGAGAAATGAACATAAACATAACTCCCAATCTCCCCAAATGCACTGTGATTTATATCAACCATATCACAACTAATTAACTCTACTGTTATGTTAAGTATTAGACATTACAATATTACCTTTAGTCGACAGTTTCTCTTTTTCTTGCTCCCATGTTGTTTGCTTTGATTTATCAGAGCTGGGTTGCTGTCGCAGATTGCTCCTTGCAGATGCCAAGTCGTCACCTCTGAGTGTTTTGCTCGGCAGTGTTGATGGTGTGTGTGATGAGAAAAACTGTTAAAAGCCTGGAGAGGCTGTGGTGCATTATTGAAATTATAATGGAAATGCATTTAAAAGCAAAAATATTTACAGAAAATGTTGCATTCAACTCAAAATACTCTTATTCATGAATATCCAAATTCCACTTACTTTTGCACTTAAATGTACACAAATTAAAAGTCTTTTGTATGAGCAGAGCAACCTGACTGAGAAATCAATATTGAGAAGAAAATGAGTAATTTGTACTTTGGATACTTAGAAACATTAAAGTTTTAGTAATACAAGAATAATATCATCAACTTGTGTTCAAATTCAGTCAAAGGTGAGAAGCTTTGCTCCTCAGTGGCCACAGTCCTGCAGACTGTAACTATTTCCCTGCTCTAATACACTTTATTCAAATCAAATGAGTTTGAGATCTTATCAAGTTATGCAGTAATCCATTCATTTGAACCAAGTGTGATGGAGCAAGAAAACATCTCAAACTTGCAGAACTACAGTCCTTGAGAACCAGGGTTCCTAACCGTTGCCTTAAATACATAGCCTACTCCAGTACAAGCAACAGATTCTGCAATAGAAATAACTATATCCAAACCAAAATGTAGGAAAGTTGTGCTTGTTATAGATTATTATTTAAATATTGTCACACAACTTGGAAATGTAATTCATGAAGTTAGCTAAACTTCATCTCATCTTTCCTATTTGAGAGACTTTCTGCAAGGTGCTGATCCTTCACTCACTTATGTTACTGACTGTAGTAACACAACAATGCTTTTGTCATTCCATTTTACCATGGTTGGGTTTGGGTAATAACATTGAATGGTTAGTTGTGTTAAACCATCTTGAATAAAGCTAAAAGAGGATGTTCATACTCACTGAAGTCTCTCTTCTAAATTACAATTGTGCACTGCAGTTGTTTGTGTTTTTTCTTGTTATTTTTCTAACATTTTAGGTTTTGACATGCATAAATGACTCTTGGGGTTATGAACAGAAACGTGATGAAAACCATCATTTCTTTTACAATCCAACAATACAAGTCAGTGTAACATAGTTCTGTATTAAAACATATTTCAAACATTGTTTTCAAACATGTACCACAGGCTTCTATAAAACCTCAAAATTTGCTTTTATTTGTGCACTAAAAGCACTGCATTCACCAAGAGGAGATAGCAAAACTGTATTATAAATGAGGGTCTTTCAGAAATAAAAACATTTGGAATAAAGTGATGGTGTTTCGTTTTAGGTTCCATCTACTTCAAATGTGCATTCTTTCTAAATGCACTCATGACTTTTTATTCAGTGATCATGTCTAGCATTTTCCTCACATTACTGGGTGATGGAGAGTCAGGAAAACGCCAGAATGAAAGCTTTGCAGAACAATTGGCCTATGTCCTCAAAGGAAGACTGGTCCATTTGAAATCATCACTCTGTTTTGCTCATGACTCGAGGGGTTACAGTGCTGCCTGTGACCTCACCCGTCACCATTTAGCTGACAGCCACAGTATGGTAACCTTGTTACATGCAGGCCTGAAATGGCTCTTCCTTCATAGATAACAATCAGTGTGTCTGTGAACTTCGATGTGACACAAATATGAACAAAACTGCAGCTCCTCTGCAAAGCTTACACTGGAAAACATCAAGCATGGACAGTTTCATAGGGCAGTTCCCTGTCATAAAACCTTGTTATGTCTGAGGGAATTTTGCTGGCAATGTTTCAAGCCACTTCTAAAAATGACAGTTTTTTTTCGTTTACTCTTTTCTTTTCTCAAAGATATTTTTGTTTTTTCACTAAACAACTTTTCCTCATGTCAGTGATATGTGCTGCTAGTCCTCTAAACATCAGTCACTGCAGATTCCATGTAAGAATTGGAAACAGCTGGGGTTTCTGCCTATCGGGGGCAAAACCGAGTGTTCCTTTTCACCTTTGTTACAATTTGTAAAGTCCCGTGCTGTGGACATGGTGTGGCAGCAGTCTGCGATCTGTCACAGTCACATCATCCACACTGAGAACAATTAAAAGCAGGACAGGTCAAAACAAAGGGTCAAGTCCTCTCTCAAACATTGGAGGATCACATTAAACACAGTTACTGTATGTATCCACAATGAATCACAAAGCAATGTTCTAACTTGTCATATATTTACTATGTCTATCTACTAAATCTATCTACTAAAACATATTGTACGTTTTGAACAGAGTTACATCCTAAATTATTTTCAAGTTCACATACTTTCGCCCCATCTTGTACTCAGTTTAAAGCTGAAATGTTGTTGTAGTCAGGTAAAACATAGAAATATGCATTGCATACTATATGTAAACCACTGAAAAATCTATAGGCTGCAGTTTCTAAAAAAAAAGGCCCTCATCACACAGATCATAGATCAAACTGACAGCTAATTAAAAGCATCTGTGTTTTTAAATCTCTGAGTTAAAAAAAAATATGTAAAAAAAATAGAGTTAAATATTTTGGAACCAAAGTCAACCAGATTATTCCAAACAATCTTAAGGCATGACTCAGAGCTCACTAACTCTTTCAGCTGTAGTCCTCCTGCTCTGCAGCTCTGTTTATTGTCAGTAAATGTGGTGATGTGATGTACAGCACCTCAGCAATAGATGGCATGCCATCATCAATGCCATACATTTAAAAGAAAATCCACTAGATTTTAGAGAAATTCCCTGCTACTGGTGCTGAAAGAGACAGATTTATTAACAGCAGCCTGTGTGGCATTCATTTCTACATGAGTACAAAATCAATAAGACTAAGCCTTAAGTGGGAATAAGAAAATGCATATGCTTGGCTGTTATACAAGGCAACTTTGTATTCATCAAGCAGAAACACATGATAGAGAAATTGTAAACAGCCAAAAAATATAATGGAAAATATCACTCCAAATGGGATGATTAAGAGGAAGAAAAATATTAAAGTAAAATAACTTCCAGATTTTCAACCAATTTTATCTATTCAGAAAACGAAAAGGATTTTCAAGGACTGCTGGGAAGTACAATTAATCTCCATGTGTAAAGTTGATGGTCTGCAACAAGATTTTACTGGAAGAAATAACGGGACATGCCATGGAAACTCAGACAATCTGTCCTCATTTCCTGGACTTAAAACACATAGGCTATAGGGAAGATCTTTGGGTGTTCCATTGAAATGTCTTATTTGGTTTAAACAAAAATATAAATTACAATAACACACCTACTGTATGACGGATACAGTCATGTTGCATCCAGTTTTAGAAGGGTAGAATAAACATGAACAGATTAGCATTAAATCAAACATAAAAAGATTTTTTATGAACAATATTTTTCTGAGCTCCGGAAAAAAAAGTATTCATATTAGCCATGGCACAAAATATTTACAGTCCATTGAAAACAAAATGGAACGAAATTAATACTGAAAAAATAATGTATGAAAGATCAAGCTGTGCTGCAGATCTGATTCAAACTAAATAACACAAACACCGATGACTGAAGGAGTGGAAATGAACAAAGTGCACCTTAGCATGTGTTAGCATGCTAACACATGCTAAGATGCACTAAGAGTTTTGCTAAGGTGCTAGCTGCAACAAAAAATAACCTCCAAATATTTCTAAATGTTTGGTTACAGCTTGCATCTTGTATCCTTTTGGCAATATTGTGCTTTGTCTATGGGTTAAATAACACTGACACCCCCCCACCACCACCACCACCACCACCACCTTCTCCCCCAAAATACAGAAGGTTGCCTATACCAATTACCAAACTTTACTGGTTTCGATGTTAGAAAATTATTTTATATTTTCATTAATCTTTGGAGCCTGTGCATCACTTATCACTTTTTACATATCTTTACAGCAAAAAAAAAGAAAAGATGATCACAGTTCTTACAATTATTTTTGTGATATTTTGTTTCTGTGACTGTAGAGTACAAAGGTTCCTACAAAAGGAACCACTATTAGCATTAGTCATGTGACACTAAGCTTACCTTATTTGGCTTACAACATAAAAATAAAACTTGGTGACTATTACCAAATATTACAAAAAGCTGTACAGACACACTGGTGGTAGGATAAGGCATAAAAAATATATTGATAGGATTCTAGGATTAGCTGATTCATTATTTGATGGAGAAGAACAATAATGATGAATCAGTTATATTAACTGGTTCATCAAACACAGAGCAGGTAATTTGTCCCTTCTGAAAATCTCCTAATAGTGCAAAAAAAAAGGCTAATGATTGGTGGGAGCAGTGCTTGTTGGTCTAAAAGGACTTATTGATCACTTTTGCTAGGGCGTTGTTCCACTCTGTTAATGAATCACAGGCCATGTGATTCCACTGGAGGAAGTGACACTTGCAGTCTGTCATATCATTCCCTGTGACCAAACTTGTACACAGCAACAACTTTAACAACTTTTCTTCAAGCCACATGCCCTCAGAGTTCAGCATGAGCCAAGAAACAGTAACTTGATATTGATATATGCCAGCACTATTTGAGGAAAGACTACACTATGGTTGTAATTCACCTCCTGTTGAAATGAATCAGCCACAAAATGCAACTCTTGCACCACTGTCGCCTCCCACTCATTTTCTTGCTAATGAGAAGGAAATATTGGGTCCATGGTGATTTGTTCTGGGATCCAAAATGACTTCATTTTCCTTCAACACTGACCTGGGAACAACAGCAACATTTATTGGTGGATATTTTCTCCATCAAACCATGACTGTGAGACCACAAACACATCTAAGCTATTGGAAAGCACTACAGAAAGACATAGTTTAGTGTTTCTAACGAACACACTGTCGATATATGCATGCATGTTTGCATTTGTGCAGTTCACAGTGGATGCTTTCAGCATGTGTGGCAGTTACTATGCGTATATGTCACCTGTGTATACTGGAATGATGAAAAAAAATCTTACAGCTAAAAATAATTGGTCCCTAGAGCCATTACAAGTGGCTCACCCATGTGTAAGAGCCAGGGCTAAGCAGGACTTTCTACCAACAGCAGATTCTCATGAGGCATGTCAAAAAATATAGCTTTTCATTCACAATATATATCAAATTAAAAGAATCAAGTGTCCACATTCTCCATTTGTTTGCTACAGCTATTTTTTTTAAACTGTCATGATTTTATGTATATCTATAATGCAAGAACACAATATTTGTTTCTGGTGAATGGCCTATATTTTGTACTGTGTCTTAAAAGCTTTGTATTGTAAGTGTTGATAATTTAAACTGTTATCCCATTAATCCTTCACGAGTTCAGCTTATTACTTTGTCAATGCAGGCTTTGGAAGTAAGATGCAACTTTCCTCAGTGAGCTGCAGCATATGTGATTTACACTATTGATCCAACATCCTGATTAGAATGTTTAATTAATGAAGGAGGCTAATTGCCTAGAGAGAGGAATCCGTGTGACCCTGAACGAGCCTGATGATTTGCGTTGCGGCACTGAGCCTAAGTTAATTGCTAAGCTGATTTGACTGGCTGTGCCAGAGATAATATGCTGTGCAACGTTTGAAAAATTTGACCTCTCTCTTCCTATTTAAAGATCACATAAGCCTGTGGCAAAAAGGGGGAGTTAAAAGAGACTCAGTGGTGTGAAGTTTTGCACTCATGAATTAGTGCCCTGAACAAAGTATGAAATATAGCAGGTCCTGTGCACCTGTGTCTAATGTAGCTGATGTTTTGGTTATTAAGCTAATGAAAATAAGAATCAGAGGGTTGGGAAATGGAATGGGAGGGCATGCTTTGCCACAGACTCTTGTACCTTGACAATAATCCCTGCTTTGGGAAAAGCAGGGATAAGGGCCACTAGGGGTATTTCCACAGCCTAAAGGCCTTCCATTAACTATTAATCTTCTCCTGGAGTGCGGCTGGGGAGCCGTGGAGTCGCAGCTGCCATCACACTGATTTCTTTTTTTTTTTTTTCCCACCCCCTCCTCTATGTCTCACTGTTTCTACTGGCAAACAATCCTCAGCTATGAGACAGGCTAATTAATTTTAAATAAAATACATTGGTTATGCATAATTTATGTTTCCAGCCCAGAGCTACCAGCGTTAAACAAACACACAAGCTCCATACTGAATTGCCAGCTACTTGAGCTGAGAGGAAAAGCATGGTTTGCTTTTTTTTCTTCTTTTTTTTTTTTTTTTTATTTGCTGTAGTCCAGACCAAACAAACCTGTGATAAACAAGTATTAAAGTGTAAACAAGTATTAAAGTGTATGCTTTTACGGCATATCTAAAAGGTTGAGATGCATGTGCAGTTTCTATACACTAAGTAATCACAAATGCCATGTGTAAGTGTGGTAGCATGTGCAGGGTTTAAAACAGCTTTAAATGTCTTTTTTACTGATTTCTGATAACAACCACCAACTGGATCAGAACCAGTTAAATCTCAAGTCAGTTACTGAAGAGGTAGAGTAGCCGGTTATAGATTTCAGCATGTAAATAAAGCGTTTAGGTCTAAAGCTACATCGTTTTTCATAAAACAATTCAGACGAGAACAGTTTCTTCTCCGTCCCCTCTAACACCCTCTAAGCTCAGCTCGTTCAAAAACAGTCCATGTGGATGCATGCCACTGTATGAGCCAGAAGAAAACTTGTGTTTTAGATTTTGGGGTGAACTTACTCTGTAAACTCCAGCAGAGTGGGGAGGCTAGGAGTAAATGTGGCAAAAACTCTGCTTTCATGTGGATGTGTCCTATGACCTCGGTGCCTGCACTGCCTTCTTGACGCTTACTTGACAGAAAGACTGTGTGCTTCCATTCTGCCTACAGTAAATACAGCTTGCTATGAGAAACCTTTAGCAGTGGAAGTGGAGAAAAGTTACATTAAAGTACATTAAAGCCCAGCAACAGCCAGCAGGAAACATTTGATCCATTGGATTTTTGCACAAAATTTGAAGCAGAACTTTATATATATATAAAAAAAATCTAGTTTAAGGAAAAGTTTTTCATTTGTCATAACAAGTAAGACTTTCAGGCCACATTATAAGCCTGTCTTAGTTTACTTGCTGTGTTAAACATGAAGCTGAAATTGCATTTGTGCCCATTTGTCCTTACCCACCATATGAATCACATATCTTAACAAATAAAACCTGTCAAAATGTTCAGATTTGCCTTTTGCAATTTCATTGGGTGGTCATGCTGGTCAGCAGGTCATGTAGGTGTACATTTGAGGATCATGTGCAAAAGGTTCAAAAGCAAAACGCTTGTCTAGAACCTGATACTTCATGGTACAGCTGTTTCCTGACTTATTAAGGAGTTGTCAGGTTGTAATTGAACAAAACCATTAATGTAAAAGCTGGCTTAGAAGATAAATGGTTGCACTTTCATTCATTTCAGCATTTTTAACCATAAACTATCACATGTCTCCAATTTGTTATGGAGCTAGAAATAATAGTTATGAAGCCTTATGGATACAGTTGTATAAATACCAAGAGATCTTTTTTTATTAAATAGGAGGGAGATGATTGATATTTGTTTGCCATCCATTTAAAATAGACTCTGTGGATGCTCAAAAGCTGTCACAGGTTGTCACAGGAGATTTTGATGATTTCAGCTTCTGGTGGTCAGTGGTTACCTGCTGACGTCCTGAAAAAAAAAAGACTAGGTGAAGTTTGTATCCTATTTGAGTAAAAATCCCATGGGAACATTGGAAACTTCTGCCTCTCCAAAGTTCTGTCTTAGTGCCATCAGCATCCAGGTTTGTAGCACTAAGCTGAAATTAATGGCCAACCTATGGTGCAACTTAGAAAGCCATCTTTTCAGCTAGAACGAACTTTTCTATGTGGATGTTAACTAAGAAAAATAACAGGCATCTTTTCCCAAGTCACAGACCAGACTGTATAAATATTTCTGCTGTGTAAATATCATTCAGACTTTTGTGAGTTTAGATTTTTTAATGCAGGATAGAGCAATTTCAATGCTTCACATGACAGTAATAATACAGATCAACTGTAGACAGTGATGCCAATACTCAACGTTGATTCAGAACAAAAATTATATTCATAAAACAATATTAAATTAAAAAACATCAAATTAAATTTACAAATTGAATGAATATTTAAAAGAGAAGCATAAACTGTCATGTTAAACTTTAATTAATCATTTTTTGTTTAATTCCACTCTGTGTGAAAGTTTTCTCATTGGGCTTTGGTGAATTAAAAAAAATGAATGAGGATTCTGCTGCAGGAAAGCAAATAAAATAAAAGAAAAAGCTAATTTCTTATGAAGTATTTCATCCAATGAAGGAAACGTGCACACAGTGAGATTAGATGTTTCTGTTTGTGCAACAGATAAAGAATGACCAGATTCCAATTTGAGAAAAAAAATTAGACGGGGGATAAAGTAGTCAGAGGCATGAAAGAAGAAAAAAAGGAGAAATAAAAAGAAAGAAACATTCCCATGCTGGCCTTGTTAATTGCACAGAATTGGAAGCAGATGCTCCGTTGCTGTGACGTTATCTGAGTAGACCTTGAAAGTCCTTCTGGTTTGAGGGCAAGGGGAGTTGGAGGACTGAAAGAGGAAAGGAGACTAAGAGAGATGGCAGGGAAGATCAAATGTTGCAGTGGCATAAGCGTCAGCCGAGGAGCAAAATAACAGATAATGAAGGGAAAGGCATATAACTGAGGCTTTGATTTAAAAAAAATATCTGAACCACCAGAAAATACTGACATCAAGAAAACAGACTTATATTGAACCAGACAAACCCGGGATCTCACATCACAGTGTTGGGATTAGTTTGCATTTTTCACATCTTTGAGGCAAAACGTTCAGATAACTTCTATATGATCAAATTAAGCCGTCACCACCATGCTGTTTGGTATTAATTGAAATATCTCACTGCTAATTACAAAATCTGTAAAATGAAGTTAAGAATGTTTCTGTAAAGTTTTATCCATCTCAGGATAAAACAGACACATTTAGTCAGGTTTATATTAATCTACCTTGTAGCAGTGAGTAAATGCATTAAGATAAAGTTAAATGAGAAACAAAACTTGTTATGTTACTCCACTGCATACTGGATTACTTGACAAAATTCAAAGAGTCTGTGAGATAGCTCTTCCAAAAAGCATGTCCAAAAATAAAAAAAAAGAAAACTGTATCGGTATGTATGTAAACTTATAGTTACAAAATCTAAATTGTTTTACAATCAACACTCAGCCTGGTCACCTCTTTGTAATAAGTTTATCAGGTCTGACCTTTTACCATTAGGAGGTTTTTGGTTCAGTTTCTGAGGGAAGCCACGTCCTCTGCTAGCCTCGTGTGATTTGTGATTAGCGGCTGGATCTTAGAGTGACGGGGCCTGAGGGCCCTCACTCTTATAATTACACTCCATCCCTGGAGAGGGACCCTAGAGTGACAGCCATGTAGCTCCCATTTTTACCAGGTCAGATGCTGCGATTGAGCACATCTCATGGCCCTTTCCTTTTAAAGAGCAATTCCCTAGGACCCTGGGACAAAGGGACCAGCTCTACATTGCCAGTAGGCACCTATCATTCAGCCTACTTCAATGTTATAAAGGCCACAATATCAGATTGCTTATTCCTACCAATAAATAATCACGTGTGTAAAATTCTGGGGCATTTAATTTTGTTTTCTCAAACTCTGCAGATAATAATCATTCTTTTTGTATAGAGAGCATGTATAGTTTCTCATGATTTACAAAAAGCAGAAATTGTTTAACCAAGTGCACTTTTGTAAAATTCATTGGAGAAAAAGATAAGACAAACATGTAGAACAAAGGAAATCTATGAGCCAAGACTTTTTAAACAATTGCACTGCCCTTATTTTAACACATAAATAAAAAGAAGGGAAAAATATGTCTTTTTGAGGAAGGTGTGGAAATGAAGATTACGTTATATTAGATTTTTACGTTATAAACCCACAATC
>JBAMIG010000015.1:10395346-10411865 GCA_037177335.1 Kiunga ballochi
TCACCAGTACCAGTCATTTCAGGAGGCTCTCTTTTAGAGCTTACATTCTTGCTTCTGCAGCACTGAAACACCTTCCTTCCGCCAAACCTTTCACCACCTCCGTCACACAGTTTCATTGCTCTGTCAGAAGTTCTCTAGGAAGGAAGGAATAGGAACTGCAATGGTGAAGAATTTCCGCTCACTGTCTCTTGTTTTTCCTTTCGTGACTTTTATCCTATTTGTAACTGTAATAGTTGTGAGCTGTCTTCAACAAGGTAAAGAGAGGACAAAAGGGTATGTTAACTAAACTCTGAATTCCTTGTTGTTTTCCTGACTGAAGAAAGTTCAAATTCATGTCAGACTGTCCACCAATGGGTTAACTGCTGCGCGGATAAGTTTCCGTCCTGTGGTGGAAAGCATTGTTATGGGCTTGCAAGGCTCTTCCATTTATACAGCTGTGATTTACAAGAGAAGTACAGGCTACATTAACTCTCTAATAGCATAACATAGCACCTTGGAATTCATCACAGTCCTCTGGTTCTCTGTAAATGTCATCTCGCTAACTAGTGAAACTTTCCTGAATTTTAATGTGCACTTTAAACTTTTACTGTTCTGGAAGAGTGTGTGGGTTCTCGTGAATGCAACACATCTGTTTCATTCTGTCTGTGACAGTTTAGTCTATTTAAACTTATATGAGAGGGTTCATTTACTTTTGTTGATGTTGCTTGGCTAATAATAAACCAAAATAATCACATATATTGATAAAGTAGCTATCAAGGCTGTAATAAAGCCGTTTGAGATCAGCAAAAGATTTAACAGGGTTCGTTTAAGTTCCTAATGTTTATATAAGCAAATATTAGCTTTTAAATGTTTATCTAAAGGCAAAATCTTGTTCTTCCTTTTAATTTATTTGTCTAGTTGGTAATAAAATTACTTTATTTAGTCATTCAATAACATAACCAGCAGTAATTATTTATGATATTTGTACATTTCAGCGTTTGTAGTCGAGTTCAGTCATACGCGGTGTCACGTTCATGATGTTATGTCTCACTTTATCTGTCCCTCACTCGCTTTCAGAGTGACATAGATGAACGGACGCCTGCAGAAACCAAGATACAGCTTAGCTAATGGATTTGTCCCAGGTGTTTAAGAGACAACTGAACCAGGCCTTAAAAACGAAAAAAAAAAACAAAGGCAGAGAGCTGATACGCCTGTCTCCTTCATCTTCATTTGGCCCAAGTAGGAACAAAAAAGGAAGGCCCCAAACGTCTCACATCTCACCTCATCTGCACCACAGCCTCCATCCATCATATTTGGCAGGTTAAATCTCCATCCTTCCATTCCTTCAACGGAGGAAAATTTTAATGAGGATTTTTAAGAAAGAAAACTTTTTATATCATCTATGAGCTGAAGGGCTCTAAAAGAAACTCACCTCATTCCACACAGGTGACTTTTTTCTTTTTGTGAAGTTCATAAAATATTTGTAGCACATATGTGTTCCTTTTTACTGATATGCTCTAAATCAGGGATGTCAAGATCCAGTCCTCAATGGCCTGAATCCAGCAAGTTTTGCTGTTTAGGTAAACAGTGTTTACCTGCACTAACACACCTGATGCAAATCAAATAGATCCAACTACTTCTTGTCAACCTATTAAGTAATTTCAGTCAGCTGTGTAAGAGCATGGAGACAACAAAAACCTGCTGGATACCGGCTCTTGAGGACCCCAGTTTGACACCACTGCTCTAAATGGTTGAATTAAATTCAGAACAAGTTTTATGCAAGGATTTCTAAAAAATAGTGGGCTGGGGAAAACAAAAGAACAATCCCAGATTTAAATTTTATTATTTGTTGGTGTTTTGTTTTGTTTGATTTTTGTTTTTTGGAGCTTATTTTAAACAGTTTTAACAAACTTAACACAATCTGAAACTAGTAAAGGATATAACATGCCCTATTTTGATTAAGTTGACAACAGATTTGCTGCATCATACTGCTTTTGATGCCCCATTTTAGACTTTGCCAATGCGAATCATTGAACTGTAACTGTTGTCTATCCTTTGCGGCACACTATTGATCCACATGTGACCTTTAATAACATCAAACTTTATCAGGCTTGTTAAACTGTGCTCGAACACTTAAATACAAAGGATTAGGGAGCTGTTATTGCTTATTGAATAATGAGCTGGACAAGTCCAATGCATTCTTGAGTAGACATTATTGATTTACTGTTAGTCTCAGATCCATTCATAATTCATATTTAAGCTGTAGGCCTATCCTTGATAGCATGACAATCCCTTTAAGGCACGGGCAGGGAGGTGTTTGGAGACTCGCGAGGCTGTTAGTGAAAACTGAAGCGACAGGAAATGAAAAGGGGAGTGAAGTAGCCAATCACCCAACATTCCTATCAAAGGTGTACCAGGCGGTCGCAAGGTCAGAGGTGAGGGGTTCCAGCATGGCAAGCACAGCTGTGTGCAATGAAGAGAGTACGAAGCCGCCCCAGCATGACCTCCAGAGTCACTGCTTCCACCGGGAGTTACCCATAACACATATGGGCCTGATTCCCACTAGCAGGCAGGTATCACGGCAGAACAGAGGGCCCCCTTCTCTCTTGTTTGTTTGTCATGTATTAACCTCTTCTCAGTCTCGCCGTGCCCTTCTCATTAGAGCTGTGATTGACAACTCAAAATGCCAACCCTCACCATGAGATCCATGATTTACTTTTAGATTTATAAAAGATTATGAGTATCAAATCTACTGGATTGCAAGCATGATTAATTGAAAAGAATTATATGTTTGGGTATCATCTTATTTTATATTATAGTAAAACACTATTAGCAGGGATTTTAATTCCTGCTGCTGAACAACAGTGCTCAACAATCAGACAAACAAGAACCAGAATGAATCGATGCTGTTTATACTTTCATTTTTACTCATAAGGAAAAACCATTACAGAAACGAGATTTGTAGTTGTTGACACAAAAGACTGATAATGTGTGTCCGGAGACCAAACGCATGATGAATTGCAAGGCTCCCATTTTTCAGATGAGATGCCCTCAAGTCCAAAGACCATTGACCTCAACTCACCTCTGAGATTGTGTGTGCTTGCATGTGTGTGTGCATTTGGGAGAAAAGTGGAACTACAGTGCTTGTTGTGGGGGAGTTTATCTTTATTATTTGTTTTGTTTCCGTTTTTTTCCCCTCATATGTGTGTGTGTCTGCATGCCTACATGTGTAACAGATTTGAAGATGTTGGTTTTAATCTCCTCCTAGCCTCCCATCTCTCTTTCTCTCTCTGTCTCTCTCCACTCCCACTCCCCCTTATTTCTCATTAAAGGCACATTCTTTATGTGGCTTGATGGTAGAGTGCCTATCCAACTCCTGTCCAGCTCAAGGCTCAGGGTTTGAGAGAGGTAATGGATACACTCGCAAAGGAAGCAAGGCTTTATCTGCCAGCCCAAGTCAGGCCAGTATTGATGGTTCTTATGGCAGTCCATCAAAACTGCACAGTTGATTTGCATTCATATTCACAAATAAGCATTTTTGAATATGTATGCAGATTTGTATGCAAATGTACAGGCTGTAGATGCTCAAATGTGTGCATACATTTACAGAGGCTTGGGGGTTCCTTTGCTGTATTTATGTTTTAGGTGCTTTTGATTGTATGCATGTGTTTCTTTGGCTTCCGCCTCCCCAAACCCCATCTCTTTCTGACAACAGCGGAAGCCAATTTACTAATAGTCACATCTCTCCCTTTTCCTCTGTGACATTACCATAATATATTTTATTTATCAAACGGCCTGCCACGCATGTCCTCTCTTACCACCTGTTAGTGATGCACTCTCCATGTCACTGAATGCAAACGAGACCTTGGCACCACATATAATTGAGCAGTGCTGTGCATCTTCAAAGAACGTTGAGCAGATGTCTCTCATCTCCCGAGACCTTATCTGAGAGGAATGGATAAATAAGACATAGGTGTACAAATGCCGATGGAGGTGGTAGTGAGGAGAGGGGGAAAGTACAAGAAGAAGGGGGTGAGGAAGAATGGCTGTCAGGCCAGGCCAGGAAAGGGCAAGAGGAAATTATGTTTCTTCAGAACAGAATGTATGAGCATGTATGTTGTGCTGTGTGTGTGCTATGTGTGAGAGAGAGAGAGAGAGAGAGAGAGAGAGAGAGAGAGAGAGACAGGAAGTTATCAGAAGCTGCCCAGAGTTTATTAGAAATAACTAAATATAGAAATAAAATGAAAAAAAAGTACAATTTATAGGCAACTGAAATATTTTATTCTGGTTCAAATCAAATGAAATTCCTTTCATGAGGTATTTGCATGAGTGGCAGAATGAGAATGAACATCTTTGAAGAGAGTGAGCAGTGGAAGTACTGCTCATCAAGTCTGCATATTTTGAGTTTGGATATAAATTATATGCATGGTCATCTACCCTGCATCTTGCAGGTTGATTGTGAACATTTTTAGATTATTTACTAGACTCAGACAGCATATAAACTGCGAGAACAAGCCATAGAGCAGATTGTGATCAGATGTCCAACATTCTGATAGCCATTAAATGCCATGTACTGCAAAGCAACTCTTGTTCTTCCAACCATGATCTCATTATTCATATACCAGCTAGCTTCCTATATGATCAACACTCTCATGTTGAATCCCTGCTAACCATGAAATCTTCCACAATTTGAGTTTGCTGCTATGCACTAAGTGATTGTTCCAGTTGCAAGTAACTATACTATACTACTATATAGTCATTTAGCAGATGCTTTTATCCAAAGCAACTTAAACATAATTTTTAACCATAGTTATTTTCCCAACATGCATGTCTTGTGGGTGGGAGGAAGCACGAGTACCCGGAGAGAACCAACGCATTCCTGTACATGGGTAGAACATACAAATTCCACACAGGTATTGTAGGTGGTGTCTGCCTAAGGACAGGGATAGTTTAGTGTAGTTTTTACTTGCATTTATTGTGTGTTATGTCTGTTGTTGTGTGATTAATTGTGTGTGAAGCCATTTGAGACGACTTTGTTGTGATACTGAGCTGCATAAACAAAACTGAATTGAACACTTTTCAAATCCCATTTCATTAATCTAACTGACGTGTGGTTGTAGGTGCCATCCTCTACCAGTTTTATTGAGCCAGCTCTTATCTGGACTAATCAGGCAGCACAGTGAGGACTTTGATTTTTAAGAGCTTTTAATACAATTTAATATAATTCAGCTACTCTGTTATGTGACTCCATACATTCTGGGAGGACTTCTATAATCACCTTATAACTAGTTAAAAAACAACAACAGTTAATGAGATTGAAAGAGTTTGTGTTTGACATGGTGGTCAGCACCACCGGATTCTCACAAAGGGTTGCATTACCAACAGTTTCTCTCACTGAGTCCTGTCATCAGTAAAAATACTCTGATGACTACAGTTTTTTGATGAATCAGTGATGGACAAGAAGCTTAGTATGGAGAACTGATCTGTCAATTTGTGAGATGGTGTCAAAACAATCTATCCATTAATTTTCTATACCACTTATTCCACATCAGAGTAGCGAGAAGGCTGAAACCTATCACAGCAATTAGCAGGTGAGAGGCAGGATACAACCTAGAAAGGTCAACAGTCCATCATAGTTTAAAACAATCAGTACTTAAATACTGAGTGTGACTGTGTGTGTTCAGTGTGAAACTTAAACAATTCAATGCAAAACAGACAGGTACGGGACATCATCAACCTCTGGAATAAAACCAACACCTTCTCCCAACTTTTTATTATTATTTTGTCCAGTTTCTTTTGTTTCTTTGTTTTATTTTCAACCTACTAAGATTTCAATCTGGGATACATGACGTATGTTTATTATGATTCTATCATTTGATAGAAATTATTGCTAATCAGTTTATATTATGCAGTTCATAAAAAGGATTCTCCAATGAGCCCGGCTTGTTCATTAACTTGTTCTTGTAAAATATTTCATATACGCAGCGTTAATAAGGTAGAGATACTGTCTTCCTAAAACATATTTTGCTTGTTTACTGGCATTACTGCCCCCTCCTCCCCTTTTTATCTTCTTTTAAAATCTGAAAATCAAGGTCTTTCAGGCTCTACATGAACAACTCTGCATGTCTACTGGGATCATTTTAAACACTGCAATAACATATTTAATGAAGACAAAGCTGCATTTACTTTATTGGATGTAACTTGTGGATGTTAACATTTTTCCTAAAATAAATGTCACTTTCCTTCTTTAGGCTGTTTTCTGTTGCATGAAGAGAAATTAAGAGCAAGATTACTACTGGTGGTGCTTTTCGACAGCACCTCAGAAGCTTGCTGGGTGGGACGAACAGTAAATTAGCAATTATAAAGCTGCCTTACATCTTTCCAGCAGGGAAAGAGTCAGCAAAATATCCTTCAGCCCTCCTACATGTCATTAATGTCCAGTCAGGAAAATATAGAAGCAAACGGAGTCAGAGGGTCTTTGTTGTTACCCTCTGTAAGAATCTAATCAATGATGTGCTCTTCCTCTGGATCCTGACGAGGTATTAATGAGCTCCCAACACCAATGAGAGCCAATTATCAGCTTACTGGAGGGGAAAAAAGGAAGAAAAAGTAACAAAATGTAGGGGTCACTAAAAAAGCCAACGGACAAACTGATGTTTCTGAATAAAATGCTTTATTCCTCTTTTATAGCAATTGCTGGATCAATAACAAAGAACAAACAAATGAAAAGGGCACCATAGGAAAGCTATCCTCATTTAACTGTCAGTCATGAGGTGTACTCAAACCTATGAATGCATTTCTGGATTTCATACATATTTATAAGAGTGATAAATCCTTTTTCCTCACATACTCACCTCTACACTTACATCTCTTAGTGGATTCTAAGTGGATTGAATAAATACCGCAGTCTCTATAAATAGCAGTTTCAAACGGATCAAACGTGTATTTAATTTTACTTCATTGCTGTATGAATGACTGCAAAAAAATGTTCCTTTAAACCTTGAAAATCCAATCCACTGAGGACCCCATATATTTAAACAGATTTATTATTTTTAATTTAAAAATAGGTAATGCTGAATAGTTTATGTGAAAGTAATTGTTAAGATGTTTTTTTAAGTTTTGATACCTATTACAAAACCTTTTTAATAAAACTACTCTAATTTTCTGTCCTTCTGCCTTTTTTTATAGGTCTTTGAGATGTTCGACATGTGGGCACATATCAAATAAGACATCTTCACAATTCAGGGAAAATATAGGCTCTTTCTTTTTTTCTTAATGGAACACATCAGACATGTTGCACAATAAAGTTGGTCATTGTGCACCCCCCACCCCCATTTGCCTGTCTCTAAACATCTGCAAAGTAAACACACCATTTGGAGACCCTTTTCCTGAAAGGTTTGCATGTGAAAGCCGGCTAGTGCAGCCTTTCTCCTAAAAGCCAATGTTGTTGTGATAGATGCAGTCTGGTTTTGCAGTCTCCCTTTTAAAAAAAATCCAAGGTTTTCCCTGAAAACAGAAATGTAATCTCCCCATAGGCTCTAATGCAAGGTCTCCCTTTTTATGCAGGACATGTCATTCATGATTTTCAAAACAATAATAATAATGAAAAAGATCCATTTTCATTCTACCCACAAAACAACTTTCTGCTTTGCCTCAGACCATTTTAAATAAACTGTGGTCCAGAGAAGATGGTAATATTTCTTCATCCTATTTTTATATATTCCACACTAAACTGTGTTCAGTTTTTTTTTTCTGGAAGTGTTTCTGAGCCCATTCATTATTTTTTTTAGTAGAAAATCATATCTATTTTGATGCAGGGCTGCCTGAGGGTGCATTCACACCAGGATAGTCCACTAGACTTGATATGACAGGGGAGTCAATTGAGTTGGTGGGTGCATTATTGTTTCGGATTGAGTTTATGTCCATGCTCAGATGACTCGTTCTTTAAAAAAACATTTTCAATTGTTCGCCAGAGACATCAAGAAATGCAAAATAAGACGAGACACAAAAAAAATAAATTAAACTGTCTCATCTGCTTTTTAAAGCTAAAACACCTCCATTTCCACCACTTCAGAGCAAACCATCGTGCAGCATAGATCCTTGCAGGCTTGTGTTCATTATATATCTATCAGAAAGTTATACAGAGTTCATCCATGTCAGACTGTGAGCCATTTTTCATGCGCAAAGTATTATGTCACAAATGTGTATGTTTAGGATGTGTTTATACACAATGTAATATGTTAAACCAACAATGCAGCTTGCTTTGTTGTCCACTTCATGTATTTGGTCCACTAAAAGGGGCCCAAATATGGGAAGACTGCTTCACCTCACCCACCTTTATACCTGAGAGCCTCTATGTGTTGCTGCCTTCAAATTCCATTTGAGCCTAAATTTTTCATTAAATGGTAAAAACTGTTTTACTATCACACATGTTATTTATGATTTGTGGGGAAAACATTAATTTACAAAATTAGTAAATTGTTGCATGAGTACAATTTATTAAATGCATTACAAAATGTCCTGCCTTTTTTTAAACTGTGGTTGTAAAGGCAATTCAAAGGGCCATCATTCCTTTTATAAAGGGAATTGAATCAATAATCCACACACACAACATCATCCTGGTTATCAAATCCAACCAATAAATGAACAAATTAAAGAGAAGGACAGAGTGATGTGTGGATTGCTGTTCATTAGTAAAAACTGCAAGGAGTCACTGATGTTGACACAACAGAGAAACTAAGCTTTGCCCTAAAGCATGCAAGTCTAAACAAAGGCATATGATAATGAATAAAAAGATGCATGACAAGCCAAACTGAGGCCACTGTGGCTTTTGATACCCCTTCTCTTCATTTAAGAGAAAACCACAGAGACCATTTTTAGGAAGAGTGGCTGCACTTACGTTTGGTACAATGGTGATGTCTGGCCACATGAAAGCATGCCTATGTGGCTGGGACTGCAGCTCGAGTGCTTGTGGGAGTTAGAGGAGAAAACTAAGTTGCACAACAAAACTCCTGATGTACCCAAAAAGGATCAATGTGACACAGACACCACCAAAGGCAATATTGATGTTGTAGTATTTTTTTTTTTTTGTTTGTTTTTTTTTTTATCTTTCACGTTTCAGAGTTGAAGAACTGCTTCTATTGAGTAGCATGTGTTTGGAAATACTGTACAAATCTATTGTCAGTGTTTAGAAGGAGACTATTAAACAATAAGTCAGAAAATGGATATGTCAAAGGAAAAAAGAAAACAGGAAAGGAGGCGCCTTGAGAGGCAGATTTGAAATACGTTGCAGATAATAAGGGGATTCCTCAAATCACGATGACAGGCATAAGGATGGAGTCTGAGAAATGACAGAAAGAAAAATACGAGCATATGGTTGATAGAGTAAGAACTGAAGAGTCAAACTAAATTCCTGGTGCCCCCGAGCATTCCCCGGTATTAAATTATAGTGACTCTGTGTGTGTGTGTGTGTGTGTATTATTCTTTTATGACTGTAGTTTTTTTCTTGTATAAATCCATTTTTTTCTCAAAAGCTCTCCATTAAAAACAGGCTATATGCATCCCCCACCACATGCACACGAAGGCTGCATCAATAAAGAAACAGAAAAGTTACACACTATGAAGCCTGAATATTTTAATGGAGAGAAAATGTATTCATTTAATAAAAGGAACACATTGGAACCGATTTAAAAGCTTTTCTTTTAATCTCCTTTTCCCTCTAGCTTTCCCTGGGATAAAAAAAACAAAACCTGCATAGTATTTATTAATTTACAAGTCAAATCTCTGTGCGTGGAGCACTTAATTTGACTTGTACATGCGATAGCACGATGGCATCTTCTTTCTTTGTAGAACAAATACAAGCCATTTTATAGATGCTTTTTTTTCTAAGAAGCTGTACATGGCACAACAATTCATTCTCTCTCTAACAACATCGGATGCTTCACACGTTCACCTTTACTAAAGTTGTATCCCCATATGAACCTACCTGCAAGTGATCGAGCCAATGGACATTTACTCAGAAAGCAGGTTTTTGCTGAAGGTAAAGAGGCTGAATAGCAGCAGTGTCTTTTGTTCCTCCATGGAGACATCCTTCTGCACTCTCAGATGAGGTCATGTTCTTAGCCGACAGTACAAGATGTTACTTAATACTACAAGGCTGCACACATAAGTGCTGCAGCTCTCAGGAAAGAGTGAAGCCAGGACTCTGCACAGCAGTAGTTTTTAACTAACATAAGTATGTTGATTATTATTGAGGGTAGGATTTCAGGGAGTCCTTTATAAAATTTAATAGCACAAAAAAAAAATAATAATAATTTAATAGCACTATCAAGTAGAGAATAAGACAATGGGCATAATACAAAAACCAGACATTTTTTAAAGGACCTTGGGGACTAAATATGCTTAATCATCTGTTTATTTAACTACTGGACATATACGTCTGTGAGTTTCAGTTGGGGAAAGTTAGATTATTATGAATCCACATCTCGTGTGCCTTCTTTGTTCTCTTTGCTATACTAACACACTGGTACATTTGTGCTAATGCAAAGCTAAAAGCATGCATAGATAAATCTGTGTTTGGGACATTTTGGAAAAAGTATTTGGGCAAAGTAAATCAGCTGCACCAGGGATGATGATATGTCATGGCTCCCAATAGACTATAGGCCTCTTGTCCCAGAAAGCAAATAATCAAAAACTGGACCATATCATAGCCATTATGTTTGACACACGCTGTAATATGGTCTGTGACTTCAATGTTTTTACAGGCAGATCTTAGTTTATGGCTTTCCACAAGCAGCTCATCGCCTTTTTGCTTTTATTTTACTTCAGTCAGCTGAAATGACTAACTTAACACAAGGATGAAAGTAATTTCAGCCAAAAGGGTTCAAGTGACATAATTTTTCTGACTAAAAGCAAAAGCATTTGTTATTATGTCAGTATGTACCAAGAAACTATGAAACTGGTTTAACATAAAAACATAAAAAAATTGGGTTTTGAGGCTCAACTTGCATCTCTGGGTAAATCGTCTCCTAATCTCATCCTAAAACATTAAACAAATTTTTATAACACAATTCTACTGTTTAAATAACTGATGCATTAACTGAGGCATACTATACCTGCACAATTATCCAAAACTGTTTATGTTTCTGTCTTACTGAAACTGTCAGTGTGTCCTTAGAGAATATGAACTGGTTAGCTGTTCCCGTTTTAAAGCAGACAACTGCAAATGTGAAGATCCACTCTGTCACAGTAAGGCTGCAGATGCAGCACCCTGAGTACTCAGCACTTATTCTGTGTATTTTATTTTTGTTATTTTATGTTGAAGATTCTACTCTTGTTTATCTATAAGCTTCTGGAAACCAAATTTCCCAGAGGGAGTCATCCCAAAGGGATCAATAAAATTACATCTTATCCTATCCAGTTTGTTAATGTGCTCTGATAGCTCTTAATCTATTCTGTAAAAATGATTTCTGCCTGGTGTGGCCCCACTGCAACGTGTTTTTTTTTCCCCACTCGTGTTTCCCACTTTCCTTATGAATTTCCATAGACCTGACCAGTTTATCATTTACCACTACTTTTATGGATTTACTATCTTTGATAACAATCACTGCTCTTTCCATTTCCTTAGGGATGTTTATCCCCAATTTGTTTTTCTTGCATTTTATTGAATGTAAATGAGCTAATTGATAACATTCCTAGCTACATCTGCCTGTCTATCCTTGGAGAGGATCTTTTCCTCAATGTGGGCTTCATGAGGTTTCTTCGCTTTTTTTTTCCCCTACAGCTGGGTTTTTTAGGAGTTTTTCCTTACCACAAATTAGAGTCTAAGGACAGGGATGCCCTGGCTCTACTTAGTTTAGTGTAGTCATTACTTGTGTTCATTGTGTGTTATGTCTGCTGTGTGATGAACTGTGTGTGTGAAGCCCTGTGAGGCGACTTTGATGTGATACTGGGCTATATAAATATAACCGAATTGACTTATTGACTAGATAGATTCTGCAGAATAAATATAAAAAGAAACCAGGAAATCTGTTTTAGTATACTAAATTACAGCTTGATACTTTCTAATCTACTTGGATTTCTTTCTAATTATGGGCTAAGTTGAGCCACTGGCAATTTAGGCTAACTCTTAACTAAATGTTTATAATGGTTTATTCCACTAAGAAATAATCAACCTGTAGAATACATACATTATTTTATATAAATTTTATGTTTATATAGGAAAGGCTGTTTCAAAATGTGTAGCAACCTGACAACAAGAATGTACTATTAGCCTACATAGAAATAGGGGTAGATCCTCATACCCATTGGCTCAATTTACTGCACTCTCTCCTATAACCTACCACAAAAAAGTCACACACTCACCTAATACTTGAGTTATCAGTTAAAACTGGTCATTATTTTCACAATACACATGTTCCCATATTCTGTTGTGTTAAAGCAATACTGTTGCACTACTAAAAGGTGAGCCGATACTCAGTTTGCTACTCTGCTGAACACTATATCTGACCATAAATCAGGTTCTTAGGTGGCAGCCTGCAAAGCAGATGTACTAAGCAGCTGTGAGATGTGAAATACAGTAAATATGGGAAGTAGGTGGTAATTCAGAAAAAGAACCCAATTCCCCCTGAAAGAACTAAATTAAAGAATGATTTCACAGCTTAGAACAGATGGTAAATGTGATGGTAGTTTTTTTCTCTTGCATACAAATTAAAATGCAAAAATAAACAGCAGTGTTGTTTAGCTTCTCTCATATCAGACCATACCACCTCACACGATGCCTTTGCATTGCTATTTTTCAAGCACTGAGTCTGTTTACTAAGGAAAATTGCTCATTAGACCAACATCTGGGCTTAAGAGTTGAACTCATTTCAGCAAGGCAGTATGAAATATTGCAAAGCTGGCGATGTGTACGCTGCAACAAGACCAAAACAGAGAGAGCAGAATGTATTATTTATAAGATCCAACTAATTCTAGCTTTTTCAGTACTGTACTTTTGTTTACATGATGAGGTAATCAAGTTTCCGTCTATATCAGTTTGGTTTGTGAAGTTTGATTACCATTACTTTACTCTGGTTAGAAAAAAAAGACAGGGAATAAAAAGTGGTAAAAAGATGAAGTGAGAATTTAATCATCTTTGTGATTTTTAGATAATCAAAATTTGTCTGAGGTGATGTATTTAAACTATTCTAGGTAGTCACTAAAGCAATCCAATCAACAAGTAAGATGAGGATGTGTTTTTATTTTGAAATTTTTAACCCTGTCTTTTGAGTAAATACTGCTTTCATCAAGGACAAAATAAGCATTTTTCAGTCGACTATCCTTCAACATTTCCTTCAGTGTTGACTTATCATACAGCATTATCTGTTCTGTCCTTTTCCACCCCAGTGGATTCACTATTCTTCCTGTGAGGATTAATAAAGAAGTACCTTAGCCAAAAAGGGTAAGCCTATTCAATTACCTCCCAAATGCAAACCAGACATTACAGGCTTGAATGTGAAAATCTATAAATCTCTTTAAATTGGAACAATTATGATGGTCTGTGCCTCTGGCCAGTAAGCTGGATTCCATTCTCCCAGCTGGAGAATGCTTGTTCCAGTGCCCCATGGATTTTTGCTTTGGCCTCACAGAAACTATACCCGCTGTGAATTAGAAAACCAGTTTACGATTAATGGAACAAGCATTGGAATCCACTGGGTTTTCTCTTAAAAAGCATAAAATACTCCTAACGATACAGTTCAAAGATTGAAATATGATCATCTGGCAACAACTTCAGAGTGAAAGTTAGCAGTGGGGTAGTGTCATATTTTAAAAGTAGATTTCTAGTTTCTGCATTTGCCATCATAAATAGTATCAAAAAGTGCTGGGATGGTTTCTTTGTGCCTCTCCTTTTACATGTGTTATTTCCTTATCGGTCTTGATAAAAAAAAAATACAAATGGACACAATGAGTTGCTCCCGATCAAGGTTCAGTGTTTATCGTTAGGTCCAAATAGCTCAACTGTATTTCCAGAAAGATGTTTTTTTTTCTTCTTGATGCTATTTTCTGAATTACCCAACCTTTTTGCCCTTCTTTTGACTGCTACAAACTAATAAAAGATGCCAGTTCATGGTTTCATTATAAGTATTTACACAGCAGCTCACACGAGCAACCCATTTGTTTTATGCCTCTCTTCCTGTCCCAAATGTTGCAGCCAATGAATTACTTGTAAGCCACTGCCCCTGTTTAGGCGATTGGTTGTTCTGAGAAGGAAGCCAGTTATTGCTTTGACATTTGTATGTACGTTTCTGTTGGGTTAAAGGTCAGGGTCAGCTCTCACCACATTTTTGTTTAACCACCTCAGTCACATAAGTGAATGGGATGTGGAAAGATGATAGTCACTTGACATGACGGAGTAATGAATGAAAGTCTGAATGTGACCTGTGGAACATGAGGTCATAAACACTTTATGTCTTCGACGTCTATAAGGAGGAGATGGGAAAATCATTGATGTTAGTGGCAAAGCATGTGCCGTCCACATGAAGGATTCTGTTTCATGCACCTGGGAATAAGCTCGGTTTAATTTAAGCCATTGTGATGAAAAGCGTGCTGCTTGACTGCCAAGTAGAATAAGAAATCTTTGATGTGTTACGCATTTCTACTTTTCAGCAACATACGATCTTGTGGGGGGACCTGAAGTGATCCAGTGCATTGCAGGGTTGTGGTTCAGTTTATTTTTTCACTGGATATGCATGCACATGGCATCACTGATGTGAAAAGATAAGAAAAAAAAGCAAGGTTTTTGTTAAGCTTGATAAATTCTCTGCAAGCTTAAAGGGATGTCTCCATAAAACATGGTTGGTGGATTTTCCAGGAAAAGAAAGGTTGAGAAATTAGTCTAATCCATGTCATGTGCATTACTCAGGAATATTTGTATGAGACATATCTTGCCATATAGAGTACCCTCTGCAGCCTTGTACCTGAAATTCAACAAATTCATGAGCTAAGATAAGTCCAAAACCAGAAAAGCAAGATAAGACCAGATGTTGTTCTGCTGAAAGGACAATGTGATTAAGAGCTTCGGAAGTTTAACAGTACAACAAGAGCTCATTTGAACCAACTAAAGAAGAATAGAAAATGACTTATATTAAAATCAAACAGCCATTCATAGAGTATATCATTACCATGCAAAGGCACAGGAGTGACCGAAATGTGTCCAATGCAAAGCTCTTTCTAAAGAAAAAGCATTCCACTGAGGAAAATAGAGGAAAGGTTCAATGTACCAGCTAAAAACGTGAATTAATTTCCACACCTCAAATTTTAAAAGATATAAAGACATCTTTAAAACTCCTTTATAGTTTGTCAGTGAAAGATTCAAAGAACAATGTTAACACCTCATTACAAGGATTTTTTTTCTGCTGAATATGCAAGTCCCTCTCATTAGATCTTCCCTCCAAAAGGGTTTTCATATCCAATTTTTTACAATATACAGCATCATGGGTCACATTGTGAACTTCTCAGACACAACCCATTATTTTTTACCTAAAACTGACTCACAGCTGTTCATGAATCTTTTATCTAAAGTCTGACCCAGTACCACAATATTTCCTACTGCCTCCATGAAGCAGTTGGTGATTGTTAACGGGTTAAGTGACAATATGAATGCCGTTTATGTTGCTAAAATGATTCAATCAAGGCATTAGTTAACAAGTTTCAGATATTTTTTATTCAGTACTTGTTAATATGTGTTTGTGTAAGTCACAGATTGTGTTATTAGATTGTGACACCACTTATGCTACAGTATGCCTCACTCTTATGATTATATTATTTTTTTTATGTTTCTTTCTCCTTGCTCTTTTCCCTCCTATTGTGTATAGTTTAAGTGATCACCAGTAACTACTCGGCCAAAAAATGTTGACTTCTGCCTGAAGCATTGTGTCAGCTTCAGATCACGGCTTTTATATTAAAAACAATATAATAATGACACGTATAAATTAATACTTTTTCGTTTCCTAAATATTTTGATACACACAAACACATATTTAGCACCCTGCAAACTGAAATGCATACAATATGACATTGCCCAAATAGTTTAGCAACAGCTATTGACAAAATCTGAATATGTGAGTAAAATATTTGATGATTATAGGGATAATTTATATTAATAATTAAATGAAGTGTAGATCTTATTCAAGAATTATACCTTTGTGAAAAGCAACCTTTGGAGCTTTTGTTGTAATTAGCAAGTGTCCAATCGTAGAATATAAATGTGTGACACTAGCTTTATATGCATTGTAGTTAGTTTAACAGTGATGATAATCTATCTACTGTTGTGTTACATTACATTTTCCTTATGTGTAAATTGTTTCAACTCCAGTGCAACTTACCCTGCCTGGGGACAGCAGTTGTAAATTAGCATAAGGCTAACTCTGGTGCAAAGCATCAAAAGGCAACATTTATGCAAAAAATTCTACATGGTCCCTTTTTAAATAAAATAAATAACAAAACATATTTACTTATTTATGTATTTGTTAATTATGCTGGTTTAAATAGAAAGGAATGC
>JBAMIG010000015.1:10422534-10437369 GCA_037177335.1 Kiunga ballochi
GTATATATATATAGATAGATAGATAGATAAGCAGCAGAGTAAAGGGTATATCCATCTCCAATAATGGAAATATCAGGAGATAGGAGCATGAGAAACTGGAGAAGTACCAGGGCCTCGAGGAAGAACTGTGTAAAATGCCTCGAGGTTAAAGGCAACAGTAGTGCCCATAGTCATCGAAGCACTGGAGGCCGTGTCCCCCACACTGGACAAGTGGCTTCAACAGATACCTGGAGAAACAGACATCTCTGTCCAGAAGAGTCCTAGGAAAAGCTAATATACTGCATAGGACCCTCAAGCTCCCAGGACTCTGGTAGAAAACCTGAGCTTTATTTATTCATTCAATCATTTATTTATTTATTATGGACCCAGGCTTTTGATTTATGAAGATGTGCTAATATTATTCCACACCTATCAGACTTATCCTCCACTGCCCACCGTGAATATTAGATTAGTTTCTTTCTTTTCCTACATCTGGAAATCATGTATGTGGCTAACAAGAGCTTTAAAACATAAGGACTACAGCAAGGGTACCATTCCATAAGGCCATTTATGTGTCTGGTGGGACAGCAAGCTGCCACTGGGAAAACCTGAAAAGTCAGCTTCTTAGCATCTACCTCAATAGCTACATGAGACAATGTTGAAGCAAGAAAAGAACTCAAGGATTTTGAGACCGCTATGGAATGATTATTCAATGACAGCTGTCTGGTGTCAACATTTGCGTCCATTAAACAAGTGTGTGTGGATGAATATGCAAGAATATGATTAAGAAATATCGGGATCATCCAGCCAGAATATAAAAAAGCAAACATTTAAAATTATTTCTGGAAAAGAAAAACTGTTGAAGTAGAAAGGAGCTTACACACACTCCAGTTTTTTTGTGATTTTAGGTAAAGTATTAAAAATATGCCATTAAAAACAATAATAGTTGTGAACAATTTAACATCCTAGTTTGAAACTTATTATTCAAGTGTGAGTCAAATGTTTATACAAGTCTTAATAATAAACCTGCTCAAATTCAGCAAAAAAAAGCAAAACCTTTAGCAACACTAACTTTCATGATAAACAATTTTATACTCCTATTTAGATTTATTAAAAACATTAACTGATTATTCATGTGAGTTAAATATATGCTATAAAACATTCTGCCAGACAGTTTATTATTTTTTAGATAATCATGAGTATTTGAATATTGTTTGTTGCATTTGTTAAAAAAAATATCTGATTTTTTCAAAACTATCATCTAAATTGACCTTTGTCTGCACACAAGTTTGAAACAGCTACTTTGAAAATGGTGGAAAAATGCTTCACATTTTGTGCAAATACTTATTCCTTCACATCTCTAGGTTGTGAGTATGCAGGGAGCTAGTATTTTCAGTGAAGATCAAGACAGATGGATAGATGTTTAAAGTTGTTTTGGGTTTATTAAGCAGACCAAAATCTCAGAACAAACTGGGTATTTATTTATCATTAACTTCAGATCACTACCTAATGCTAGCAATAAAGCAATCCATGTTAGCAAGTTGTTGCAGATATGAAGTAATTAGGAATTGCCACATCAGCAATGGCTGTGCAGTGAGATGATGCAACACACAAAGCAACCTTTGGACTTACACATGATAAATGAATGAACAAATTTTATTTTTTGATCAGCAGTCAATGATTACTAATTACTAATCAATGAGTTTTGGCTGAAGCATATGCTTGTTATGCTAACCCTTATTTTAAGGTTTTATATACAAGCAAATTAAATCTATTTTTACAAATAAAGATCAGCAAGACTAGAAATCAAATAAAGTAAAAGCTAGCTGTGAATCATAAAATAACATGCATTACAACTTTTTGACTAAATAAATAAATCGATGAATAAATAAAAACTACAAACTTGGACACGATTACATTTTCTCATCATTTATATTTTTTTTACAGAACTTTACTTTCAAGCATATTTTTAAATTTAAAAAGTGAAATGCACCAATTTAAGTCATTATCCCAGCTATTTCTCACATTAACACCTCTAACAGAAATATACTTTGAAGGAATCTGTTTCTCTCAAATCATCCATACTATATTGGAACTAACCATCTCAACTATCGTTGATATCAGCCATACAGCTCATAAAAGATAAAAATCCAATCTAAGAAGTACAGATTGCAAATGTAGTTTTTGACTTTGAGATAAACCACAACAACAAAGGCACCATCAAGTTAGTATGAGTGTTTGCTTTTGGTCATCAGATTCCAGAGTTAAGAGTAAAAAAGTTTAACATTTGCCACAATTTTTTTTATACAGTCTACAGCCACAATGTAATATGTGGAGTATGAAAACTTTATATACATTGTGTTGATAAAGACACTAACAGGCTGCCTCATGGTATTGTAATTTGATTTTTTTTTTTTATTAAAACCCTACCTATTGCAAAGTCCTGGTGCTGCTGGCTGTAAATGTTTTTTTTTACTTTTGTAAGGCTGCTCATCAGAGTAAAAGATGAGATCCCATCTCCCTTTAGCCTAACTGTCCTTGGTGTAAAGCAGCCAAAGTCTGAGCTATAAGAGATAAATACTTGTCTCTCAAGTATTTTCCTTAACCTCATTCTTATAGTTACAGAGTAAACACACTATTAATTCCATCCCACGAGTTCTGCTAATTACAGATAAGGCTCGAGTGGCTCATACTTAATGCCAGGTGGATAGGATGGTTAAAGACAGTAGAAATAAACAGAGGACAGTGAATTTTCCTGGTCCCAGTACAGCTTAAATAGGCAAAGAAGAAGTTATTGCTTTATTGCATTTTTGTCCTAAAGTTTAATAACTCCATCCATCCATCCATTATCTACCGCTTCGTCCCTAATGGGGTCACTGGGGGGGCTGGAGCCCATCCCAGCAGTCAATGGGCGAGAGGCGGGGTACACCCTGGACGGGACGCCAGTCCATCGCAGGGCAAGTTTAATAACTTTATTACTCAATTGATTATAATATTTTGGCCAATAAATTTCTTAGACTAGCTTCAGTAAACTATATTGTGCTTAGTTCCTTTGCTGAGGTGAGGTAAAAAAAAAACTGACATGAGGCAGAGAGAAGGTCTGAGAACAACTTCAGTTCAGAATGTAAGGAACAATTTAGATTGATAAATGTACTTATATGTGCTTTTTCAGTCCTGTTGACAACTCAAACCACATTACACTACATGGCACATTCATCCATTCACCCAGTCTAAACAGTGGTTTCTTTTGTTTGTCCCCTCATTCAAAGCACAAATAAATAAATAAATAAATCTTTTATATGAGAACTGTCAGTATAATCCTCGGATCCTCAGGAGCCAATAGAACTGTAGCTTCATCATCTAGAGGGAACATGGTTAAAGTGAAATTTACTGAAATAAACTTATTTCTTCTCCAAGTCTGAAAATAGGATTTTTTTATTAACTGTTCTTATTCAGCTAACTTATAAAACATCTCAGGTTTTCTCCAAACTACAGCAAATTAGGTCGGCATACTGAGTCATTAATAGAAGTGATTCTGAGGTTGGTGTAACCCTGTGCGTAATCAAGCCATTTTCTGTCTTCTAGACATTTTTAGCTCTTTCAATTATTATATTATATTATATATTATATTATATTTTATTATATCATTCCTTTTCAGCTAAACATACTTTTCTACTATTGTAAATTTCAGCAGCCACAAATAATCCGGTTTTATGCCAGTCTCGGTCACTGCATGACAGACATATTATATTTTATTGTTGGTGGTGTTATTTTTGTACACTTAACAAAATAGTCTGTCAGAGATAAAATTAACTTTCATAACTGAGTGAAAAGTTGCACTTTTTATTTCCAAAAAAGAGAATATTTAAATAAATATTGCTGTATAAATGTAAACAATGTACACAACTGTGGTTTCTGAGGCTGTGAAAAGAATAAATGTTTTTTTCTTGGAACTATCATTGATTTAGTTATGTGAAGATAGAAATGCATAATTACTACCAATTTGTTTTACCTTAAGATTATTAGAACACATTAGAAGCACATTTTTCACACTGTCGTGCAAAGAAAAAAAGAGGTCCATTATTAAAAGTGAACAAAAATCTGGAAAACTGATGTTGTTGCAGAACAACCACGAGAATAGTTTAATACTGAATGTTTCAACTAAACTACACAAATTGATGTTGCAAGAATCACTTTTTCTAAGAAAAGAAGATTCTAAAGGGGAAAGCTGATGCAGACAAATAATGGAAAGTGTGCATTGCTGTTTTTGAACGTGTTTGCTGTCCTACAGCCCACCATCACAACCACAAGACCTTAGAGACATTCTTGTGTGCATGAGTAGTAGCCATGTAAAAGACACAAAGACGACTAAAGCATGTTTTACTGTTTTTTTAAAAAATGATTTTCCAAATTCAACCATGTTGTCTTGTTTTATAGTCATCCAGCTCCAAGCAGACATACAACTGCAGCACACCACAGAGAGTAAAATTCCAATCACACACTTTGTAGAAGTGTGTATTATATCAGCAGCATGAATATCTGCATGAAGCCTCAGACTTCAGACATGGCCAGCACAAAGATTGTCTACCCGGGCATGATACCAACCATGAACACTGGTAATGTGAGTCACAGTTGTAAATGCTGGGACAACACATTCTTGCAGATTCCCTGGTGCACCCTGTCGAAAGTGTTTGCAGCTAATTATCCACAAAATTGTCCAATTGCTACATTGAATTTTCACATTGTCCAATCTGCATGTGGCTTGAAATGGGCATATCCAATCAAATGGCTGAATTTATTGTTGTAAAAAACACATTAAGAAAAGTAAAGTTTGAAACTCAATGAGGTATTGCACAAGTTCTGATAAATGCATAAGCTAACTGGCACAGGAGGAGTCAGATGCAAAGGTTTGGCAGAATAATAACAAAAAAAAACTAGTATAAATGCATTTGCACTAATGAACAAAAAGGAAGGATGAAAGCTGTTATTTTTAAAACTTTTGTTCTTATAATACAAATAAGAAAATAAGAACAATAATACAAAGCACTGCATTTATTTCTCATGTAATAAACTCCATTACCGTTCCTAGCAGTACTAATGACAATGACCCTTCTTCATGTTATAAACGAAGTCTTACTAATGAACTTTGTATTAAGACTAGGTAATTCATGAAAATATTTCTTCTTGAGTTTGTTCTTTGGCCAATGATGTAAGAATTAAACGATGGTACCAATACAATTAAAAAGGTATTGGTACTATCAAACCGCTTTACTGGAGGCTTTAGGTGACAAGAAAAGTAAACTTTGAAATCTGTTGTAGTGGCTTTGCTTAATAGTTCCTAAAGTGCTTTTTGGAAAAGTAACAACTTTAAAGTCATGTAGAAGAAGACAATGTACATCAACAGAAATTAGAAGTAGCCACATTTAGTCCAGTTAACTCCCGAAGCAACCGAGGCCCCTTGCTTCACGTCACAACTGTACATGGCATTTGAAGTAATTCATCACTAGTTGTCAGTAATTTGTACACACAGTATCTTTAAGTGTAAATGAAATCAATGTTTAAGTGTCTTTGGTTGATCACTTAAATAAAATACGGCTTAAAGTACATAAAAGATGGGATGTTCTTTAAATATGAACAAATCAAATTGCACAAGCCAATATTTTATTTGAACTAGTACATACATAAAATAAAAATGTCTAAACAGAGACATGTTTATGCACAGATTGAGCTCTTGTCAAACGTGATAGATTTAAAAATACTGATATGAGAGGATGTTTACTATGCTGTAGCATCTCTGCTTCTTTTCACAATAGTTTGAAGACATCTGGCCATCGAGGTTATGTGTGTTATAATATGGAACCTGGTCCCATTCTTGTCTGATATAAATTTCCAGCCGCTGAAGTTTGTGGCTGTCTTTGAAGTATTTTTGTTTAATGATGTGCCAAATGTTCTGTACAGGTTAAAAAAATCTCGACTGCAGACAGGTCAGTTCAGCACCCTACTCTTCTCCAATAAAGCTTTGTTTATGTCATAGCTGCAGTATGTTGTTTTACATTATTCTATTGAAATGCACAATGCCTTAATAAATGCTTTCTGGACAGGTTTTTATAGTTTGCTGCATTCATAGTTCCGTCTAAATCATATAGGTAACTTTTGCATGGACTACCGGGGAAATTAATGACCTATGTGCACGGGTCTGTTCTGTTAAATAGCTTGACAATGTATTTCCCAGAGATCTTTTTAAAGAACTTCTTAGAAAAAAAAAAAAGATTCAGCCCTCCTAAACTGTAATTTTATTTCCACCCAGCTTTCTCCTATGTCCTCTTTTGTCATCTTTATACATTATAAAAGGAAATAAAATGCTGCTTTTCTCTGCAGATAATAACTAGGAACATGGAAACATTCATAAAGGAGGGCATTGTGTTTAAATTGGTAAATTATAAATCATAAAAATGCAAAATACAACATAAAGAAGCTGAATAACAAATACTTCAAAAGGAGTTTTTATACAACTCGCTAACCCTGTGAGAGGAATGAAATGTAAGTGTGGTGCAAAATACTTAAAGGAAAATCAATCAAGTTGGATTTACTCTGAATGAATATCTGTCTGTTCACAATTAGTATGGCGTTTTCCACAAAAGCAACAAAGCATAAGGAATGCCCCATTTTTAGTTTATTCAATACAGTGTTTGGAGTCAACATTGAAAACAGGGAAAATTTTAATTGCATAGACATGAAAAAAAAGACTAAATAGTGGTTTTATGTACAAGGTAGAAGGTACGATTACCTGTGTGTTTGTGGAATTAGAAATTACAGCTAATCACTCGCTTTTCTCTGTAATTCCCTCTTCAAATGGTAATTTTGTCATTTATAAAGGAGGATACTAGGTTTTCTCAGTTGCATGGTTAGAATCACTGGTGTGCATTGAGCCAAATGAACTGTGGGATTGATGGTCAGGAAATGAACACACATGCTTAAATCAGCCGGCAATTCACTGCTCTCCCACGATTAAGGCTATTCAGTTTCTCTTTTGGAGCATCGCCGGACAAGTGCTCCAGATTGTCTCCCTGTGAATGTTGAGTTACTGCAGATTGTGTGTGTGTGCTTTGTGTATCCAAATTCAGTAGACACTTGTAGAAAAACGAGTGGACATACCTGCTTAGTACATGACTATAACTCTTGTACTCCCTGTTGGTACCATTGAGCACTTACAGTCTCCTGCTGGCTGCTGCTGGGTATCCTATGATTAGCTCTGCACACAGGATGATGAGGTGTGACTGCTAATCCGGTAACACAGACAGCTGGGGCATAGCTCATCGGATGTGTTTGGCCTCCCATTAGTGATGTTCAAGGTTTCAGTTAGAATATGTACATGACTGTCCACTGTTCAATGTCATACATTCATAGTGGTAAAACTGTCCCCACAAACCATTTCAGGTCTGGGAATCCCCAAAATGACATCCCAGTTTAAATTTCTTTCAAACAGTAGCTTAACTTGAATTACTTCAAAATCAACAGCTTTTCATTTTTGCCTCATTATCTAACAAACAACATTTGTCATATATTGTGTGTATGTGTGTGTGTGTGTGTGTGTGTGAAAATCTGACTAAATCATATGGGGGCAGTTTTATAATTTTTAAGCAAAATCAACAGAGGAATATATTGGAAATGTAAAATAAATATTCTTTCAAATATACGTTAGGTTTACAACTGCTTGTATTACCAGAAAGTTTTTAATATTGGGTGAAGACATTTCAGGAGTTATATCTAAAATGATGTAATGAATGGGATGTTTTCTCTGTCAGTTCACTAATTGCTGTTTTGCATCACCATTGTGACTGTTTGTTTTCTGACATGCTTCTCCCTGACACTGCACCCTCTTTCCCTTTTCATCTCTTGGGCTTTCAAACACTAAGAGATAGTAAGCTGTATTTAAATTGTTGCATTGGCAACCAAAAAAGAAATATCAATGTGTTTTATATCTTAAAAGAGAAACTTTAATACATTGATCCAGCTTATAACATTATTCTTGGTAGACTGATTATTTTGATCTCACACACACACAAGCTCTTTTTTTCTAAGCTCTTCATAAAAAAAAAAAAAAGATGAGTCCATGATGAGGTTATCTGTCTTTACACATGCAATACAAATTATAATGTTAATGGATATCCGGTCATTCAGCTAGTCAGAATTACTTTGGGTGTAATAACATGAACACATGACATAATAACAACTTCTCTCAGTCCAGTTCAAACAGTGACCACCTGTAACATTTCTTAGCTAGAAAAAAATGTTAGCCAACTCCTGCTTAACAGTAAAGAGTATCTTAAGCTTCATAGGAACAAACATGACTAGTTGTAACAATAATAATAATTATTATAACAACAATTATAACAACAATAATAAAAATAAATAAATAAAAAGAAGAAGAATGTTTTGGTATTTAGGGATAACAGTTATGGATTGTACCACATATGCTGATTTAAGTCAGGTAAATAAAAGACATACAGATCTCTATCTAAATTTAGAGCAGCTGTGGTTCAGGTTTGAGGTATTTCCGTTTCCCCAAATGTTATCTACAGACACTCATGGAAGGCACTTTACCCATCTGGTAAACTAAATAAAGGCAATTACTTTTTTGTCCCAGAAAGTTTTAAAGTAGTAGTCTGTAAGATTTACTGAGATCTAGCGGTGAAGGCTTTTCTGCCCTCTGAGACCATATTTGGAAACAAAACCAATGAAGCGAAAGAAACATTTTTATGGGCAATTCCAGCAGATACATTTCAGTGTGGCAGACTTTGCAACAATAAATGGGGATACAAGATTTAAAAACAGGGCCGTTCAGATTGTTTTTTTTTTTATGCTTCAAGCTTAATTGACTTAACCTGGTGTCATGTTATTTACCTCAATGAGATAATTATATATGCTTTTGTGCCCAGGTGGGTTGTGCCCAACCCACAGATTCTTCCTAATCTAACATTGTTTTGCTCGTGTTGGCCTCAGTAGCTGGTCTTTATGAAACAATTGGTGTTAAGGGTTGTCCTCTGGGACTTAACACCATCCAGTACTCTGCTAAACTTTTATATTAAACACAAACCTTGCCCACATTCAAACAATTGTGTTCACTCAGAAATATTTCCCAGCAGAACCATGGCGAATGAGAACACAAGAGGGTGTGGAGTCATACTTATATTATTTCTAAGTCTTGACTGCTATCGCCACAGAACTACTATTCTTATTCTAAGAAGACTTCGAAGAAAAAAAAGAAACAAAAATACAAGTAAAAGAAAGATAGAAACTAAAGATCGCAGTACGGAAATTTCTCACTCCCACAATGTGTCATCTCATTTTACATTACCATAACTAGATTCTCCAAAATAAGGAGTCTGGAGCAGATCTGAGAAGTGAATGTAACATGTACCGGATAGCAGTGACAGAGCTCAGCAGTCTTGAATTACTGGCGGTCCAGCTGTAAGGTTTCTGCAAGCCTGGAGGCATTGTTGTTTTATTTTAGTTGGAACAGAGGCCATAGCTGGAGCTTTAATAACATTAACCACAGTTGGAGTAGCACATCATTACAAGGTGGATGAATGGGGCTGGGGTGAGGAAAGGCGAGTAGAAAAAGGAGAAGAAAAGTAAAAAGAGGTGAGTAACATGATACTTGTTTTTATTGGTATTTTTACTCCCCTATATATGGCCCATCAAACCTGCCTCAGGAAACACACATTCTGACTTGAATAACAATCTGGCTTTGTGGCCCGGTTATTTTTTTTTCAATCAACTGTACATCACCCTCATCTCATCTTTTCCCTTACATCTCTTTCTTTTCCTTCCTTTCTCCGCATCTTCCCTCCTTCCTCTAAGCATCCTCTTTCACCCACCCATGAGACCTGGTGGTGCTTTTCAGACAGAGAAGAGGGATTCAGGTCTGTTTACAGGCAAGATCTCAGGAAGTTAACATCAGATAAGCAGATTCCTTGGATACACAAGACGAGCAGATACATTTCCAGTGAGACAGCTCTACAAAGGATATGGCCAGAATGTTAGTACCCAGGGAAGGATGTGAGTTGAGAGTTCAAGGGTAATGAATGTACTGTACATGAAAGTATGCATGCAGTCAGGCATTCGGCACCGTTTCCAAGATAACAACATCTTCGAAAATTTTCTTAAACAATCCTCTAGATAAAAACCAAAAGACAAAGTGCCATTAACAAAAACTTGACCTTCATGCTTCACTGCATCAAATTGTGACTTCCTGTTTCAAATCTCTTAACTGTCCCTTTATATATGTGGCCATAATACCAGCTATTGTCGGAAACCTAGGCAATACGCATCAGTTCTCTGGTCTCTTCCTCCTTATTTGCACTGAACTGCACAAACATAATAGGATGTTTTCCAAAGGGATACCAGGTGCTTCCCAAAAAAAAAGTAAGCTCATCATTTTTAGGTTTTACCGTACAAAGAGTGAGGCAGGAGTCTGACAGATACAAATGAACAGCGTCATGTTGAAGATTGCTGTTACCTACCAAGAATGCTCCTCAAAGTTAAGGAATACTGTGACAATTGGTTTAAAAGAAAACACTAGAATATTCTAACATAATAAGATTAATGGACTTTTAATGTGCTGGACAAATTTGACTTAGTCCCAAGTCAACCTGGCAGAAGTCCCACTAAGTAATTCATTCTCTAAACACCCATCTGTGTTTCTGTCCATTGTACTGTCTCTGTCATACCAGCAATGGAAACTTGGATCATTTTCAGTTTCAAGAAAAAGAAGCAATTTTATTGAAGGTCACACTGTTTTTTTTTTATCCCTCAGCCTACCTAACAGTGACTGCTCAGTCCCTGCCTGCTGCTGTCAGGTGCATCAACAGAACTGAATGCAAGATTTAGGGGCAAAAGCAGGACAGAAAAAACAAAGAACAAAACTCAACTTATTATCAGACGAGTCCCTCATCCTAATGCAGCCTCTCATATTATTGAATCAGCATTAGACTATTATTAATTATTTCAGTTAAATGACAATTCACAGCTTTGTTGAGGCTAAATTGCCAAAATGTAAGCTTGTCTTACATCCCTTAGGATTTCTGATGGGACAAATACAATGTTGCCGATAAACTGAAATGTTCGTGACTGTAATTCTGCAAAGTCAAAAGTAAAGTAAATAGTGATGAACACCAATGTAATAATTATTTCTGGTTCAAAATCAGAACAGTAACTAAATACAACACATACATTAGATTGTAGCCTTGCACACTGCAGTGATTAAAAAGCATGTAATCGTATTGAGTCATTAGTTCTTTGAATTCAGCCTGGTCTGAAGCAGTGGATCGTTCTGTTCTGGGACGTTTCGATTAAAGAGAGTCACACAGTGTGCAAGGTGGTCTTGAGGAATTCCAACAACTCTGGGAGATCTATCTGTATGTTCTTTAAAATTTCTCTCAGCTCCAAGATTAATTACATTCAAGTATCCATGTGGCCCAAGAAAAACAACACCACACTACTCCCCTTGTCACCTAAAGCCTTCAGCAACAGACATTTCAACATGATGTCAACCTGGACCAACAGTGCACTTTGTGTTGTTTCCCTTTTCTGACACACCAGATCCCACATCACATGTGATGATTTTTAAAAATGTTTAAAAGCACAATATATTATAGTTCTATTTTTGAAGTCAAGCACTCACTCTCTGATCCTGCTATGTTTCCCAGAGCAACATGCTGCTTCAACTTGGAATATGATGAAATGTTGTTCCCCTGGGACCATCATTTCTCAGTCTCAGTCACCGTGAAGGAGTGCTGAGCCTCAGTGTAATCTTTCTCCAGAGGACCACAGTCTCATTCAGACTTATCATCACTTTGTTAGCTGCTGCATGGGGGGAGATTTGTGTAGTGAGACAACCAACCGTTCCTGCTGTGCCATACCCTGTCTTCAGATTCAACACCTTAACTTGAAATGGAAAGTCAGTTATTGGCAATTTTCTTCCCTTGAGCTTTTTCGGTTATCCTGATTAATTCTAAAGCCTTTCAGATAAATAAATACAAACTAATAAATGTGCACTTTTTACTGCAGATATGGAAAAATGCTTTGCCACACTTAATTTGTGTCTCGTTCCATAGCTAAAGGGAAAGCTTAGCAGTCAGGAGAAAAACTCCTTCAAATTGTTTTCTTGCATAATTAAATCTAAAAAATGGTTCAAGACACTTCTTTACCGTTTTTTAGACACTCTTTACAATAACAAGGCTGACGGTTGTGACTATGAACACATGGGCAAACACACCATGAAACCATAGTTTGATATGCTCAAACCATGGTATTGCATGGTGTTGCTAGTTTTTATGTCAGGTCTACCATGCACCATAATAACTCAGCAGTATTTATAACTCATTTAAAGACTATGTCTTAGAAGGAATTTCATTCAAATAAAATATAATACTATTATTTTAATTAATAGGAAAACAAAATGCTGCTTAATGCTTCCCAAAGTCCTTAAATTTTCCTTGGGATGATTAGATTACCTATCTATTAATCTATCACTAGCATCTACAAGATGTAATTTTTTAGTTTCTTTTGTCTGCAGTCTACACAGCATAGAAAACCTTAGATGAACATTGCACCTAATGTCATTCTAACTAACTAAGCAGACTTGTTCAGAGCACTGATATCAAACAGAGAAATCATTTAGAAAGTGGTGAAATCTCAGGAAGTGTGAGTGGCATTAACCTATAGACAGTGTTTATATGCAGACGGCAAGCGCAAAGTCTGCAGTATATCTATCTTCGCCGAGCCCTTAGCAAATGTGTACATTTGCAAAGCAGTGTGTATTTCCTCCATGTAGTTTTTTAGGCGAGATTGCTGTTTCGAAAACCAGCTACAATAAATCTTAGGACCCAGAAGGACCAGATGAAAGATGAGCATTTTTCATTTCAGCTTATTCTAATTCAAAGTTTCATTTTCAAATATTATTGTAAATGCTTATCTAATGAACGATGGGTCCCAGTGAAGCACACAGTTTCCAATATGACTAATTGTTTTACATATTTGGACCTTTAGTGCATCCCTTTTACAAACAAGTTGACTTAGCCTAATTATCTTAAAGTTAACAGTTTTAAGTTACAGGACTGTTAATCCCATGTCAAACATTATTTTATACTTCTATAAAGTGCAGTAAACAACCTAAAAACAATTATGTAACGCTTTTGGTGAATATTAAATGGAGCATGTGACATAACCTAAATGTAATTTTTCAATAGGAACCACAGTTCAGACATTGAATGGCTATCGTTTCTTCTCACAACATTTGCAACCTTTTACAGCTTAATGACATCTCAAAATGTGGTCTTAAGGTGGATATCAGGGTTCACAGTACATATTTTGTATTCTGTCAGAGAAACCCTGTTTAAGTCTTTCTCTCTGGGATGCCATGTCTCTAAATGCGTCTACAGACAAGTTTTCCCCGAAGGCTAGCATTTTAGAGTTTACCAAGCAGAATGAGCCCTGGCCTTCATCAAAACTGAACCAGATTAGCGACAGGTTTGGATCAATCTGTCTTTTTCAACATCCGAGGGGCAGCCAAGGATATGGCAGGGAAATGTATGGGTGTGTGTGCACAAAGCCCCAAAGAGAGAGTCTGCTAAATGATTCCTTGCATGTCTTAGTCAGATATGGCATGGGAAAGGTGGGTGGATAAAGTCTTTCTTTCACTAATCACAGCTTTAGTGAGGACTACAGATAGACTGAATGTACCATTAGAGGGCTTTGGGGTGGTTGGGTGCAGATTCTAGATGAGTGTGTCAGAGGAAATGGGTCCAAGGGAGAAAAAATAGTTTCCTCAAGACCCTAAATTTGATCCAAAACAAATAAAGCCTTCTAGATTAGTTGTATTTTAAACCTGTTTTTTTTTCTACCAGTTCCAATGTATTAGGAAACCCAAACAAAGAGAAAATATGAAGAGAATGAAATTAAACGCCTGTTAATGCATTTCATTATCAGATAAAGGAGATCCACTGCCATAATAAAAGGCTGCTGGAATCAAAAAGTTTTTTTATAATACAATCTTCTCAGAAGTTTGTCAAATGTAATATATCATAAATAGATTTATGATTTGATATATCAATAAGTCCATTTTCTCAGTGTTATTCACTAATATAGTCCTTAAAATAGGACATCATTCCTCTACAAAATTGAGATACAAATTGGTTTAGAAAATTTTCTACTTTCTCAAAGTTGAATAAATAGCATCCTTGTACTCTACCCTCAGACTGAGTTTTTTAGGCATTTCCTGTGTGGTCATCAAAGGGATTTTGCTAATCTCTAGTCTGTTTCAAGTATGTTCAGTATTCTAGTATTCGCCTTTCCACAGAACCTGCATATTCTCTCCAAGAAACCTAGGGAGACGTGAGTCCACCGGGAAGAAAGTCTTTGAAATATATGCTTTGGTTGTGTCTTCAACAAGAGAGCTTACATAAATAAACGCACACGGATCCTCATGAATGCACGAGACACCAGATACCACGGGTAACCTACTGGATGGGCCTCATGGTGTTTCAGGTTCTTCACATTTTAACTGGTTTGTGTTTGTATTTAGTTGTTGATGACACCTTACTCCCAATTACTTTTACTACCCTACCTGAGAATTTTGACCATCACCCTGCTAAGTAATACTGCCCACATATTTAACTCTTCTAGTTTTTCATTTAAGAGTTATTCAAAAAGATCCGAATAATGAAATTAGGTTAAGTTCTACATCAAATAATTTTAACCTATAGGACTGCAAATTAAAAACCATCTCTCTCTCGCTCTCTCTCTTTCTCTCTATTTCATATATATATATATATATATATATATATAAACAAT
>JBAMIG010000015.1:10438493-10468458 GCA_037177335.1 Kiunga ballochi
TATATATATATGTGTGTGTATAAATGTATTTTTCATTGTTCTTGTTCCCAGAATATGAATGATGGTGGTAACCCTCTCTCTAAGTAACAAAAGAAGCAGTATAAGAGCTTCTCACCGCCTGGTGGTCATAAAGAAGTCAGGGGAGATGAAGTCATCCTTGCTTGATGTCCAAATAAAACAGAGAAAAACAGCTGAGCAAGCCAGTGATCCGTTAGACCTCACTCAGCCACCCACCAGCCTGTCTTACACGCATGAGGACATGCATATATTCACATAGGCTTGTATGTTCTCTTATGGTCAGTGCACTTCCAGAGTGATGAAAGGGTCCTAGTATCTTGTTCATTGAGGAATGAGTGAGCAGTGATCGGGGAAGGGATTTGATCACTCACCAGTTCTACAGTTAGTTGGTTCCCTTTTAACTCATTCAGTTTTACCAAGGTTATACCAAGGTTTCTGCTTTTTTTTTTTGTAAAAGTTGGTTTTCAACTTGAGAGCCTCTTCTGAATAATCATTGTGGGACAATGATTTCATAGAACTCTCTAATAGTTTCATATTCCTGACATGCTCGCGGCATTTCTATGTCCCTTGCTAAACATTTGCTCGAACAGACGGCTCAAGCATAACGTTCGGGTTTTGCATAAGCTTTAAGTTGACTTGATTGACCTTATTGTTTGCCACCTCAAAAGTGTCTTTAGATGGCTCTTTGTGTTTCAGAGGTTTTGAATGAACCTAAATTCATATAGTATAGATTGTTTTGGTTTTCCTGTTTAATGTTCCCACTTCTTCTCCCCTGAACATATCTTAATGGGGTCGTAACAGTGCTACCTATCCTCACACTAACAGCTGGGAGAAAAACCATTCTTTCAAAGTTCTACTGAAGGGATTGTGTTCGTTTTATGTCCCCAGTAGCAACATTCCTCATTGATCCTCCTGCCTCTGTGTCCTTGCTCTAAAGACCTTTTCCAGTGGGACGAACATGTGAGGTGCCCCTGTGCGTCTTATTTAAAATATGATTTATTTTGATTGCATTTGAAAGATTTTGGCATTCAGAAGATAAACTGAATATGTGTTGCTAACTTACTAGTACACAAATATTGGGGGGGTCGGCTGGCTAGTGTTTCTCTGGACAAAATATATTAAAGCAGAAATCCAATTTACCAAAAAGTAAAAAATATAAAATTACATTAGCTGTAAAATAGGATTGCACCACATTTTATATGCCATTTTAAATATGAGAAAATGTTTATCCTCTACTTTCCCATGTCATCAATAACTGATGTTTTAAGAGTTCTTTAACATTAATTAAACTCACACTGTTCATCAATTAATTAGAGGAGGGATCCCAATGTGTGAAAACGTGACACAAATGTGCCATGACCACACATGGTATAGGTAAGGTATAATTAAACATTATCAGTAAGCAGTTTAACCTAATTTAAAGATTACAGTACATCCTTAAATATGTCATAAAACTGTCACTAATTATAAATTGGACATTTATTGATGTTTTTCATTTTTTACAATAAATGATGAGTGGTCCATCAACCCTAATGATACCATAAAGACTTGTCCTGTTACATGTAAAACTAAATAACAGAGCACTGCCCACACCTCAACAACAGAGGGAAACTACATAACATTTCAATTCTAAAAAATGCTCCCCAAGACAGTTGTTTGTAAAGCTTCACATGTATTTCACTCCAGTAAAACCCTCACCATATGGGAGCAGTTAGCCCCTTCCCTAAGCATCGATTACTACTTTTGGAGAATCAATAGACAAAATCTGACCTGCATGCCTGTTTTACCCACTAAAACCCTCAATTTAATTTGAAAAGTTGTGTTTCTTGAATCAATGTGCTAGACCTACAGTAAAGTGAAGCAGACCGGTCAGTGCTTTATGAGCATCTTTGCATGAGATTACCTGCTGTTGCTGGCTGAAGTGAAGAGGACACGGGGACATAAAGTGGAAACTCCTCAGGAATGGTGATTACGGGCCACTGAATAGAAACCAGCCAGGGAGAAACCAGATCTGAGCCTGCAAGACGTATTATGGTGGTTAAATCAAATAAAAATTTCAACCAATCACTGGCATTTTCTTCCAGCTTCCCCCACCAACACTGCACATTAAAAAGGGGATGAAAAAGAAGTCTATAAAATGGAGAAATAACCCTTTGAACCTTCAATGGTAGACAAATTAAGAGGAAGCAATAGAGACAGGAAAGTGGTTAAAGCTCAGGTAGGAGAGGTGTGATTTGAAATATTGAGCCATGTTTATCAGTTCTCATCAGAGACACCATTTGGAATTAGAAATGCAGGACCATGGCTACCTGAGGCGGGGGTCATCATTGGCGAGTAACTAACCTATTCTACTCCCGCTCTATCACCCTTTCTAACTCATTTGATTAAATTAAAAGGTCCAGATTTGTACCATCAGTGCCAAAGCAATGACTTTAGTGAGATTTGGAGTCATTTATCCCATCAGTGAGTTACAGATTTGCTTGATAGAGCCAGAGCATTTGGGGGAGTAGCGGTTACACACTGCTGGGTTAAAGAATGGAGCTCCTGCATTATGTTACGTGCTGAACAGCTTTATTAGCACCGTTCAGGAACAGGACATCGTTACCCTATCTTCGCATTTTACATGCTGCCAACATTGTGAGTACCAAACACTGAGCCTGTCCTACCAGAATGTAGCTTTATTTGAGTGGGAATGATGAAATGTATGGATCCTTGTATTTTATTCACCAACTGAAAAGATACAACAAAAATAAAACGGTAATATACAAATAGTGGTAATAAAAAGTAGAGATGTCAATTATCGACACACTGACAGTATTGGCTGATATCCATATAAAAATGTGATGATAGGAAATATTGGTATCAGTTTTTATGTCTTTTTATTGGCAGCTTTTACACAAAATGTACGTATTAAATATGAGATTCTTCAGGAGAGTCTCCTATGACTCAATAATGAAATATAAGAGATGTCATATATAGTTTTCCTGATATGTTTGTTTGGCACAACTTGCAATAAATCCAGTGGCTATGACATCATTAAACCATGTCATCACTTGCAGGATGAGGAGTTTGGGATTGCATATTTCCAAATGGTTTGGAAGTATTTTAATGTCTACACACATCAAATTAGCTGCAAAGCAGATGATGCATCTTGTTTACCTGAAAAGATTTTGTCTTTTTGTTTCCTTTAGTGGGATCAAAATATAATGGTATTGCTTCATATTGATATTAGTAATTAAGAGTTGGATAACATCATTTAATCAGAAACCAATGTTTAAAAAGCCAGTATAAAACATCTTTATTTAAAAAAAAAAACTTTGACATTTACTGATACATAACCCAAATACAGGAGACGGTTTAAAAGTTTTTAAGGACTCAGATTCTTATTGCTTACTTATGGTTGGGCAGGGTCATTGACCAAAAAATTAGAAGACATTTTTGTTGCTGTAGAACAACATCAAAGCTGTTGCATTATTAACATAATACATGCTATTCAAATGTGTTTGTTACACAAGATGTCAGATTCATTCTGATAACTACATTATCTGAAACATTTGGAGAAGGCATTAAACCTAGTTAGCAAGCTGGCCTCCATGTACTGAAACTCACCTAAAATAAATAGTGCTAACCCTGAATTGGGAGACAGTTGTAGACTTTATAGACAGTAAGTTGCGGAACGCATCTAATTAACCCTTCTGATCATATGATCAATATGGTGGGGGTCATATTTAAAATACTGTAAAGCACATCTGGGTCATCAGCCTTAATGTATAAATAGAGTCCAGATAGACATAGCAACATTGTAACTCAGATAAACCATTCTCCAGACAACAGCAACAATAATGGTGCGATTCATTTTAAATTAATACCAGATATCTGACTATTTATCAGAAGTTTTGATGAAACAGACATCAGAGCAGCAGTGATGCTAACAGTGCACACTCCTCTTTATCATCTACTTAACTTTCCTGTATATGAATCTTTACAAAGAGTTAAGTAAAGTGGACCTAAGTGGTTTCTGAAAAGAGATGTATACAGGAGAAGGATAATGTTAGCTAAATTTCCATTATGATTTTTCACAGTAAAATTTTTGTAATAATTTTGATTTGCAGACATTTCCATTGAACACTGTTTAGCACATAAGCCTCATTTCATCTTGCTGATGTAGCATTATTTTGGGATTTTTGGTACTTTTACAAAGCAATTCTCACTTATTCTCTTTTCAATTTTACTACGAAATGTTTTCCTGGTGTTTGATCCATATCATGCTATATTTACCAGTCACATGACTTATTACATCACATCCAGGATGGGTAAATAAAGTGTTTCCATAACACTTTTGAACTAAATTTCTATATCGAAATGTCTAAAAAAAAAAAACACCTCACAAGGTTTTAAAAGCTTTATAGCAAACATACCATTTTTTTTAGAGATGTAGGGTGTTTTCATTATTGGATTTCTTGTGACATTTAGGTTTCACATAAATCTTGGTGTCATGGAAAGGCATCTTTTGACTCACAAAGTTAAAAATGTCTTATGTAAGGGTAAAGCCATTTTACACAAAGTAATGTTAAGAAGTGGTCCAAATATGATTTCCTAAGAATCAAGGCACAAAAGCCTCTAGTGGTAGTATATACATGTTTTATGGTAATTCAAATGAATCTTTAGATCAACTGGCTTTGGAAAATCGCTTCACATTTTAAGAAGCCCATTAACCTCATTGGCCTTATCAGAGCTAAAATGAATCACCCACATATTCAAGTTGAATCTATTAACCTTCTGTAACATCAAAATGTGTTGTTGCTGCAAATCAAAACAACACCAAAAATTCTCCATGCTCCAACTTGAACTTATCATTTTTGTCATGTATAACCATAATTTTACAAAAGATGGTCATTAGCGTCAACTCAGAAGTACACTGCATCACGTTTTTCACCTCTTAAACCTGTTAAATTTATATTATCGTTTGTAAGTTTTAACATGTTTACTCGCAGCATTACTGGTTCAAAATTTAATTGCTTGAACTAATCATTAAACTATTCAATAATTTACTAAATAATTTATGTTACTTTTAATGCAGATTAATTAGATTAGCTAAAACTATTCCATGTTTTTCTTTTTTTGTAGAGGTGGCATCACTGTATATGTTCACTTTAGCAATGTATGAATGAAAAACAGTAACCTGAAACTTAAAAAAACAGAATTTGATCACATTGAAGGCAGAAAAACAGGATGCTTCATGCATTAGCTGATGTTTTTATTTTATCAGTTCCTCAAGCAATACAGCAATAGCTGTGGAAAATCATCAAAAGACCACTGCAACACATGCATGTGTGGACGGAGGTTTGAGTTAACCCTGAGGCCTTGTTGCTCTGCTTCAAAATTTTGAACACTTGACAGGCTAATATTTTCATCAGTACAGGAACCAAAATCCTAAAAGAAAGGTGCATCTCCTTTTTCAGTCATCTAATGACAATTAGATGACTGAAAAAGGAGATGTCTGAATCTGAAACATATGATCTCAAAGAATCTTAACACTATTAGGAGAAACCAAAGTATCATACTGAGGTCTGCCGAATAACTGTAAAGTGTGTGTTGAGTTACAGCCGGCCTCTCTGATGCACTCAGTGGCCTCTGCACCTGGTTTTAACACCGTGACATCACCATTGGAAGCGACTGTTTAGTTTATCACATCTGCATTAGAGGAGTCAATCATCCTCCTTCATGGATATCCACTATCACAACAGCACCTAATCAAGAGATTAAAAGGAGGCTCCTAATTTGTTCAAATTTGTGGCAAAAATGATGGCAGAAGCAGGGTTGTTAGAGAAGGAAATTGCAGATAATATAAATGTGGCAGCGTTCCACATAAAGCAAGGAAAAATATTATGAGGTTCCCCACAAGGATATAACATCTTCACGTATCAGATTTTTTCGGAGTGCTGGAAGCAATGAGCTCAAACTCTTACCATGATAATGGCGACTGGATTTAAGAAAGCTGGACATTTTGTCGGAGGTAGAACAGTATTCCTATTGAAGTGAAGAACATACTGGATAACTTAAAATTTTCCTAAACAGAAGTGTTCAGGAATCAAAAACAATCCATATATAATGAAATGATGTCAGAATGTCTGGAGGTTTATTAGCTAGAGCCTTTGGTTAGGTATAGCCTTTAAAATCCTAACGACATTTTTCATTGTTTAGCATTTACAGTTCAGTAAAGTTTAAATCATTTTAATGTACGCAGCCCTGTAAACATTCCCCATATGTGAAAGGATAACGTTTAGCAATGCTACAGTATAATGATTGATAGGTCAGTATCTGGCTGCCAGCAGATCATATCTCCACCTGCTCAGTATCAGTCTAAGAGGAAGCAGCTGTGGTGACAGCATGGAGCCGAATGGACACGTCAGATACAGTATTTCAGTTCATCACACAGGCTGATATAATGACCCGGTTAAACCCCAATCAGCCATTTCTTTACCAATTTTAAACTAGGTACAGGAAGTGACATTTTTATTGGATTTTTTTTAGAACAATTTTAACCTACAGTGTGTGTATATTATCTATCATATATATATATATATATATATATATATATACTGTATGTTTGAATTCACTGGAATTTATTTTACTATTTGTTCTGATTTTGTGTCTTGTTGTTTGCAAAGTTCAATTTAACTGTTGAATTCAATAAAATTTGTTACATGTTTTTCCAGTATGGTCTTGCAATAGTAAAATTTTTCACAGCTTATTGCACTTTTAATTAGTCATTTGTAAGAGTAGAACCTGTTGAAAGTCATTGTTAAGTGGGTTAACTGTGAAGGTACTGAAGGAGTAACTGGTTTTCACTCCAAGCATGTTCTTTATCTTTTATTTTTCTTTCATTTGCAGCGTTAATCATTTTTGTCAGATGAAAAACCTTTAACACAAATATACTGGGGAAGTATAAACAAATGATATACCAATTAGCTTTACAAATAACAGTTAAATCGAAATCAAAGATAACCAAAATGTAATAATCCCTAAAAAGAACATTTTAGGTAAATGAGTAATTACATTATATTAAAACAGTTTGCTACTGTCCAAACGTTCAGATCTTCTGCAGCTTACCGGCTGATTCAGTGAATGAAGCGAGTCACCCCACACAGTCCCTGCAGAATGGTTCAGCACGATCCTCTGGGGGTTGCTTCTGGTGACCAAATAGAATCCCTGTGTGCACCATCTTTTTATTGTTCCAAAGCATGCACTGCTAATGAGCAATGGCTTTCACCTGGCATCTCTCACAGGGAGAGGCAGAGGTGAACCAAAACAGTTACATTACTCTCACAGCTTTCATGACCTTATTTTTTTGTTGTTTTTCCTTTTTGGATTTTTTCCCGGAAAATTAAAGGTTTCTAAAATATTTGACAGGCACTTTGTTTTCAAACAGAGACAACAAATCCAGTATTAGAGAGCTGAAAGTTTCTTCCCTTTTCATATCCTACTCTTAGATATTTTCTGGACTCGACCATTGCTTGAGCTTCCAGGGTTGTAAAAGCAGTAGGTCTGTGCAGAACTGCTGGTGCTGAAACAGGGACAAGAAAGCTGGTTAGAAACCTTGTTTTCTTTTTTGTTGTTGTAATTGTTGTTGTTTTTACTTAATGGAGGCCTGAGCAACAAATGCTGTATGAACAACTCATCACCTTTAAGGCGACTGTTTTACAAATGCAAATACAGATAATGTATTATTTCTATGATTTGCAGTTTAGTAGATTTTAATGTATGGGATTTCTCTATTTGTCATTCAGGATTCACCTTATTTAGTTGATGCAGAACCAGAGTTTTTTCAGTATTTGATAGTAAAATTCTAGATTTAGTTAATAAATATCAGAGCCCTGAACTAAACAGACTAAATGGGATTGGCCACCCATAGCATGACATCTCTGTCTATAAGTTTTCATCAACCCTTGCACAAAAGTAAATAAAAAAAAAGGTAAACCAAATGAATCCCAGGTTGTATGTCAGCCGTGGCTTAGACATTCCCAACACACATGATGCTCTGAAGGCAATTTTGGTTCTTTTGGATGCACCTCATCTTTGAAGGTAGTTTGTTTCAGAGCATATGTTTGGATCTGAGGGTTGTTTGAAGGCAGATGTAGTTTCTGGCAGCATCCTTTCAACAAACTGCCTCCTGGTAATTGGCCATTACTCTAGAACTGAGACGTGCTGTCCAGAGGGCAACTACACTTGTCTGGAAACAATCATGGAGTTAGCAGGCTGGCAGGCAGCCTTGTCACTAGAATATGTCTCTCCTGCTGAGCCTGTTCTCCACATGGGAAGATGAACACTGACTAAAAACCTTGGCTCACTCATAATACATTACAATTGCACATGCTTCATCCGAATTAATGCAGGGAATTCTTTTATAAAAATGATTGCATTATTTTTTTCTATTATTTCATGAGGAATTTTTTGCATATTAGTTCCTAAAGACTGACAATGAACTGTCCATTCTTGATAAAATAAATAAAAAATGTCATCATATCTCTAATAACTTCAAAAGACAGTTGCTGCCTCCAACATTCATTCATCCACGCATTCATTTTCTATACAGATTAATCCAATTCAGGGTCACAGGAAGCTGGAGTCTATCCCAGCAATTATTAGGCAAGAGGCAGGGGACACCTTGGACAGGTCACAGCCTATCATAGGCTCCCTCAAACACTGAAAGAAATAGCAATAGTGGTAAAATAAGGCATGGAGGGGAAAACTGTACCGTTTTGTACTATATATGGTGTTGGCTACAGCCATTTGCTATGGGCAATAAAGGAAAAAAGGTCTCCCGGTGTGGGGATGTCCTTCCTTGTGAAGGCATATTAAGTGACCTTCAACAAGTAACTCCCTAATTACATAGGGACACGCCACACAAGGTATGCCAAGCAACTTTCCTTCAACTGTGACCAGACCTAAACATGAGAAAGGCAAAATACTTTTACACGTCTGCTTCTGGTGCAGACTTGCAACAAGATCCAGATGGAGGGAGCATATCATTGCTGTTTTATTGGGAGATATCAAAACAGATTGCCACATTCCAGGAACCCTTCACTCTCCTGCAGATTGCAGGAAATAAGTTTAAAATATTCAAGCTGATGTTGTTTGTCTGTGGCTTCTCTTTATTCTCATTGAATGCTTTAGAAGGACCCAGCTCATTTGGTGAAGGTAGCGTGCACGCCACATATTTAAGAAGCAGGCTTTTGCAGCATCAGAAAAGCACTTGCATTCACGTGTATGTCTTCCTAACGCTCCACCAAACTGTAGCCTGTGGAAAGAAGCAGCCACAGAAAGACCAAAAACATGCCTGGTGTGCTTTTTTTTATTAAAACATGTGACTGGAAGCAGACCTCCCACCCTGGCTGAATTTTTGCTGTAAACATCTTGCTGACTCATTTCTGAGACTTGAGGCAGTGTGTGAGTACCTGAGAACTCAGTTGAGTCTCAGTGTTGCCACCCTTTCATCCTTGAAAGGCAAGGCTCCTTCTTTTCAGGTCCTGCTTTTGCTGTGTGCAACCAGGAAGGCTTTCAGGCCCCTTCGGCCCTCCTCCTCCGGCTCTTTCTTTCCTCTCACCCCCTCTGACATCCTGGATACACTCTTTGATGAGCCTTGCTAACTTCTTTGTGTACCTGAGGATGTTTAGTTATGTATATTTTTGCAAACCCATCCCTCCCTGCTGCCTCCATGAACAGACAAATGTCTGTTTTTGTCCTCAAAGAAATCGCTGCAGGGCACAGAAAATCCCAAATCTTCTCTCCTGTGTGTTTCAACACATGTTGACTTGTAGTTTTTAACAGGGAATTACGCAATGGCCAAGCAGATGCTGAAAACCAGCGTTGCAAACCCAGAGTCAGCAGTGGCCTGATTAGATCGCTGCTGGGTGAAAAGTCTATGGCAGAGGTTTAAAAAAATACAGGCAGGCTCTGACAGAAAAGAGAAGATTTGGTGTATCTTACTTTGATCTTATGTCAGGAGTTATTGAAAGGTAAGTACTGAAGAAAGGGTGTAGACAAGGCAAGAATGATGAGAGGGAAGGTGACCTGACCTATATCAGGCCTGAGAGGGCATAAAGGAACTTTGATTGGTGCCCACTGTTCTTGCATGTCCAAAAACTAACACAGTGAGTAAACGAGCTAAACTGTAATAATGAATGGTTTATTTGCCTCAGCCAGTCAGTTTTCACAGGGCAGCCTTCCATTTTTTGTTATTTTAAGACCATGTCACAGCGGTTTTACTGGCAAACTACATGTAAGTATTTTACTGTATAGTATATTTATGCAAGTAAAAGGGATTGGGGCAACAATATTGTTTTATATCCCACAGTGAAACAGTTTGCTGACACTTCTGTATGCAAGGCATATTCTTAACTCTAGTATTTTATTCATAATGGATCTCAGAATTAGGATGCTAGAACTTTAAACCTTTTCTGTTTAATTTCCACATTGAGCTTTTTTTTTTTTTATATCTGACCCAGTTTCCGATAGGTTGCACAAACTGGAGAGTATTCTGTTTCATGTTGGTGAAGGGGAACATCACTGGATTCTTTATCCTCCTTGTATGATGTCATCAGGGAGACATCAGCAATGTCAGCTGCAGTTCATCTTTTCTGCCAAACAAAATGCTACATTTCAGTCGAAAGGTGCTGAAGACAAGCACGCATGTCCTGAGGTGACAGCATTTTGGCACTGAGTCCATGTATGCATTCACACCGAAAACCCTCGAGCGATATCAGTGGAATGGACATTTTTACAATCCAGCAGCCAAAGCGCAATCAATCATATTTTTCGACACATTTACAATTCATGACCAATAGATTGACACCTCATACAGCAAAACGGGTGAGAGAGCAAACAACTATATTTAAAAGCATTTAAAGATGTGTTAACAGTACGGAAATATGTAATTATAAAGATGTTATGATTTTAAAATTCTAATAAGCCGCAGACTTTCTTGCTCGGATGAAACTTTGGGGAGTTGCCATGTGTGCGCACATGAATGTGGTTTCTGCAATGGATCACATTTGCTCTCAAAACTGACTGTGTACAGATATATCTGAGCTAAAGAAAATAAATTTACTAAATTGATTTGTAAAAAGAACCCAACAGCTATAAAAAGGTTAGACCGCACTAAACGGTGCCTGGCATGAAATCCATCTTCTTTCATGAATTCCTCTTATTCTCTGTAAAACAGTGTGGAGAAATCTTGATGCTGATATTTTTTACTTGTTTTAATACAATCGTATGATGGCTCATAATCCCTGCAGGAACTGTTAAACCTTTCTCTGTCTGTTTTCATACCTACGTTTAACTAGGAGGTGGAAATGTCACAGTTTACTACATGTCCAAGAATAATAGTGAGGTTTCCCTCATTCACGTGCTTTTTGTCCTGGAAAAGAGGACTGTTTTGAAGAGCTGTAACCAATGTTGCAGTGGGCCCATTAATTTTACTGTAACACACCGAGTAAGAAGGGTAAGACCTGTGAAATGGAAGTACAGGGAGGTATTCAGTGTGGAAAGATTTATGCTATTACAGTACCCACTTAGGATGTTGCTTTGATTGACAACAAGGACAAAACAGAGACAGCTGTGATTAATAACTGCATGGGATTCAGCTCCATAGCAGACATCTGGTTTGACCCATGTTTATGCATGTGTGTGTGTGTGTATGTGTGTGTAGCTGAAAGTTAGAGATGAAAAAGAAGAACTTTGTTGAAGGTTTATCATGTCTTTGTTGTTAGCAGTAGCTATACTTTGTTAAACTGATTATAAAAATGTAAAAGTTACATAGACATTAGAGGCAACGAAGCTGAGTTTGTGTAGCAGATCATCAGCACCTTGAACGTGCACATTGTATTGTACTCAGAAAGTAAAAGAGCAGAATCAAGATCTTTGGAGACGTTGCCATAGACCAAGAGCTATTTCTAAATGTTTCTGCTCCCATAGTAGAAATCCAACCCCAATAAAACAATATTGTGCACAGAGGGACACATGTTGACTTGATGAGGGCCCTGTGAGCTGCCTCTGTTTTGAATTTTGATCAGCACTTAGTTTTGCTTTAATACCTTCCTACTGTTTTCATGTAACATTTATAGTCAGGTGTTTCTGTCTACAATTTAATATTGGCTGTTAAATATACCTTGGAGACACTACTTGACCCAAAAAACTAGTTCATCCAGCCACAAAAAGATACTTCTTTTCTTTTTTAATACCAATCCAGGTACATTGTGAGTATTAGGGCAACAGTTTGGTTTCTAAATGTAAAAAAAAGGGACATGTGCCTTAGATTTTCCTTAAAAATACGTCTAAAATTGTACTGAACTGACATTTAATGGTTAGATGAGTGTGCTTCTGCCTGCTCTGATCATACATCCGTAGCTATGTGTGGTGTTGAGTGAACATAAACACAAAAGTAGCTAGCTAATGCAGGTTAGAAACTGTACATGTTCTGTTTAGAGCAGCAGGGTTACACATGGTGTGCAGACTCAGGGAGGGAAAACAAAACAAAGTCAGCCTCATATCAGAAACCAGTCAGTGACTAACTTTAAACCACCCGCTGTGATGTAAATGCACATGCACACATAAATAGAAAAGGTGCCCTCATGTGATGGGTCACTTGTTTAACACACACTATGTATTTACCTTCTATATATACAGGTGTACACTAACACTGTCTAACTTTGCAGAGAGACCTACCACTGACATTCCTTCAGGGGAACCTCTTTTAACCCTCCATGTCGCTCCACTGGTTCAGAGACATCTCCAGCCCATTGCCCCTCAGGTGGCCTGGTTCTGTGTAATTTATCACAGGGCCCACATATGATTGACTTATCAATAGACGTGGTGTATTGTTTCAGGAGGCTTCCCCTTTCCTGAAACAGGACAGATCTGCTGGAGGAGCACCATGGGGCTATTTAAACAGCCAAGGGCCACTTAGAGTGTGAAAGGTGAACATGGGTAAATGAAAGAGCAGGACTTTTCCTGCCAGTTAGCGTGTCATCTGACAATACGTCTGATTCAGTGAGAAAATGTTTTTACCGTTGAAAATGGAAAGGGCTGAAAGTGCTTCCCCAGTGTTATCAGAGTTTGATTAATTACTTTTTTGTTGCTTTGACCAAACAAAAGCAGTACATCTTTACAGTTTGTGATGAATGTTTCTGTGACCGTATGTGAAAGCAAAGATAAATGTGCAGTTAAATGATGTGGGTCAAGTTAACTCCTTAAGTACTGACATTCAAACTTGATTGAAGTTAATAAAGTTTTATTCATTCAGTCATTTTCTATACCACTTAGTCCAGTTTAGTGTCGCAGGGAAGCTGCACCTTATGCCAGCAATTAGCAGCCCTGAGGCAGGATGCACCCTGGACAGGTCACCAGTCCAAAAGGGCTAAGTTAATAAGCTTATTTAAAGTGTAAATCTACATATCATAAGAAAGGCTTTTAGCTTTTTATCTGGATTAAAGAAAATCACTGTTTACTGACAATTTATAATGACTTAAAAGTTTACCGTTTAATATAAATAGCTCAGTATAGGATGAAATAATTTTTGCTATGGGTATAAACTTGGATTGAGGCAGCCACTGGACAAGCAAGCTGTGTTTACTCAAGTGGAGCCAATTACTCAAAATAAATTGGGTCTTCCTTCTCAAGTCTTTTCTTTGACCCACTCTACCACCCCCACCTTCTCTCTCTCTTTTTTCTCTCTCTCTCTCTCTATCATCCTCTCTCTCCCTTCATTCCCCTCATCTCTCCGGTATGAGTTGTCATTTAAAAAAACAGGTCAAATCCACAGTGAGCCCCTCCTTCCAAATAAACAGGTTAGTAATGGCTGTTTACCCAGAGTACAAGAGCTATTATTCGCAAGGAAGTTAAACATCTCTGACAGCAAAAATGACCGCAGACAAATCACTGTTGTCCTTTCCTGAGAAATTCATTGGAAGAATTTTGATGTTTCCTTAAATGTTACCAGCAGCTACAGCCTCTTTTGATGGCTTTTCAAAAAGCATACCGACTGAATGCCGTAATGATCTGAGTAAAAAAAAATAAGAAAACGAACATTACATTGCAGAGTGAACAGTTGACCTTGCAAAACATGGATTTCATCACACTGGCTGCAGGTTTACCAATCAGAAAGCACCAGAGTACTCTACATAATCTTTTCAACCATCTCCCAAGATCTGGACAACATAATCTGAAAATACAGAGGACATGTAAAATGTTTGTGTGTTCTTAACATCCTGAAAGGTGAACTGTAATGAGTTTGAGGTCATCCCGAGGAGTTATTAAGAGATCAAAATGAAGTTGGGATATAATTTGAAATGAAAGGCACCGTTGTGTGACTTGCTGTTTAATTGGAAATGAAATGGTATAGTAAACAGAACAATGCAGTTGTGGTCACACGTGTGAAGCACGAACAGCATTAAATCTAAGCCTGACAAACTGGTCATTAGGTAACATTGCTTTATGGGTTCTAAGAGAGTAATTTATCACTAATTTTTACATTTTTAAGAAAGTAAAGCTTTAGTAAGGCTGTACAGTTTATATACTACACCTATATGGCATTATGTCACGACTAATAAGCAGAGGTAAGGTGCCTGCTTTGATTGAATTATCACACGTTGGACCTCTGTTTACATAAAAACATAAGACAATAGAATCTTTTTATGCCTGTAAATTGTCCTTCACAAAAATGTACCCAATAGGTTTATTGGCAGGCAGTTACATAGATCTAATGATTTAATTCAAAGAATATTTTGAGTCTAGTATTGATGGGCACAACAATAGGTGCATTGTAAAAAGAATACAACTGTCTAACTCAAACAAAAAAAGAAAAACAGGAAATGATGTTTATTATTGAATGTGCTTTAATGTTAGAATGGCAACCTCTGAAGAGAATAAAATTGATAAAATTATTGAAATCAAAATCAATTTGCTGGTTTTAGCTGTTGCTCCCCGATGCTGTATGATTATTACTGAGCCAGAAAAAAAACATTTACTCTGTTTTGTCTTTATTGCTATAATAACTGCATAATAGCAGGTAAAAAGGTATCGTTACCCTTTTGATAATTTGATAATTTATAACTTAAGAACAAAGAAATAAACAACCAAAATAAACAACAATGAAGTGTAAAGTTGGTTCCAGTTAGGGTCATGCTCATAATTTTCACAGATGGTGCTTGAGGCAAAGCTAAAAGTTTGATTTTTTCCTAACAGACTGGTTGTGTGAGAGAATGTACAATAGGCTAAAGCGTGTTGTTGTAATTGGCTCCCAGAACAATAGTCTGCTGCTTCTGAGATGTCAGGCTAACTTCAGATGGGTGTTTGTCTGAGCTTTGATTCAGACCATCATGGCTCAAATGACAGACACAAAGGACAGCAGTACAGTGTTGAGCTCCAAATCCTGGCACTGAACGCATCAGGAATTTCTGTCTCATGCTTTTCCAAATTAGTGGTTGGCAGCATAATGCAGCATGCGTCCGGTGGAAACAATATGGTCCAACATCTCCAGTACATGAGCTGGAATCCTCTGTGTGTGTGTGTGTGTTTTAGTGTAGGTTGTATGTGTGCATGTAACTGCACAATACCTCTGTGTGCGTTAAACTGTACATTCTTCTTCCCCTGAACTGTCAGAGTGCCAACGAGCATTCAACGCTGGGATCTGAAGGTTTCCACCTCATGCACATCTACCCTTTCACACTCTATTGATCTCAGTCTCCTTGCAGAGAGAGAGGCTACACAGCTGCTAACTTTCCCAAGTTTTCACATACTGTCTCATTCCTTATCAAGGTCCTGTAACTGAGCACCAGCAAATGTTTCAGCACATGCAACAATCCATTGATTCTGTGCTCGAGAACGAATAGAACTATAGCCATCTTGCATTGCTTTACCATGCTTTTCATGTTGAATAATGCACAGTGACAGTGTGGATTTTATACTTGAGGATTACATTTCTCAACACAGGCTGTTGACAGATTCTTAGTGTATTGTTTTTTTTTTAGCCACTAAAAAAGGCAACCCTCTGCAGGACTGTGCTAATAGTACCAGATTACTGGCGCAATTAAAATACACTGCATGGAAAATGGAGGAATTATCATTGTGGTATTTGTTTTTTCCTCAAGCCTTTGTTCAGTAATACATCCCTGATGTGTTGCGATGCACTTGATCCTATATGGTATACTTCATTCCACATGTGGCAACATAATCCAGCCAGGTGTGTGTTTTCAGTTTCGCTACAGAGTCCCTTAAAAAGCTAGCAAGACTTAAATAATCCCAAATTCATCCTATTTTGGTTTTTTTCTCGGTTGAGTTTAAGCTAAACACAGAATGATGACTGACACGTGAGAGGATTGCTGTGGCCTATAACAGCTTTACAGTCAGAATATTACAATTCTCTAAACACATTTTGCTTGTTCAGCTAATTAAAAGTCACCTTTCTGTACCATAGCTCTGTATGGTACATCCTGAAGGGGAATTTTAATTAATTTCCACTGCAATATGCATATGCATTAGAAAGATGAACATACATAACTTTGTTGCCTACAGTTATAAACACAAACACACTTTTATGTAGGTAAGTGTTTGCTCAACCAGCTACTTGACCTGAGCTGTTATTCTTTTCAGTTCCTTAACTATGTAGTGGTGAGATGCTCACAAATATCAGGTGCTCAGAAAAAAAGAAAAGGAAAAAACATTGTGAGTCTCATGAACTAAGGCAGACATCAGACCACATCCACATGATGGAATAAGGACGCTGGGAAAAAGTCTTAAAACTTAAAGAGCTCATTTAAAAACAATATAGGCCTACATACTGTGATTGCATTAAATATCTAATAAAGTGTTTCATATTTTGTCATAATTTCTTCAAACTAGTATGTACTTTTCTTTAAAAGTTTCTTTAACCAGTCACAAAACAAAAAATCCAAAATGAGTATTTCTGTTCTGAGTTTGCACTCATACCAAAACCATGTTCATTAGAGAGCATAAGGTCTGCAAGAGCATATCAAGCAAGCTCCTAAAAATAGCTTCCATGCCTTCCTCCAGCCCTTTGAGGATCAGAGTTGAGCAAGGCAGCTGAACAGTTCCAGAGCAAAGCCTCAGTCCGCAGACAGATGTTTGTGAGAACAGGTGGCTTGGGTTGTCCCCTGGATTTGCATGGTTATGACAGACACAGAAGACTTCACTGACTTCAAAGAGTAGGAGCTTGACTGCTAATGATCTGTGGAGAGAAGAAAGAGGAGTGGCTAGCTAGCCAGCTAGCTTCAGAGGCGCCATGCAGACAGGGACTTTCATTTGAAAATCCAGTACAAACTTTTTTCATGCTACTGAATTTTCTTCCCCTTAATGAGGTCACGGTGTCTACTACTGTTAGAGGGTCATATGATATCCCAAAGCACATTATCAAACACATGCAAAAGATCCACATGCTTGATATTAAAGTAAACACACTGACACAGATTTTAAAGTGACAGAACAATTACGGTTTACAAAGAAAAATAAAATTATGTTTTTGTTTGTTTGCTTTGTTAATCTATTGCCATTTAGATTTAAGAAGCAAAGACAGTTTTAAAGCATTGGATAATTCGGAGGGCAGAGTACCAGATAAACACTAACATTAGCTGGAGATCAATTATGCTAACTGTTAGTGTGGAAAGATGATTTTGAAAGGCCATTAGAAACATTCTCTCAGTGTGAAGCCGAGCATGAACTGTTGAAAATCAGAGTACATGAGATTCATCTTGCAAGGAAGCAATTAAATCAGACAAGCCAAATCTTTGCATCTACCCCCTCCCCTTCATCTGTCATATTTCCAGCTTTGATCTCCTCTAACTCAGTTCATTAAGCAAATACAACACACTGCCACTTAAAGTTCGCAATGGAGCCTTTAACATCTAATAAATAATGTATTCACCCTTGATCAAAACATGAGACGAGCACCAGACAAAAGGGGTGAATACATGTTTGCTTCCCTGGGTGCTATGTGTTTTCTGAATGAAATAGGAGTCACAGTTGTACACAAATAACTTAAAAAAAAAACTCTACAGCACAGCATTTGATTAATGGGGTGATTATGAATCCGGTTGTTTCCACATAACACACTGGAGCACATGGTGTTAGGGAGAAATAGTTAGATAGCAACATAGCAATGCTAACATGTACTCAAAGTGGTATGCCGTCCGGTGTGCAGAATGATAAAGTACTGAGAATGATATTCTGTAAACTTAAAATTTAAAGATTATCTTTTGCAAATGTATGTTCCACATAAGTCAGTGGAGGATTGTAACACAGTCCTGGAGGTTTTAGATGTTACCGGTCCAATAGATCTGATTCAAATGAAATGACTTTCCTGAACAGCTTGTTACACAGTGCCCCTAAAAAAACTGACTTTGAACATATATGGTATACATGGTCATAAACACGGCTCACGACAAGATAATTACTAACTTTATAGTCTGTCTCTGTTGGAAAAGGTTATGATAAATGTTGCTGCAGTGTGCTCTAAGTAAACAAAAATGTACATCTAGAATTCGTACTAAAGATAATGATTGCCAAAGTGGTGTTCACCCTGAAGAGACATGATTGTCACTTTTTGTTACACTAACGTTGTGAGTTGTGTTGCTTCCATCGTTTGAACAGAAGGTATTGAAATATGTATTTTTTCCTCTTGCAATACACGCCATCATTTTAAACATATGAAATAAAACCTTCATGATAATGCATTGTGGCGTGTCATCTTTCTCTAGTGAGATTGAACAGAAATACTGTCCTCCTATTTCAGTTCCGGGAGCCTTACTGAAGCAAAGTGACCTGAATCAGCAGGAGGGCTTTGACTACATCTTGACTTTATTACACCCCCAACCTTAAATCTCCCAGTGACCTCCTTCTCTCCTGTGCCATGTTCAAATAAACATCCAGAAAAAACTATTATTCCTCCCTCTGTCCACTAATGCTCTTTGGGTTACCTCCTCATCTTTCTCCCTTTCTGTTTGTTTTCCTTACCTTCATCTTCTGATGGGGGACACACCATGACCTGATAGTGAGCCATGCCGGGAAACTCAGTCCCACACTCACATGCACGCTTACTTATACACACAGACACCTCCTTAGATTGACTTGGTGGTTGTTAAAGCGGCGTGTTGACTTTATGTCCCCTGGGACATTACTGTGCTGCTGTATATTCATGAGCTCCTCCAGTGCAGACAGTCATCAAAGCATTTGAAGGAGATTTGTATTCATATGTCTCCCAAAAACATGACTCCTGGATTCTCAGGAGTTTGTTGTTCACATGGAATAAAAACTAACTTTCGAAAGAGCAGGAAATGGTTTGATCAAAGCTCCATACACACTGAGATCTAGGGTAACACTTTAGTATGATTTCAGTCTCAGGAAACCAGCTTGCTGTGAAGAGAACAGCAGTGCAGTGACTTTCTACTGTACTTAGATCCATACATCAGTACCTCCACAACATTCACACATGCCTTGTGTGAGATTACGTGGTTCCAGGTGGTCTTGATAACATGGTCAAAGTTTAGTCTCATGTTCGTCCCAACTCCCTCTCATCTAATGGGTTTTCCAAAATTGGAATATTGTTTCTAGCTTTTCGTCAAAGAAACCTTTAAAGGCAATCTCCACCATCTTGTCAAAATGACACAGTCTCCAAAAGAGCCACAAATTCGGGCAGGTTTTCTCTTCAATAACATCTTTTATTAAAACAGTGTGAAAACAATTAAAGGTGTGTGAGTTCAATGTTTTTAATACAAGTTTTATTGAATAGGTGCCCTCCATATCCACAGAGGAAGGATCACTGAATGTGATATAAGTGGTAGAGCCTAATACTTAAATATGGAGGAGGGCTGGAGGGATTTATAATTCAATTTGAGCTAATATGCACCAAACATCTCACAACTGCTATCTAATTCCTTTTTACTTAGGGGAAAAATACAAAAAGCCTCTTCCTTTAACTGTAACTGGCATAAAATCTGATCTTCATTGATAAAATATTCTAAAAGTTAACAAAGCAATGAAGTAATTACCATGTAGGAGATTATCTGATATACTATACTAGAAACAGGTTTTTTGGGAGGGGTCACATTTTGTGCATGTGATTTTGCTTCAGGAAATCCCACTGACTCAGAGCAAAGCAGAAAAGCTATGAACTGAAACACTAGAACAGTCACGCTACTATCAAGGACCATACTATGCACCAGGTTCTTCTAAACTACTCGAGCTTTACAGATTAATTTAGGAAAGAACCTTTAGCCAAACAAATACAATTAAAAGTAATCACATAGTAGCTATGGTGAAATACGGCGGTGAATTAATCTTGTGCAAGCCTTTTAATCTCTATTGCAATGTAAGAAACAACACAACTCTAACTGATTTGAGGAAATTTTACATTGTTGCGCACGCTAAACAGTGGCTAGTGTCCCATCCATCCATTTTCCATACAGCTTCATCCAATTCAGGGTCGCAGGTAGCCGGAGTCTATCCCTGCAATCCAAGTCTGGCTAGTCTTTTGTTGCATAATGAAGTCAAAATGATTGAACGGTCACACAGTGAGTGATGTCTGGTGACTGAAATGATTGACAGATACCCTTCATTCTTATAAGTGAAGATATGGATGGCAAATGGCATTATGGCATCTAAAGAAGTTATTGTAGTGAGATAGAAAAATGTAAGAAGAAGAAAATGGCAGGAAAGAAACAAGTCAAAGGGTAAATTTAGGGAAGTTTTGAATAATGAGGGATGGGAAGAGGGGCTACATCAAATTTATACCAGATTTATTTATTCATCTTGCTGCGCAGCTCAGCTAACTTTAAAGAAAGGTTAGTTTGATAGTTAGGATGTGTATTCTCATAACCAGTGGTAGTGTTTTATCTAATGAAAGTTTGTTCATAAAAACTAATATTAATCTTAAAGATGCACTTAATATGTATTTTTTAATTGTTTGATGAGAGAGAGGTCATGTTCTTTTATAGCTATTAAATGTGATTATGATGACATACAGTGATTACGTCACTTTGACAAAAGAATGGACATAAATTGTGAATAGTGTCCAGAGAGCTAGGTATATGGGATGCATTTTCACTGGAACTAATACAAATTATATAGCTTTTAGTAAAGCTACAGTTGAAGTGACTTATCTGTTATGCTGTGTTTAAGTACTAGTGTTGTGCTTTAATCCATAATCACCATTTCAGAATGGATTTTAATACACTGCCAAATATAAAAATGTAAAACAAAGCTAACATCAGCAAGCATGGTCAGTAACTAACTTTATTCACAGATGAGTACAATCAGATGTTGGCTTGTAGGATGAATGGGGCATGATGCCCAGACTGACTAAGGCTGATCTGATATTCTGTTTTATAACCGGAATTATTTTTCCGATCAATGTAATACATTTAAAGTAAAGAAAAACATATGTGGAGCATTTTCCTGAACAACATGTTTGATACAATCATAATTTGTTGCAACATGCAGCTTATTTACTATTCTTTCTTCACATAATCAAGCAGAACTGATAAGAAAAACATCCAGGTTTAACTGAGGCAAAGATTTTGTCTATTTTGTTGTTCATTTGTATTCTGCTCAGATTTCTCAAATTCAATTCCATCTTCACTTTACATCAGATGGAAGGTTTTTCCAGTAACTACCACCTGCATATTAATTGACAAACAAAACATGTGTTTAAAAAAAAATTTTAGGAGCTAAATGTGGATTACTAAAAAGCATGCAGACAAAGTGGACATAGTGAGAAGACTTTATGTGCATTATATCACTATGGACAATATTTCACCTGAGGTCATACCCATCATCTTCTAAGTGTGGTGTCTTTTAGGTCATACAACAAGCTTGAGACAAAGCTCGCCCACACTGAACATCTAACAGGTTTCATTTATTACAAAAAGGACCTTTCTAAATGTAATATCTAATGATTACATTGCTTTGGTATTTAGCATTAAAATCATATGAATGTCTTGCTTTTTGAGAGTCGCAGCCCCTCATGGGATGGACAGTTTGAATACAGGGAATAGTTTTGGAGTGAATGTCTGACCTCATATTTATACAAAAACAAAAACCCTGATCAAATCTATCAAAGTATAGACTGATTAGGGCTTGTCAAATTCAAATCGACAGACAGCCAAAGGTGTGAAGCAGCCAGTGAAACCCAAACCTTATTTAAAACCAGACTGGTTTTGAGCAAGTGGGAATAAATTTGTAAACCCAACCTACTCTGTAGAGCAAACATGCCTCCTCTCATTGCCAGCCCACACTGCCCCACATGTCATGCTTTCGGGGTCCATTAGTTGTAATGAAGTGTAAAAATAACCTTCAGTGCACCTTTTTAGAAGGCTACAGTAGTATTTAACTACCCCCACCCACACCAAAAAAAAAAAAAAAAGCACAGAAATTCCTGCTGGTGAAAATCATTTCAGGATGGAGAGTTTTGGAGCGAGTACACAGCAGAAAAAGAGAAACCCTCGTTTGTCTCTGGTTTGAATCAAAGGCTTACGGAAATACATTCCGATGGACGTAAACTGTTCTCAATGGGAAACATGTGACCTCCAAAGTGGATAGGTGCCTCGAGAGAAGTCGAAAGCCACCCTCTTTACTCGTAAGAAGTGTGACGTGCCACAAAATCTGTCGCGTTCTTCCTTTTGTTTGTATTTCAAATGGCTCAGTGTAGGGTGAAAGGTCACATACATAAACACACCACTCTTGCAGAGCAATGCTTAAGAAAAGTGTTTTAGCTTGACCCCATCATTTCTTGCAGGTAAATGTTTGTTATGCATCAGCATGCAAGGGATCTTAAATGCAGGAAGAGAGCTGGACCTCGTTTGTGTTTATTACATTTGCCCTTTCAAACAATGAGAAGCTGAGGTATAATAATGGTACATAAAAGACTCTCACAGACCCATGTGTGCAAGTAGGCACACATACTTCCATAGACAAACACAGACATGCACAGCTCCTCCTAATTAATAGCTCCTCTTCCTCCTGAGTCTGTAAAGCAAGTCCACCCTAATCCCTTGGTGCTCAGTACAGAGTAATCAGCACACAGCAAACTCTGCCGTTGCAACACTAATTAGCATCATTGATTTTCTCAACAGACTCTGACATACAAATAGCCTGAAAACAAGTCACATTTTTACGAGGTCATACCAGTTAGAGTGGCCCATTGTTATAGCTGTTTAGATAGAGTTAGAAATATGGGTAAAAAACTAAGTAGTTGAATGATTAGTCTTTATTGAAAGCTCGTGACTGGAGGCTAAAGATGCCAATGTATTAGAATATAGTGTTGATTTTCACAAAAAAGAAGAAACTCCGGGGCATTTTAACCATTTTACACTTTCAAAGATCTCTTTGTCATAGCTAATGTAGGGGGATATTGGCTCATATAAGAAAAAAAGTCTCAGAATTATACTGTCCGTTTGCTCACATTGATACACAAATTAAGGTGGCTTTAATTGCTTAGCTGTTTAGTTTTAAAACTTCTCTTTCTGGTTAACTGTGAACCCTGCAGCCTGTAACCGTGTGAGGCAACTTCTGTAAGAATTGCCAAAGTCCACATGCCAGGGGAGAGAAGTAAATTGGGAATAATGGGTGGGATGTTTATCAAACTGAATAAACAGAATCACACTATGAGATATTGGGTTTTGCACGTGTGACAAGATGCCAGAAAAATTCCTAATTAGGAATGCTGTTTGCCATGAATTTATGTAAAACAAGCTGGGGTAGAGCTACGACTGATCATTTGGAGCAATCTTTTGAATTAGATTCAAAATACATGACAGTTGTGGGTCCTTCTGTCATTTTCTCTGTTATCAAAGCATTGAAACTTTACATTTCTACTAACAATACCTTTGTAATATATATATGTTTTTCTGGATGCAAATTTCTCTCAGATGAATATTTGCAATAAAACTGGTCATGTTTATGCACCAATGTAACTTAGGTTAGGTTTAGAACAAGACATCAAATTGGAGTAAAACACATTTACATACATTGATGCATAACAGCTAGATTAAATGACATCTAGTCTCCATCATCTGGATTTGTTTGATATACCAGAAAAATCCAGTTGGGTTAAAATACCTAAATAATCCTTATTCTTATTATTTGTTTTTGGCAATGAAATAATGATGTTAGACATTTGTATCAAAATAAAGCATGGTTCATTGGTTATGGACAGAAACAATGGCAAAGTCTGGATGGTCTTCAGAAACTGCCAATATGAAGAAACAGACTCTTTTAGTTGTACGCTTGCCCATTTTAATGGTTCGTGCATCATAAAAAAGCATTTCCCATCTGGGGAGGCTCATACTAAGAACAGTTCTTCATAAACACTCAATATGCAGAATTGTATCCACACTACCATAATACTTTACTGTTTCCCATTATTTAAAGAAGGGATAGTTGTGTTCTGTTTTCATTTGTAGAGATTGGCTGTGTCTAAAACTAAGAATCAAAGTGACCACAATCATCCTTTGCTTTTTTAAAATGAGTCGGTGAGGAAACCATCACAGCTTGACTAAACCATAGCCCTCAATTGGCAAATACATAAAGAGAAGAAAGAGCAAGGAATTAGGAAGATTTTCTGTCTTCTAAATACACAAGCCAGACACCAATTTATTGAGTCTCCCTTCTTCTCTCTGTTGCTCTGTTTTCTTCTCTCTTGCCTCCTATTTAAGCTCCTAGAATTTTTCTCTCACTCTCACTGTGCATGATTGCATCCATATGCTCCCCAGGGAAAGAAAGGGTCAACACCCTACTTACTCATGCCACAGTGAGGCACTGACACTTGTGAGAAAGCTCTTATGAACACTCAAGTACACATACGCACACATAAATGCAGGCGGATATTATCCGATCATCCTCATCCAGCAGATGGAGATGCTGGATGGAGATGCACTCTTATGCCAATCCTTAATTCTGCATTATGAGAAAATAGAGTAAGCAGTGATCTTCCTTCCTTTGCCTGATCCATTTAAGATTGGCCCCTGAAAAGATCTGGTATCAATTAAGTGGTGCTGAGAAGAAACTAAATGTGATGGGGCCCAATGGATCCTTCTGCCTTCAATTCCTTCTTTTGTTCAGCGAAGCAGGCGAGGTCGTAAATCTGAACCTGAAGACAGCGCGCAAATTGCAGTCACACTTGGAAGTGAAGGAAACCAAGGCCAGGGGAGGGAGAAGGAATGAGGCTGCCCTACAGCAGTGGGCCAAGCCTTTTCCTCAGTGCACCCCTATTCCTCCCCCAGTCAGCAGAAAAAAAAGCAGTACAGAGACACACACTGACAACAATGCAAGTTGCTATCCAGAACGTTGTGATTGTATGCCTGGTGCACAGACCAACACAGATAAACACATGTGGAGGCAAACAGAGAGCACTGCTGTCTTAGAACATCTGCAACAAAACAAACATCTCAGAGAGTTTACCATCAATTTACTTTGGTCTTTGATTTTATTTCTACGTTCTATGTCTGTGTTCATTCTGTCCCTACTCTCATCACACGCACACACACGCACGCAAGTACAAACCTCACTGAAGGACATCAATAAAATCTGCAATGATGAGCCCCTCCCCGGGACCTTGCCAGTGACCTTTGTAAATCTGATTTCCTCTGCCACATATCTTATCATATATGTCACTCTCAAATTGTGGTGATATTTTAAAGGTTGATGGAAGTTTACAGACCTCCACTGTTTAGACGCCACCCAGTCCAAACCTCTTCGTCTTTAGGTTGAGAAAGTTGAGAAAACAGGATGGCATTCTGTAAGAGCAAAGAGCTTCATTATATCGAAAGCTAAATTATTCCTAAATTACGAATGTACAAAATAAAAGACTACTAAGCTGATTTTAATCATACAAGTATAACAAGCCTAAGTAAGGGAAATAAATAGTCTCGGCTCTAAAATAATTTTTTTGATCACTAGCTGATTTGTAAAGTTACCAGCAAATCAAAAGCTACACTAGCTTAATGTTTACCTGGGTAAAATATTCCATTTGATTAGACCCACTATGTACATTGAACCAAACATTTTTCTTTTTAAGTAATTCTTTTAAAAATGTTTATCAAAAATCCACCACATTTTTATACTATCTTTATTAAGTTCATTTAGATTTTATTTCTTATTCAGCTGCCATTCATGAAATAGTGGCATTAGGATATGATGTGCTCCAATCATCACAGTGGTTTATCAAATGATTAATTTATAAACACTTTATACTGTTTAAGCCTGTTTTAGCAATGTTTCTTTTTTGGTAAGAAAGTTTTGTTCAGTGTTTATGAATAATCCTAATTTTATGGGTTTTATTTATTTATTTATTTTTGGTTGTTTGTTTAATATTTTATTGACACCTTTAAACAACTGGACACACCAACAAATCTGAAAAAAGTAAAGTCATCAGAATATTTTGTGATGGATGTTTTCATTTACAAATCCTGCACTCAGCTTTTCAGATTCCAACACCACTAAAATGCAACCAGTCTATTATTTGCTTTTAGCCGGGTTATTTTTTGTGTGTGTTTGTTTTTTGTGTTTTTGTTGTTTTTTTTTCTCACACATGCCTGCATTGAAATCCAGCTCCAGTCTTGGTGTTGCACTGTAAATATAGTTTACAATTAGACTGTCTTCTGACCATATTTTTCCTATTTTATGTACTGTCTTATGTTCCATGTCTGTGATTGGCCACATGGTTAGTCCGTCACACTAAAAGTCCTAACTTAAAATGAGAAAAGTAAATAAAAAGTAGGTAAAAACAGTCAGTAAAAATAGTCAGCATTTGTCAGTGACAAGCTGATACCAGCAAAGCTTACCAGTTTCATCCTCCAGTAGCAGACCCATTAAAGACACAGAACCCTCTGTTCATCGTTTGCATCTTTTTCTGAGAAGCCAGTCATAGCCAACGGAGTAGTACCACCAGAAACCGGGGGATGTTGCAGTAGTAAAGCTCGAGTGCTATCAGCTAAACAAACAAAGAATAAGCTGTATGCATTTACCAAGGCGTTAGTCCTCATTTAGAATAAAATGATCATCTGGCTCTTTCTGCTTAGTGTGATGCATTAATATATGGCTCAGAGGTCAAATAAAAATCTTATCAATGTCTACCTGCTTTCCTCTGTAATGGTCTGGCAGGATCTATCCTCTCACCTGCTAATTGTTGGGAGAGGTTCCAGTTCCCATCTGCAACGCTGGATTAGACTGAACAGTATAGAAAATAAATAAAATAAATATACAAAAGCCCCTTGTTGAGTGAATTGATGGTGCAATGTTTTACAAGCACAAAAAGTATTTGACTTTCCATGTTCCAGTGGACTTTAATGAGCCGGCTGCTGCGTGTACAAATGAGAAATACTCATCAGGGGAAGTGGTGGTTTGCACATAAGGTCATGAGGTTAAACTTATTTTCATCAGGGGCTATTTGGTAGCCTGCTACCTCAACCCTAAAACTGTGGTCACAAGATCACAGAGAGGGGCTCTCAGATTAGCACACCATCCGTTTTGAAAAAAAAGGAGGCTTTTCTGCTGTTTTAATCCTATGAGAGAGTAACCTCAGTCAAGGCCCCGACCTTGCAAACCACAGCTTTAACAGAGAACTTTGATTTGTCAACGATGACCACAACAAAGCCGTCCACACTGACTGTCAAGGATAAAGCTGCTGCTGTCTAACTCTTTTTATGTGGGTCATGTGAGAGACTGAGATCACAGAGGATGAAGGATGTTTTCATGTGCGACATGCGGTGTAATAATAACAGTAAGCCATTGATACATAAACATTACACTAAGTTTTAATATAATGAAGAATTAACAAGTATACACTGTTACTATTTTTAAAGCTAATCTGAGGTTATAGCAGTTCAGTTTAGTTAAATCTGAGATACATTACTGAACTTGCTATGTTATATGGTTTATTATTTATTTGCTATTGAAGAAAGTGGTAAAATCAACAGAGCAGCTGCATTTCACTGAGAGCAACCAGCTAATTTACTCATTTAGACTGTTCAATACGTAAAATAAATTGTTCATTTAAAATTAAAAAGACTCCCCGTGCAAATTGTTAAAAGTAATTTAATATAATTTAAGACTGACAGAAAAACAGCAGTGACTTTAAAGATTATTCTGTGCAAGCCTGAAGTTACTTTTTGCTGTTTTCTCATTGTTTTATGGCAAATAAACCTTTTAGTTTTACAATAATGGCCAAATAGTTTTTACCAAAAAGGATTTTCAATACAGTATAATTTCCCTCTTGTTCATCAATGGCAAATTGTGTACAACACATTTTCGATCTTGATGACTGTGGTTGAACATATTTAAATGTGATGATAATAAAACATAGGAATCACTATGAATTAAAACCCTTAAGACATGATGGTTTGGATTCAGAATCATACTCAAAATAAAGATGTAGGGATTGCGATGTTAGAGCCTCAAAGGCATGGAAAGCATCAGCTGTCAGTGGTATGGTGGAACAAGGCACATTAAAAGGATTAACAAAACATTCACATCCACAATGTACTTTTAAAACTCTGTATTTTGTTCACTTTTTAACATTCAGGTTGCAACAATGCTCACCCATGGCAGGAGGGACACATCAAGCCTCACCACAGCCAGGCTTCGCAGCATCAAGATCCTTTCTCTCCTGCTCCCTCCCATTGCAAAATCTTTATATAGCAGTTGATGAACCCATTTTCAAAATATGGGGTTCTTTAAATTACAAATTTCATTTAGGTATTTATAATCTATTTACAAAACAAAGCCCATTTATATGTTTAAATGCATTGTGACAAACTAAACCAAATAACCAAATAAAAGAAGTAATTAGAAATCCCATTCACTAACATTCCCCTCTACTCTGCTTCTTTGGTTAAACCCAAATTATGAGAAGATTTTCTGCAGCGTGAGTCCTGAGGCTATCCTCATGTGTGCACTCCATGAAGCCACGCCCAGCCAGACCTCAGAGAGAGAACTGTTAATAATTTCCAACAAAATACCAAAACAAATAATAAATAATGTCACTACATAATAAAAAACACAATCACCTAAGTGAGGGGGCATGTTAGGTTGAATTCAGGTCTGATGAAATGGCAGTCCAGTCCATACCATCAATGCATTCATCATGCAAGAGCTACTAACATCCTCCAGCCACGTGAGTACTAAAGCAGCATCATATGGTTTGACTGTTGGTCGGAAGATGCCATACTGGTAACTAACGTGCCAGTCAAGTTACTTCTGAGAAAGACATGGAGATTTGTAGGGCCCTTCAAGGATATAACTCCACAGACCATCATTGACTCACTGCCAAACCAGTATGCTGGAGAATGGTACATGCAGCAGCATGTTCTCCACACTGTTTTCAGATTCTCACATCTGTTAGATATGCTCAGTGTGAAGAGCGCAGAGCATCAATGGTGGATCTATTAGTATTTACAAGAGAACACCAGGACCAATAGTGGTGGGCTGTGAACATTGATCCCACTTGTGGATGCCAGGCCATATACTTTCATATACAGAGTATGTTTCTGACATTTCGAGCAAAAATAAACACAGCTCCGACCTGCAAGAGGTCAATGTGTTGGGCTCTGGCAATACTTGTACAAAGAAACAGATAGTAGTCTTCCTTTGACCCCTCCACGTCTCCTTGGAAGAATGGATGAGCCGCACTGCCTGAGTAATGTTAGTTATGTTTAGTTTATGTTTAATTGTGAGGACAATGCAATCCAAATGTGACCAAGATATTTCCCAGGAAGATCTAAGACATAAAAATGGTCTGACTGCCACCTGAAAGGCCACTCCTTTTTAGGGATTTTCCACTTGTTCTCCTGTTGTCTATTTATTTGAACAACAGCATTTGAAATCGATGTAGTCAGCAGTACAGTGATCCCTCGCTATATCGCGCTTCACCTATCGCGGCTTC
>JBAMIG010000015.1:10468558-10484502 GCA_037177335.1 Kiunga ballochi
TAAAATAACAGTAAAAAATAAAGCTGACTACTTCGCGGATTTCACCTATCGCGGCTTATTTTTGGAACGTATCCCCCACGATAAACGAGGGATCACTGTACTTTCAAACTACACAGTTGGATATCCTAGAAGTGCGACTGTCTGTTCCCTTAATGTAGGTATTTATTTATTGAGCAGTGTTTTGAGCTTTATTCATGACTTCAATTTTACTTTTTCTTTCAAAGGTTTGGTAGGAAATTACAGTAATACTTGTACTTTTTCTACCAGGTTAAAGTTTTTGGGGAGAAGGGGACTTCTTCACAAAACTTTCAAAAGCTGCAATAAATCAGCTGATACAGGATTTTATTCACTACTCTTAGAGTTTGTCATAGTTGCAGTATGTTTGTGACCTGATAACAAAAAAAACAGACTAACTTTTACACTTTTGTTTTTGTAACTCTGTCTACTTGGTCACTGCTTACAGACATAATTTTTTTTGCAGTGGCATTCCAGGTGTTTTGGAGCATGAACCATTAGCTAAAGTGATAAATAGAAAATAAGCTCCATAAAGTCACTGCAGTGGCAGCATTATCAGTACAGTGAAGCTGAAAAACCTCGAGATAATTGACATTTTCTTGCTGATTTGCTATATTCTCTGTCTGCTCCTTCAATCATTGCAGTAGTTTATGGATGTTTATTGCCCTCAGCCTCAGGCTACTTGTTATTTCAAGGACTGGTTGATCAGTTTGAGTGGCAGGTGTTGGGGTGGGAACTTGACCACTGAAGGAAATAGAAAGTGCACTTTGCTCAGTCAAGAAAAAAAAAGTCTGTAATACTGCAAAAGTTACTTGAGAGTTATAGTTTAACAATGTTAAATCAAGCAAAAGAAATATCTATAAGTGTACAGGGAGCAACTAAGTTTTGAGTTTTGACTAGAAAGTGAAACATAAAACATTTTTTTTTCTTTTTTCCCCTTTCTTTTAAAGCTGCACAATAAAAAAAACGTCTGAGTTTGAGACTTTCCAATGTGTGCGAGACCTGCACCTTTGCTCCTACAGCCTATTGAAAGCATGGGCAGAGGTGCAGTTCTGTTTGTTGTTCCATCAGATAAATATGTTTTATTGATGGTGACTTAAAAGCCAAACATCCACTGCATAACGTTAAGGGTCAGAGGCTGAGATCAAACATGGATGACATTATTTTCCAGCAATATCCTAAAATATTAGTTTGTAGGCTTTGTGATTTACAAACAAAAATAAAAAAAAGAATTCAGATTTTTTTTGCTGCATTTACAAAAAAAGAGGTTAAGAAAAATGTTAAGTTGGAATAAAGTGTGGCAAAAAAAGCTCTAAAATCACTCAATGATGTTTAACAGCCTGGATATAAGATGTAGCAGTTTTAAATCAGGCTGTTGATATGCACCATTTATCACCCTACATTTAATACAGACAGAATATAGATAAAGGAATACATAAATAAAGAAAATTTAATTAAAGTATGTGAGAAATAATGGGTAGCCCTTGGCCAGACTGAACTTTTACCATAAACAGAAGAAATCCTCACACATAGGCACCTATGTACAAGATTGATGGGAAACATATCATGGGGCTGAAACCCTCTTGAGGATTGAAGAATGCCACACACGAACATGGCTCCAGTTACCATGTAACCCGAGACAAAACTAGAAAGCCAGTAACTCACACAGACCCAAGAAGACAGCAAGATTGTGTCCAGAGGTAGTCAGATGACACAGCATGAAGAGATGTATGAAATACTTTATCTGCAAATAACTGTCAACATTTACCAAACTGCCCTGTGACCCGCCCAGGCCATCCTCTGCTTCTCGCCTGCTAATTGCTGGAATAGACTTCCTGCTTCCCCCAGACCCTGGATTGTATTAAGCGGTTTAAAAATGAATGAATGTATTTACCAAACCTGCTTCATGGTACCAGATGGATGGGATTTAGTCTGTCATGAAGCTGTCAGTGCCATATGAAAACAGATTCTATGGAATGTATATGTGCGCATGTTGGTTTCATGCCCTCTATTATAATTATTTACATGTTCAGGATGAAAAGATAAAGGAAGTCTGAATGCCATGATAGGAAGCCTCATTCACTACCAGTCAAAAGTTTGGACACACTTTTCTGTTGGATTTGATGGGAAAATGTCCCCGAACCTTTGACTGGTAGTGTATGAGCAGAATGGAGCAGAAGCTCGTCCAGCTAGAGTAACTTATCACATTAACGGGAGAGACACTTGAAGATGCCACCAATGTGTTTACTTGCATGGATTTATTTAATGGGTGTGTTGCCCTTCTCCGCTGTATTTTAGATAATGAATAAATACCGTAGGGTAATTACAAAAGAGATTGAAACGCGGTCATTAGGCAATTTGATTAAACTAGTCAATGAATTTCTAACTTCCCTAATTAACCGTTTGATTAGGTGAGAGACAAAATGTCAGGTTTTAGGTCTGTTTATCTTAATCATGAGTGAGTGTGAAGCTAAAAAAGATAATGTGCTGCCATATATGCTGAAGATGCAAAGCTGACTTTTGTTTATTAAACTACAAATCAGCCACATTTCTCCAATATTGATGCCTATGCATCTAGTGAAATCATGCTGGAAAGGTTCATCAACACATTGTGTCACTAAGAGCAGACTACCCCAATATGGAAATTAGAATAGCGTTATGCTAAATGTTTGGATTAATCTGAATTATACATTTGCTTTTTAATTTACATCCAATCTTTTTTTAAGAGGAGGTATGTTTGTGTAGAAGATGTTGACGCATACATACATTCATGTTCACACACAACAAACTGTAGCTAATCAGGTCATCACTTATTAGATTATCTATGAAGTCAAATGACAAAGAGTTTTCTTTTACTTTTTTTCTTATGTGATCTTATGTTTATTTTAGAAGGAAGCCTCATTACAGGAGTTAATTGAAAGAGAAAGAAAGAAAGAGAAAAGAAAAACCTTTGACGATAAATTACAATTCATTAGATGAAGTAAGACACAGGGAGTGTGTGAGAAGTATATAGAGAGGGAGCAAAAAATCAGGGAAAGAGAGAAATTAATACCAATGTAGATTAAATCAGCTTTGCCTATTAATGAGCATCCATTCCAAGAGCAAGAGAAACCCATCTTGATAATTCTCCCCATGCTTTGAGAAAATCAGTGAATTACTACAACTTGTATTTAGTTTTTTTCTCAGTATATCTATTAATAGGTGGTCAAAAAGGAGAAATAATAAATTCCAGAGGGAGTAGCAAAGAGAAAATGTATGCCGTCCTGAATAGCAGTTTCTGACAAAGCCTGTCGTGCACAAAATGAGACAGCAAAACACAGCATTACAATCGCAACAAGGGCATTTTTTTGTCTTTCTAATAAAGTGACCCATCTAAACCTTCTCATAACATTTAAAAAGGTTGGTTAAAAGTTAATAAGCATTTAATATGGTGATTAACATCCACATATTTAGCTACATTAGCCTTTTAAAGACACCAGAATTGCAAATCACTATGTTAAAAAGGCTTAACATTTAAATGTTGCAATGAGGGATGTTCTGCATGGTTCTGTTTGATTTCCATCATACACATGTAAACACCTAAAACCCATGGAACAAAACTAATCCCGGGATTCCATCTCTGACCCCTTCCACTGTGCACCTGGGACCCATGAAAACATGTGATGACATCATGATTCTGCATCTGCTCGTCTGTGACTTAGTCATTGATGTGACGTACATTTTATGGGAAACAAGCAAAATGAGGAAATGCAGACACAATGAATTGCAAGGTTTCCTTCAGGGAGCAGGCTTTGGGGTCTGGGGCCTGTTTGAACTGCCTTGCCCAGGCTGTTTAAGCTGTCCATAATGTTGGGATATCTTTAGCCTGCATGCTAACATTTTGAACAGCTCTGTACCCCCTCACCTCCAAGGTATACATACTCCAGGGGCTCTGGGAGGTGAAGACAAGTTTATAAAAGCTACCAGACAAAAACATACACTCCAACCACCACATTAAAAAAGTTTCACTTTTGCTTTTCTAAAGGATTATTTCACTAATTACATTAATGTATACGCTATCCACTTCATGTGCTGTTGTTGCTGAAGTTTTGCACATTTAAGCCTCAGATCACAATCCAACAATTGTACATCAAAACACGCAGCTTAAGTTTTGCATCTGGTTTGTGCACCACTTCTATGACCAGACAATCTTTAATCTTTTTTCATGTCATGGAATAAACCTTTCCATCTATCAACTCAAACCATCTGCTTGGCACATACACTTATTTTCCAACACCCTATGGAAATGCAAATTGCAGGCAGGAGAAAAGAAAGAGCACCTTCTTAACCAGCATGCCAGTGTGAGCCTCTTAGACCAGGATGTTTTATTGTTATTATGGGTTGCTAAGAGATAGCAGCTCACTTACTTCAAGGGTCATAAATGTAATGCACCCAATTTGGATGGAAGAGTGCATCCATGTAATTACAACAATGTAGTGCATCCAATTCTTGAAAAAAGATGTTACATCACAAACCTGCCGTGCAAAACAATGGGAATTGTGTTGAATCCCCTTAACAAAAATGGAAGGGGGCTTTGAATGTATTTGAGAATTGGAAATTAGTGTTTGACTTCATAGTTGATGCACTGAACTAACCACATATATGTGTATTGCTATTGTGTGCTCGCAATTTTTATCTTTTTTTTTTTTTTTTTTTGGCTATGTACTGTAATTGTTGTCAGCTGTGCATTAATGCATATGTGAATAATTTTCCTTTCAGTGCCTGGTTTTTAAGGTTTGGCAAAAAACCTTTGCACACACACAACTGGAAGCCTCATCAAGCACCTTGCCAGACAGTACATTCTTTAGACCTACAGAGAGTCACTCATCTTCTGTTCACATCTCTGACTTGTTTTAACACTTCCAAGCCAAATACAAAAACAGCTTTAATGCACTCTAGCCTTTGCTGGTTGAATACATTTGCATTAAGCACCAACCGATGCCCTTATCCAGAAGAGCTATCAGTTAAAGGACAGGCAAAGGCACACGGGGTGCTTCAACGTCTAGCATGGTCATCTACAATTTTATAAGATCAGCAATCTTTTAAATACAAATATTCTGCTGGCTGAATAAGAAGAGTAATATTTAGTTTGTGGCCATTTAGAAAAATGAGCCAAATTGGAAACTTTACTGTTTACAAGGTTTCCAAAAGTCTAACCGATGATTCAAGCCCTAACTTTGATTTACACATTATGCATATATCTTTAAAAGGAGAGGATCTGATTGTAGAAACATCTTGCTGTTATGTGGTACTTAAGTTTTAATGTTAAAAAATATTATAAATCATCAAATCATTGCAACTTTAGTCCAAATGGACCATTGTGCTAATTAAATATTTCTTCATTGTATGATTGTTTTGACATGTTAAATAAGGATTTACTATCTGGTGACTGACAAATATGGATACTTTAACCCTGTAAAGACTCAAACCACAAAAAAGCAATAGGAAAAGTCACCTTTTTCATATCACCTTTATTTCCCCATTTTGCCTTAATGTATATTAAAATAGAATAATTTGTCAGAAATATTTACCATTTATTATCAAGAGATATACTAAAATTGTTAGTAATCCATTGCTTTCTAGTGTGGCTTAAGGAGCAGAAGACAAAAATCTAGATGTGACTGTACAGACAGCATTCACTCAATAGGTGCTTTCAGTTAAACACACTGACATTTGTCGCAGCATCCTGTTAAACAGACTATGACACATTCAAAATAGGCTATTTTAAACTAAATTCAAATGTGGGTAAAACACGAACTAGACATGAAACCATCAATGACTATTCTATCAAGTATGTCTCATGTTTTAGGAGTTGGACACATACTTAACCCACTAACTTTGTCGTTATAATTTAATACTGTTATAAATTTCCTTTATTTGACAAGAACTACAGATGGAAACTAGCTACTAGCTAATTAGCTGACTAGCTAATTCTGGCATATTTACATTTTATACCCACTAGAATTGGTTGCATTTAATCAATAAATTAATACTAATAATTTCCAGAGGTTTCATACTATTATTATGTTTTACCTACCTTTTCAAATTGCACATTTATTTGACAAACAGTGGTTTTGTGTCATTGAACCTGCAGTGAAGGTGAAGTTTATTTACACACAGCCCGTCCTTCACTGGACGCTGCTTCAATGCATCTTCTGTCCTTATCCCTCAAATTTTTGTTACAGTAAAGGTAACTGCTAAAGACAGTGTTTAGAGTTGCAGTCCCAAAATGCAGGAAAATTATTAATAGAAATTCTAGACAGATTTTGATAGTCACATTCTGACATCTGCCATGAAAGCTAATCCTTCCCAGCTTGCAGAACTGTTAAGCAACCACCCAAACCAAATTTAATCGCCAAGCCCTGTTGCACAAACCTTAAATCCAGCTGTGTTCATTCACTTAAAACATAACTGTGTGTATTTCTACAATCCCATTTAATCCTGAAAACATTCAACTGTGGCTGAATTTTAACTGGCTATCTGAATCATATTTTTTAATGAAGCTTACTGACAACAGCCAAGACAGAGCTGCAGCTTCCCAGATGTGAGTGTATGTGTGTGTCTGGGTGGGTTTCAGAAAGTCACATACACGGTAAGTGGACTGATGTTGGATTTAGTGTTCTGCCTTGTTTGCTTATGTATTACATTTCAGCCTGATCTCACCTCACCTGGTCATTCCAAGAATCACGGGTCAGCTTTCTCTTAGTTATTCACCAAAAACTATTCATTGTCTGCTTACAGAGGTCCAGCTTACAGTGGATTCTCATTCTCTGTGGCATGATTCACAGACTTCGGCCCACAGTCCAAAAACAATAATGCATGTAAGACCATTTGGTGAGTTTAAGAAGATTAGTGTGAATGCTTGTGTTTGGCTGATTTGTTTCTCAGTGTGTTAGCCTTGTCACATGTACCTTGCTTTTTTTTCCTGAAAGCAGTTAGATTCGTCCCCATTTCCCCTCATAACCCTGAAACAGAATAGCGGGTACAGAAGATGGATGGATGTATTTAAATTAAGCCTGACAGTGCCTGGGTGCTGTTACCGTGCACGTTGTCTGGCTTAGCGTGTATTTCTTGTGACCTCGGTGGATTACACTATTTTTATTTTTATTTTTTTTTTTTTTTTTTTTTTGGCATGCCCGGGAAACACAAACAGGAGTGGAAAACTGCATTTCATTTAGATATGGGACTGAGGTCTTTGTGTTGTGAAGTTTGTCATAACTGCAACACTTACATTTGTTTTACCTGCTTTTTTCTGCAATGACAAATTCAAATGTTTGCTATGACAAAGATCTTCACAGATTGGATATTAATGTGTTACACCATCTATTGTGCTTACTGTCACATTGAAATCACTTGTGCATAATAGTTTACTGTATTGAGTTCATTATTTACTATTAAAGTGTCTCTATCACATTTTATTTACCTCTGCTTTCTCTGCATATTTCTGTTTAAACTGCATATGCACTTTCACACATGACATGATTAGTGAATGAATGCTTCAGCACACTTTTATTTCATGCAGCTGCTTTTGCATAGCTCATACTAGTACAATAATATGCGCTGATGTCACCACAGGTTACCGTCAGGCCCCTCAGAGCTGGTCAACACTTTGCCAGAGAGCAATTATTCCTTTCTATCAAGAGTAGCACAGAGAAGACATGCATCACTCATTTACTTAGGAAGAGAAAAAATGCAATAGCCCTCAATAGCACCCAGGAGCAGTGTGCAATTAATTGATAAACGCCAGGACGTGATGTCCCTGCAGATAGTATGGATGGCTCTGCAAAGGAGCTCACTGGTGCATGAATCAAAGACTGAAAAATGCATTAAGAGAAAGTTAGTAAAATGCCATTAACCTACCAAAGCCCTCGACTGATAGTGATGGGCAGTAAAGGGAGTTTTAAATTGCACCAAGCCCCTGAGATTATGACAAAGTCTGTAAGTCTTCCATGAAAGGCTACAAACGCTTTCTGATTGCTTCTGACGCAGGCTCATGAAGTTTCATCATCAAGACTTTAAAACTAAAAACCATCATTAGGGATGTGGTAAATGTGTTTTGGCAGAGCGATTATTGTTTATGTATGTGCAGATTTACAATCATATTGAGCTTTTTGAGAATAAAATATCAAACTTTGCTTTGGGTAGTTGTGTTGTAAAAAGAAATATACACAGGCCAGCATGACTACATGTTTCCCACACAGAATTTAGTCTCTTCCCAAAGGGCACATCAATTAAACTGAGGTTTGAATTGCATCTCTATCAGATGACCAATCAACAGACTTGGCAAAGACTACAAGCTCTTCCTTGATACAAACATTTGGTAGTCCCACATGCACAAAAACATGTGCATAAAAACCTATAAGTCCTCACAAACATGGATACATACAAACAGGCACACATCCTTTCTCCTCATCTTATTCTCCTGGCTCTGATTAATCTCTCGAGTCAGGGGAATGTTCCTGTGTTTGGATCCCAACAGGAAAATTGCCCACAACACATCTGGAAGTCTTATTCTGAAAGTGTTTTAATACCAATAGTAAAAATAGTTATAAGTTCATTCTTCCATTAAAGGCATTTGTCTTATTTTCTACCCACATTATAGCCCATGTCATAGAATGTTTCAGGGATTCGGATTGTAGTCAAAAATCATCTTGAAAAGTCAGATGGTATGCTGTTTTTGGGTTTTCTTTCTTCATCTCTTCATATGTTTTCTGTGACAGTCCATAGAAGACAGTAAAAATTGCAAAGTATGTCCATCTCTTACAGAAGTCTGATGGGTAAATTGTTATTAATGAAGGTCCTTTGAAGTACAGAATTAAAATGAACATTTTACTAAATTATTGCAGTGCTTAAAAGAACCGTTAAGCATTCATGTCATGGAATATGCAACTTTCCATTATGTTAACACCAGTGTTTGCAGTGGGTGGCATTAGGAGCCCCTTCTCCACCGTTTCATTCCCACTGGAGCTGGTCAACTGACTGTTCACATCAAGTAAAATCATTGCTTGGGACTTGGTTTGTTTTGTTTTTGTTTTGTTTTTTTTGGACATGTCAACAGCATAAATGTGATAGTCTAATAGCAAAAAACTCAACCTCCTGATGCGTTTATCCCTACATGAATGTGTGATACAAAACAAAATGGGCTGTGTGAATACATTCCACATTTGATCCAACAAACCAGTCTTTTATACAATAACACTGTTAAAAGCATCACAGGGTGACATATTTGAGGGGAAATGTAATCATCCAATGTAGATCTAACTGGAAAACATTAGAAAATACTGCAAAAAATGACAACTACAGTTTTTATTGTTAAATATAAACAACATTCACACATAAGGGAGATTGATATGGTACAGGTCCTTTCCTCCTCCTGCTTTGTCACAATCTCCATCTGCTTGTTTAACAGATAATCTGGTAGTAATTTATTCATAGTTTTTAAAGTGATGAACAGTATGAATGAAGGGGTTGTGTTGTTATATGTTGTTCTGTTTTTATTGTGTCTGCATCTGTATCTCCTTTGTAAATGAAGTTCCCCATAGATAAATAAAGGGAATTGATTTGATATTTTTAATCATCTGGACAAGAACTCAGGCAGCACATGGCATTGCACAAAAGCTAAAACTAATGTAATTAAAACTGACATTAAACCCACTTTACATTGTAGCTCTCTCGCACTCAAATTTATTCCTTTTGCTGTTACGATAATACCATAATAAGGATTTTACTTTGTGTCTTTACAAGCCACACACAACCGAGCCGGCTTCCATAGTGCGGTTACTCCAACTACTGTGGAAGGACCCAAACAGCATTAAAAAAGAAGATTAGCCTATTATTATTAGCTAGACTTACACTCAAATACAAAAAGACAGCAAGGTTTATCTATATATAAAGGTTACAGGAGCCTTTTTCTTTTGCTAATATATTTCAGGCTGTTCAACACCTCTGAGTTCTCCTACATGCTGTTTGGAATTCCTTTAGCTTTTAGGCAAAAATACAAAAAATAGAAATCTAAATGGTATGCGCTATTATCCAGTTTTTTCTATATGCAGTCCCAAACAAATCCACTGTTGCATCATGTTCTGAACATCATCTAAAAACATTAAAAATCCTACTAAGCTGCCAAACTTAGAGAGGCTTTGAACTACAGAACTTCCACTGAGGAAAAAATTGTTTTCAATGAAATTAATCACAACAAAAAAGCAGCCAGTAGTCTCATCGCAACAACATCACATCATATTCGGAGATAGAACTTGCAATGAAAGCACAGTGTATGTATGGTACGTGTCAGCATGACAGGAGCAGGCTCGCCACACCTCATAAATTAAAAACAGTTGAACTGCAAAACGCTGTAGGAGATGACTGTGTGTAACATTGGACTGGAAAATATTATTAAATAAAACATAAGATGTGCTGACATCATCCATTTTACCAAGCATTGTTGCAAAGTATACCCTTTTCTGGTGATTTGTAGTTTGTTTTATTGCAATAACCCAATGTTAATAACCTGCCTGTGGATTGTGAGCACAGCTGTGATCATCTGCAAAAGTAAAAAAACACAGAACTGTATAGTCTGTGTTTTTAACCTCAATTTATCTATTTGAAATTAAATAATAATATGTTTTAGAATGAGTGGAGTGTTTTTTATTCGGTCTCTTTAAAGGTTCATGTGGCAGAAAAAGGTTATGACACATTGGCTCAGAGACTGGCCTGTTCTTACTGATCCACTTTGACCTTTTTAGCAAGCCAGTGAGACATGCCACCTCTCATTCTCAAACACTTCGTTAAGTCAACTTCCTCTTCCCCCTCAGAGAAGTGTTATTGTAAAATGTCACTTGCTGCTGTCAGAGACAGAAGAAATTGTTCTGTTGTTCTTTGTGTGTGTCTGCTTTCTGTGTGTATGTCCATATATCTGTCCGACTGGTCTTTAAGGAGCTGTGTCTATAGGCGTGTGTGAATATGACTATATGCACAAAGTTTGAGCGTTACCTGTAACCTAATGCTGCCACTCAGTGGACTGATGCCAGAATGCAACATAAATAGAAATGGCAGTGAGTAGTTTTCCATGGAGTCTCAATCCCATCACAGCAGGAAGTAATTTAAGTTGCATTCTTTTAAACTGATGAGTATACAGGTGAATTTGTGCAGCACAAGAGCAAACCTCAGACTAAATTAGATTTTCTAGCATATTTTTTAGGACTGTCTTTGATGGCTGTTTTCTAGCACATAAAGCCAGAAGCTGGTTAGTTTATTTTTACATAAAGATTAAAGACGGGGGAAATGGTAAACTAAGCCATGAACAGAAGAACAGAGGTAATCAAATTTTCCTGCAAACACTTCAAAAGCTTGGTAAATGCTTATATGGAAGTAATTTTCTTTTAAAAGAACAACAAAAGCTATCTGACTGGGATTTTGATTTTCTCATTGAGAGGTTAAGGGAATTCACAAGTCAGGTTTGAAATAGTTCTCCAGTTATTTGGGAATGAGACCAGATTTATCTGCCCAGTCATCAGCACCCTGTCTGAACATAGGCACCATGAACTGCATTGCTAAGCTTGTGATGCAACTTTTTAAACTATTTTCAACTTTACCTGCTCAAAAAACAAAACTAAAAAATGTTGATCTTTCCCAAAGCAAACTACTAGTAGCAGCACTGCTGATGGTTGTGCCAATGACACAAGACACCTAAAAATCAAATGTAAGAATCCAACGCATTTGGACTATGATCTTTATTCTAAGTCCTGTTTTAACCAATCAAAGAGCGGTTTTGATTTGGAAAATCTGGGTTTAAGGTGGTTTCGGTCTTTCCAGGCTTTATAAAACTGAGCTTGGCACAATCTAAAATTACCTAAAAGATTATTTTAATGTACGTTATGTGCAGTTAGCACTGTATCCCTATGACTGTGTGTTAACTTCTGGTGTGTCAGAAAATATTTTCAATATGCAAATATATAAAGCATTATTATTGTTTTAACAACAAATTAAGAAACCTTAGGAGCTCTTACATTTTAATTCAGGGCAGTTGTTTAGTTTCATGCCATCGAAAATCTGATAAAATCCTAAAAATTCTTGAGCAACCATCAGAGCACATAGGACTGATGAAAATTTTAGAAAATAACAGAGTTGTTCCATTACAGAGAATACTTTAAACTTTAAACATGTTTTCATCATTATTCTGCCCATTGTCCCTCCTTGGGTTACTTTGAGTTGGGGGGGGATTAGGTTATGAAAGTGGACAGATTTTTGGAAAATGAAGGTGATGAGATAGATGGACAGGAAAAAGAGCATGAAACGGAGACAGACAGGAAAACGTGTTGTAAAAAGTATGACAATGGTGACAAATTGAAATTGGAGACCAAACCAACAGATGGAGGCACAAAGAATGTGACCTGCCAAGTAGCTTGTGGCATTCCAGGACCAAGTAGACAGCTATGTACAGTAAAACAGGAGAGAGAGTGAGAATAACAGCCGCACAGATGGGGGAGGAAGAGACAGCGGGATGAGGGAGAGGAAGCCAAACTCACACAAAAGGGAAACAAGCAGGAGATGAGTGGGCCAGAAAACAGAGATCTGTAAAATAAAAAAGTGCATTAAGAAAAAGAGAGACAGAGAACAAGCATGGGATAAAAAGAGGTAACTCAAGAGAAGTAGCCAGTGGAATGAAGGAGGAAAGAGGGAATACAGGGGAGAGGCCGCAGCTTGCCTTCCTTCGATTCAGATGTGGAACAATAGCTGCACATCAGTCTGTCAGCACCTACTGGCGCAGAGGGAGTGACAAGGTAGGAGTGACACAGCGCTAGCATCAATATGCTATTGTCTGTGCATGGGTTTATGCTGAACCAATTCTCACTTGGTTTCCCATAAAGTATGAGTAATGATTTGAACTACAGGACACACTGCTTTTTCCTAAAGCGGATAAACTGAGACACTGCAAATTGATGGAGAAACATATGAATGTGTCCAAATGTTACCGCGCCTCACACGTGAAGAACAGCACGTAATACAGGATGTTTTACACACTAATACACTCCCTTTCACATGGAAGTACAAACACACATTCGTGTATGAATATGTAAGAATGAAATCCTCTAATAATTTCCATTACCATCCTCCATGCACATGTTTATTGTTTCCTGACACAATGATGTAAATAACAGAAGATTGGAATAAACATGCATGGATTTAAAGAGGTGTGTTTGTTTTCTTACATCCATTCCTTGCATACACAGTAACCATGTGTTTACTGTTGCATCTACAGTTTTTGACCAATTGGATGGAAGGGATGGTACTGGGGAATGAACAAAATCAAAGTCCCAAAGGGGTCTCTAGCAGTCTCTGGGGCTGAAAATTTAAGAAAACATTTTAATCTATTAATTTACCAATGAGGAACATCAATGAACAGAGCTTTTTCTCTTGTTTCAGGATAAAACTAAGAGCTTAATCTACTTCTTTCCACATAAATCCATTTTCTTACAGACTGTTCTGTAAACTTCTTCTAGTAAGAATGTTTTTGTAGTTGTTTTGTAAGCTTGTCTAATAAAAGTACATCCTTGTAATTTACTCTCCTGTGATAGACTTGCTCATCCAGGGCGTACCGTGCCCACACCTGCTAATCGCCCTAATAATATAATAATAGTTAATGGATCAAGAATTTAATATCTGAATCAAAAATACCCCACTTAACTGCAAATAAACACATTTCCATTGATAACAAAAACGTAGAAAGATATTTTAACTAAAAAGATTAACTGTCCTGTATATTAGATGGTATCTTATAAAGATAAGTCAAAATATACAAAAACAAAAAACGTTTATATTTTATCCAAAGAACTGCAATAAATATAAAAAGCTCCATAGCTTGTGTGTGTGTTTAAAAAAACAAGAAATACATTTGAAAATGTCAGGTTTTTAAATAGTATCCAGCTCTGCATTAGACGCTTTATAAACAATCCAGCTCAGATGTCACTCAGATTAAAAAGATCCGTTTTGGATGTTGCGGAAGCAGAAACTCTGATGAGCACTAGAACCAGAAAAACCTGGACAAAAGCTGAGTTTAAAGAATGAGTAAAATGCTGCTTAAACAGTGGTCCCTGGGAAAGAAGCTATATGTTACATGTGAGGAACTTTAGTATAGTATCATCAAGAGAAGAAGGCTGATATCACAGATACAAAGAGCTGGAGAGATGCAAAAGCTTTACGGGAATGGGGATCAAGCTGAACATACTGCAGATGAAGAGCTGACCCTGAGACAACACATACATGTTAAATAACAGAAAAATACCTTACCACCAGTCATCAAAACATTTGCTGAGCTTAGAACTAGAACTGTGAGCAGACAGAACACAGGCTGCCGGAGAAAAGTACCATGGGAAGGTACATGAAGAGCTGGAACAGAGAAAAGTGGGGAAAAGTAGTAGTATTACTCCAATGCAAAGCTGCGTAGAGACAGGTTTAAAAGAAAAACACGGACAACCTCACTGAATAACAACTACAATCGTAGCCAATGCAAACAGCCGGCAGGGAGTCTGAAGCTTTAAGTGCAGGACAGCACGGGGACGTGACATCATTCACTTAGAAAATAATCTAATTTCATCCAGCACCGTAAATGAGCACACTCCTTTAACAGGCAAACAGAGGGTATGACCCATTTTGACCTTCACAAGCGCAAAAGACCAACAATCTGCAGGTGCATAACCTGCCTCTTCACAATAAGGTAGCTCCTCTAAGGTATAAGGACAGCTATGTAAACACATGAGTTTGCAAAGAATAAAAGCTTAGAAGGACTTTGACAACAGCACCAGAGGATAAATGTACCAGCTGCTGATCCACACAGTAATAAAGCACGATTCTTAGACTAAACAACCAACCTGAGTGCCACCTGAATTAATTACAAGAATGCCAATTACTTAGTGCCCTACACGTGGATACTGGAAAGCTTCAAAACAAGGATAACAATACACTGTTAACCTTCACCATGATCTCAACACAGCCAGCTTCGAGGTCATCAGTCACATAAACATTAAGAGTATAGTATGCAACAATGATGCAATGTCCCAGTGAGGCATTAACCCTCTGAACCACATTGACACACATAATGGTTATAGGAGATGTGAGGGATTTGGCAACATGAGAATCCACCAAATATTCTAAAGTGTAAGGGGCGAAGTCAGTTTTTAGAGTCAGTTCCTGCAGAAAAATCACGTATTTCTGTCCAAAAGATGGATCAAAACATTCTAGTTAAACCAACTCAAAACATGAAAATCTAATTGTAAGCACTCATTTAACTTCATCAGCAGCTGAATAAATACAGCTCTCAATTAATTTGACAAGGTAATCATTCAGATTACCAGGGCAACAGATGGCAAATCATTGGTTTATTTGACTTCAACACACTACATGTGAAAACATGGTTTTTCTTTGACCTACTAATAATCTAGACTTATAGGTCTGGCTTCGATACTGGCTTGCATAGACTCGCTTGGCTCATTTCTATACATGCAGATCTGCTCTTTGTGTGCTGTTCAGCATCGGGATCAATGTGTTTGTGGTTAGGAAAGAAAACAAGGACAAAAAGAAACAAAGAAAAAGAAAGCAGACCACATACATGCTATCCTAAAACAACACACTGGAACACTCCCCCCTAACTATTACTATTACTTTCACATATACAATTTTAAATAGTGTGAAATAAAAAAATATGCATGAAGAGGAAGCACTTTAGTGTTCATCAGTTCCATATCCAGCCATGAAGAGATAATATATGCCAAACTATATTATCAGTGTTGTTTTGGGAATTTAACCGGAATAAAATGTGTGTGTATATATATATATATATATATATATAGATAGATAGATAGATAGATAGATAGATAGATAGATAGATAGATAGA
>JBAMIG010000015.1:10485483-10507477 GCA_037177335.1 Kiunga ballochi
ATAGATAGATAGATAGATAGATAGATAGATAGATAGATAGATAGATAGATAGTTATACATATATAAATATATCAGCTTGTTATCTAACTAGCTTTACAGACAAACAGAAACTATTAAAGCACCCTCTTATTGCTCTCAATTTGGCTACATATGCTCTAACAGGCTTGTTTCCTCAGAAAAAAAATATCCATCCCATTAAATGATCTAATCTATTGCCCATAGTTATGTATGCCTTTCATTTAAAATCTGTAACAAATTTAGTTGAAAGTTTTCCTGTTAATATATTAAGCATCAATTATGACATAATAGCAAATGATATGTCAAATATGTCCTGTTGTAATGAGCAGCTGTTCATCCATTCATTCATTCATTCCTGTCCCATGATTCCTTTAATAAGAACATGCCAAGATGAGTAAAACAAGTCTTGATGTTCTTCCCACACACATTCTGATTCCAAATGTAGCAGCACGCCAACACAGGCCTCTCAGCATCACTGGACTGCACTTTTCTGCAGTAAAATTTAGTGTACCTCTTCTGAGACTTATCCAGACTTTACAGCCTCTTCCAGTTTGTGCACCAAGTGCAGAGAAAGTCTGAAAGGCCTGCTATGGTTACTGAAAATACACTTTTTAAGAGATTTCTTTTTAGTATTTTGCAGTTTAATCTACATGACAATACACGCTCATGTGTAACCTTCAATATTTCTATATGCATCCTAATTTCAAATTAAATTATGCCTATGTACAAATCTAATCTGGAAATAAGTCCTGACTATGATTTTATAAAAAAATTCAAAGGTCACATTAGTTTATTACTATTATTTCATTTACTATGTATTTATATTGGTAATGATTTTCATGTTATTATTTAATTTTTCCATGTCTAAGGGTGACCCCGGGTCACAGGCCAGAGTATGAATATTAACATTAAAAAGATTTTTTTTTCTTTTTGCATAAATGTGTCCTCAGACTAATAGTGTGAAATCAACTGGAAGGTGATTTCCATATTTTTAGACAGAACCTACCGAGCACACGAGCAGTCAACCGTTTTGCCCTGTAGACTTTCCACCCCTGCATTCTGCACTATCTGACACACAAGCTGTGGGGAAGGATGGGTGGGATGTGCGTTCATGAGCAACGGCAGTTTTCACGGTCACAGACCGCTGCACTGGACCCTATAAATGTCATTTTGCCTGTTGGGAAGAGGGGACGAAAATTAGGATCCAAAAGCAGTATCACACCAGCGATAATGTTTTCCACAGGCGATGCACAGTAACCACCTGCAGGTTTAAATCGATTCCCACCATTTTCCACTTCGACAGTTGTTTCAGATTAAGATCGAACTGAAAAAGTCTGTCGTACAAACCAAACACACTGTCTCACAGCACATTTATAGGAGGAGAATTTGGGGAAATGTAGAGGTGGAATAAGGAATGACTGGTGGTTGTAGGGTTACTTCCTATGCAAAGCTAAATTCCAAACCATATTGATGTTGCACAGCTACCTTTTGGACAGCCTGATACTGGTTTGCATTTGTCATAATTACAACGAGCAGCAATTACACAGTGCAGGAAACCTCAGAAAGATAAGCCAGCATCGCACTGACTTGGGAATTTTTTTTATTATTATTTTTACTTGAAAACATTTAAAATTGATCAGGTTTCTGAAGCAGCACAGTTAGTGAAGGGAAAATCAAGGCTTATATTACTCTATGATTTATAGAAAATGTAAGCTTGTTAGGCAAGATCAAATATTTGGTGGTTTGTAAGCATCTCAAGGGTTCAAAAAAACTGAGACTGTTGGGAGTAGTTGAAATTTTTGCATCAAAAGAAATATTTTTTAAGATCAAACATTTTATTAAGCATTATGATGACTTTTCCAGGAGTGGATAGGCTGTGTGACAATGTACAGCACCCAGACTAAAAGTGGCTACCAAGGAAAATAGCAGTCTGGCAAATGACCAATGATTTCAACAAAGCTTCATTCACCCATGCTCATACATGGAATGTAGGTATTACTTAGTGTATTATTATGTTTATTTATCTACATCTCAATATGATGCTGAGCATCGAGCAGCAGAGAGGATGATCAGAAGTGCTAATAGTTATAGATGATATTTATTTAAGATGGGATGTAGCTCTTCAGGCACTCTACTGCTTCTACACTAAAACAAACACAGAGAGAAGCACATGTACGTACAGAAACATAGACTCACTGAGTTTGGCAGAGTTGAAGCAAACAACAGGGTTCTTCTGTTGCCTGCTGGCTTGAGGGCACCAACCTATCACTCTGCCTGCAGGGTCTGACCAGCCCTCTGAACCCTGCAGGCAGGTCCTCCTCTTTGCCACATCCAACCATCACATCCTTTATGCTGTATTATTGATGAGCTCCTCTGCCCTGCAGAGCTAACGCCCACTGCACCACCAAATAATTCTACTCGAACAGTCTAGCACTAGATGTGATAACTTTTAGGAATTCTAGCAGTGAATGCATCGTGAATACAGGTGGTATGGATGCTTGTTTCGAGAGACATAAATACAAGAGTCTGAATATTAGGAATGCATGAATATGTTTTGGCTCAACCTCCCTGCTCAGTTTGCCTGTTTAGTATAACAGTGTGTGGTGTGAAATCATACTGTGGGTCATGGATGGAAAATGCTGAAATGCAGCCTGCCTCCTTTCCTAACACCACTCAGGAGGATTTTTTAGGACTTGGCTAACCCTCAGCTTCATATCATTGAGAAGGAGGAAAAAGAGATTGCAGAAGGATTTCAAAAGAAAGTAAATTTTACATGTAAATATTCAATGTGGGTTAAAGAAAAGGAAAACATGTTTTGTTTGATTGTTTTGATGTGTTTAGATGTCATCCATTGCTCCAGGAAATAAGTAATTATTACATCTGCCTTTTGCTGTGTCTCTTAGTCTGTCTGTTTGTTGGGAAGAAAACTTAAAAGTAATAAATAGAATTTTTGGAAAATCCCTAAAAGGAATAATAAACAAGTGATTAAATATTAGGGATTAACTGGATCACTGGATCCATGAATCCATTAAAGGGTTCTTTATAGCTGCCACAAAAAACTGGGAATATTGCAAAAATTGTCTATTGCCAGTGGAAACCAAAAGATGAGTGTACTTTAAATATGCCAAAAAGTGTTGTTGTGCAGTTGGCTTAAATGTAATTGCTCCACAGGCAATAAATAATCACATTTTAAACAACTGAAAGGATGTAATAGAACAAGAAGGATGTGATAATTGCCTGGCATCTATGAAGCAAGTCAGCGATGACGGCTCACTTTGGAGAGCTTTTGGAAAAATCCACAATTTGCTCAGATCATTTTGTGACTAGTTGGTAAAACATCTATAATGATTGGGAAAAACTTATGGTTCTTTATTGTAGATGCTAAAAATATCGCAAAAAGGCTGGTTGAAAAACAAACACACATCTGTTGGTGGGTTTTGTGAAAGCCTCCATTTTTCTTGTTAGCAGCTCCTTTACAATGTGACAGCAGAAACACAAAGGGCATTTTTCAGTCCTACTGCCACTGACTCCCCCTTATAACTTCTTCAAACAGGATATCAGTGTTATGGATCATTTAACGAACTGATGGCAAAAACTTATATCTATGAGAAGAAGTTTCAACCTTCAATACAGACAATGAGATGATGAGAGGTGTAAGGTTTAAACTTCTTGAAATGCAGAATGGCAGTGTCTCCTTAAGTGTACGACCATGTGGGAGGAGAGCAAGATAAAACACGGGACTCTCGCTTTGACAGAGCTCTCTCTCTCTCTCTCTATATATATATATATATATATATATATATATATTATATATATATATATAGATATAGATATATATATAGATATAGATATAGATATAGAGAGAGATATAGACACAAACAACCATTTGGTATTCTACACAGCAGTGTAATTATAACTATGTGGCCTCCATTAAAGCATGCAACACATTTAACAATACTGAAAATACTAAATACTAAATTATATAACACTTCACAAATTCAACTTAATCCAAATAACCAATACTAATAAAGTAAATTAAGATTAACTACTAATTCTCTCCTCTCACACTACTGGGTTTGTGCCGGTCAACCTAATTAAACACACCAAGCCCTTGTCAGCAACACTCATGGGCGCGCCTCCATAATAGTACTGATCACCCCTTTTATCTCAGAAAGAGAGAGAGAGAAATGAGAAGCAAATCAAAACTATTATGAACATAAACTCAATGTATTACCCAACTATAGGATCCATCTTTAGTTAGCCAACAAAACAAAATAAGTAAATATTATATATGTGCATGTGCATCACATGAACAGCCCCTGCTCAGTGAGAAGATGCCTGTATCTCCCTCACAAGAGGTTTATTTTCACCAGCATTTTATGGTCACATGATACCAGGTTGTGATGCAAGAGCAAAGAAAGATGAAAAGATAGTCATAATTTTGCCATTAGAGCTTCTAACTTAGAAATTAATGCTTATTATCAATAGCAAAAAACAAATAAATAAAAGAAAATGTTCAATGTTTTGGTGGAGGTCTGCGTTTTCTAAAATGAGAATGCTTTGTATAGTGTGTTGGTGGTGCTCCTTTTCTTTTTGAGAAACTTAGCTTTCAAGGAAAAAAATGCAACCTTGAGTCTTTAACGGGCAGGAACATCATAAAATATCCTTTTTGAAAGCCATAAATCAACAAGAGTATGATGTACTTTTCATATAAATACTAGATTTCAGAGAGCAGGGTTGGGGCTTTGGGTGGGTGTGTTGCATAACGGGGCCAAAATTTGTGCCGTCGTGCCCTTGAAGTGAATTGTTAGGTAAATGACTGCTGTTTGTTAAACATCTTCAATAGTATGAGCATATAACATGTCCACAAACAGTACGTAAATAAAAGCTGTACTTGTTCCTTTGTCGATAAGTTTAGGAGAAATTCTCTTCCCAACACAGAAGAATGTTTTTTTATGTTATTTATGTAACATTTGCATTACATTACAAGATTGAAGTTCATATGTAATCCAAAATTGGACAATTTGCTAATGTATCTGGAGATTAGGCACAATTTCACAACAGTTTTGATGGCAGTCCAATTTCCTAAAACAATGACTAATTAGGCTATTACACCTGCTCCGGAGAAGATCCATTTGTTCATTGATTGCTTTTTTGTTGATGAAATGTCAACATTAGACCTTTCTAAACATAATTTAAACAACTTCTAGGTTAAATCAAGCCCCTGAGATTTGAGCTTTCTTTTTAAACATATAGTTTTAATGCTGTAAATATTGTATCTACTCCATACTAGCGAGTCAATCAAAGTCTTTACTAAGCTTAATCCATGACCTGAGAGTATATATTCTGCACACATGTACAGTAGTTGCTGTGGGTGCTGAGATGTTAAGCAAATTCATTTCGCTGTTTGCTTAAAGACTCTTAAATGTCCAACAGTAAAAAGAAATTAACCATTTTTGAAATCCTGTCTGATGACACATTAAATTGACAAATCAAGATAAGATCTACATTTAAACACATCAAGCATGAAGGCTGTGATGTTTTGTGAAAAACGCCCAACTCACCAGAGTAATGTGATAACCAGCTGTGGTGTAGCGTACTACTGGGAACACAGTTTCACATCTGTAAAAAGATGACAAGTTTAATAGCAAATGCATAATTAATGCTGTATTCATTACAATCACAATCTAAAACAGTGTAAGCCCCTCTCGATATCTCTCTGTGATGTGCAACCCCATCTTGAAATGTATTAGCATGGATATAATACTCCTTTTATGCTCCATTTGAACTTGTAACAGTCTGGCTGAGGTAATGCATAAGCTGTTCAGCTGCTGTCTCCACTCCACAGCCCACCATGCACTCCAGCTCTCATAACAAGCCGCATTACATCAAGGTTTTCCTCTTGAAATGAATGATCGCTTATCGGCAGGGGATCAGTTAAAATCAGGGCAAATGGGCAGCAAGCTGGAGGAATGACTTTTTTTTTATAAATAGAAGACACTTAGAAAAACAGGAAAGAGAGGTGTAGGAAAGAAAAGGAGAAAATATGAGGGAGAAACACTTAGATGTAGAAAAGGATAAAGTAACACAATAAAAAGAACCATAAAGTGAAACAATAGAAATGGCCACTGGTTTCCTTTTTATTCTTTCTCAATTTAAGATTATGGTGAAATGATGACATCTGCCAGACTTGAGAACTATAATCCATCAGTTATCGGATTTGTGAGTACTTCTGGGCATCTTGCAGACTGCTGTGCTCACCAGCAGAGCTCAGCATATGCTCCCTGTCTTTCTGATTTCCAATGTTGTTTATAGGGAGGGAGACTGAAGCTGTCAGGGCCTTGCCTGAGACGCCAGGATCTCTTCCCTTCTTTTGCCCACCCAAAATATCCCTGGATCCCACCTTCCCCCTTCCACCATCACCCTTGCTGCTCCCTCAACATCTCCAGCCAGAAAACCGGCATTGCTTTTCCAACCACTGTTTTGACAAGTGCTTTAGACATAATGTCACAGGGAACCCCCCGCCTGCCAACATTGCTAACTAACCATAACGCTAATTAGTCAGCGGGAGAATGGGGTTGGAAATGGTAGCTTGAATGGTGAGCGTAGCCGGTGGTGGCCATTGTGGGAAAACTTGGATCAGATCCTGATTGACAGAAGGGAAAAAAAGACCATGAAGAAAGAGAAGGGAGGGGAGATAAATGCAGGGCCAGAATGGAATTTCATGGAGTCCATTTCCACAGCTTATGAATGGCAGGCTAGGGAGGAGGGCTTACAGGGAGTGGTTTAGGTTTAAGACGATATGTCCCCAGTGTGTTCCCTGCCCACTTATCTCTGAGGCAATCGGTGTCAGCAGGTCACACCTCCCATATGTGTTTAATGGTCTCATCACCATGTACTATGACATTTTTTAAGACAAATAAAGTCTTTTCTCTCATTCCTCAGAGGTTTCGATTTTCCTGATGTGGTGAGACCCAATTGGCCAAAATGTTAGAGCTGTCAAAGAAGATGAATAGAGTATCAAAATGATTTAACAGTAAGCAAGTTGTTGATGAATGACTATCTATTCATGCCAGCTGGATGGCTTTTAAGCTTGCAGATGGAAAAGTATTAAAGCAAAAAGTAAAAGATAAAATTAGATATTGCAGAGAGTCATAAAGTTGTTTAACTGACAGCTTAACAAGAAAGCAAGCAAGGGGATTATTCTGCATAACTCAAACAAGTAAAGAGAGCTTTTAATTGTTTATAGGGATCCAGTGAAATAGAAGCATTATGAAAACTATCTATATGTCAGCAGATTACAGAGATGACAGTCGGGTCGGCTCTTGGTGCAAAGTGTAAAGACAGTGGAATGACCATGTTTTTCTCCAAATGATGTCTCTAAGCTTTAAAAAAAAAAAAAAAAAAAAAGCACATGGCTGACCACCCCCCATCCTTCCAAATTCATCTTTACAGTCAAATTGACTTATTTGCTTAGATTGGCTCAGTGCAGTCAGTGATGAAATGGAGACTAAAAACAATGCAGAAAATGAACTCCATTATGTTTGTCTCGATGTGCCAAAAGTAAACCAGAATACATTTAGCATAAAAATGTCTTGTGAAAATATACACACATCAGTGAGTTCCATTAGCTTAAACAAAATGGAATCCATCACATCCAGCAATTCACAAAGTGCAGAATTAGTCATGCAGGCAAACGAGCGGAGATTGTGTGTGGTTTTGTGTCACACTTTATTCATCAGAGTCTGCCTCAGAGAAAACATGATCAGGCAAGAGATATGATGTGTTTAATGTTTAAAGCCAGGGCGCTTGTGGTGTGGTTAAACATCATGCAACCGCTACTGGAGTTTATTGTTAATGGCACCAACTGGGTTTCCAAAATGAGCCAGTCAAAAAGCGGGTTCATCAGTGTCTCTCACTGACTGTGAATTTGAATATAAGCACTGACATGTAAACTGTCTCAATGAAGAATGTGAGACAGGCGCCTGAGTCAGTTGTGAGTAGAGGAACAATTAAAGTAGTGAGCAAAAGTTTTCAGTCACCCCTCATTTGCTTATGTTCTGCATCCAAGTCAGTGGTTTTGGGCAGTAATTACCCAGGCTTTCTAAGGGTATTTTAATGTTTTTCTTTGGGCATCAGCAGCTTTCTTAGTCATTTTTCAGTTTGGTCCTTATATTTAACAATTTTCAAAGAGGAAAAGCATCTTACTGAAGGGATTAACCTGTCCTACTTTAACACATTACAAGCCACATAGCAAAAGAATATTTTCACACAGTTAATTCCAGCCTGTTGTAAAGTGTTTTTTTTTTTTACCTATGGAAAATAATTACAAAGAAAACAGTCAGGCACAGTACACAATAGTTTGTTTTATTTATTTCATTTTTATGTATTTTTTATTCAAAGAAAAATATAAATCCTGTATAGATTTATAGAGACCCATCTGGACTTCCATTTGATCCAAAGCCTCATCAGAAGTGGTCTCCATGGAAGGATGGTTGTAAAGTAGCCATTCTTAAGAAAAGGAAACGGGTAGAAAAAGTTGAAACGTGCCAAATGACACAAGAACTGGACTGAAAATCAGTGACAACAGGTCTTATAGGGTGATTAATTATCCCCAGAAGTCTGACCTCAAATTTATTGAGGTAACATGGGATTATCTTAACAGACTGTGGAACAAAAAGCTGCCAACATCCAAAAAAGAGCTTTGGGATATCATTCAAGAAGCCCAGAGAACTATCCTGAACAACATTTAATGAAATTATGAGGAAAAAAGCTTGTCTAAGAGGATTCAGGGATTAGGGGTCTGTTAAAATATTGATTTTCAAGCTTGATAAAACTAAACAAACTGTTTTGCCTCATATATGTTTACATGTTTTTCAAAAGGTTGCTCTATTTCTGAATTTTCTGGAAACATTTAAAGACATGAGTGGTGGCTAAGGGTTTTGCACTGTACTGTGTGAGATGTTGAGAGTTGTTAAAGAGACCCTGGAATTTGTGAGCATCAAAGTAAACTTGATAAATTACCTAAAGATGATTACACTGTGGAAATACAATTACACAAAAACACAACGCCACACTTCAAAGCTGATACTTACCCCGGTCATTCTGAATCTCTACACAACATGTTTGAGGAAAGAAGTTTCTTTCATTAAAAACATTTTTCTCCTGACTCAATTGCTTTTCATCTGTGTGCATTATTAAATACAAAATAGGCTTTTTTTTGCAGACAAATGCTTTAGTTTAAGTTTGCACAAAACCTCAATTCTTAAAGATGGATGTCAGAAAATACGATTGGAAAACGCGCAGGATTATTCCTGTCTTTTTCTTTTTTTTTAGACACCAGACAATAACAGCCAAGCAAAATTAAGACCTATCAGCATGCACCTCCATGTCACTTAATGCATTTATATAGAATGATACACAGTATTAAGGAAGTACTATTAGTAAGATACAGTTAGTGATGCCCTTGAAAATCATAAAAAATGTATTTTTCTATTAAAGTAGCATGTCATGTAAAGATTGAAGGCTGCCATTGTTCAGTATGGATCAGTACTATTTTCAAGGTTATACAGAGAGTGGTCATGTCATTGCTTATGTATAGATAAAGAGATATGAGATATAGCTTATATGACAAACTCAAGTGTTGTAGCTCCCACTAGGTATGCCTCATCTGTCCCTTAGTGTGTTATGCACTGACAGAAGCTGGAGACACTTTATTTGTCATTGATACAAATCGAAAAAAAACTCATTGATGCGTTTAAACTTGACTTTCACTGGATTTGATGAGATATCTCTGCTCTCCATACAAACAAACCATTTCACCTGTCTACTTTTTATTAAGCTTGATACAACAGTTTATAAAAACTATTCTGTTACTAATGAGTGACATACTTAATTTGTTTAAACCAGCATGAATGTAGTGTCCCTAATTTTGATCATATTACTGAGGTGACAGGATGAATGTTTATGGCTTTGCTCTTCATTAGGTACTTCTTTGAATACTGGAAGGACTTGAAATGGGTGACATTCAGATCATAAATCATGTTGCAAAAGACTAGTTTCACATTTTAAAATGCGACTCACTGTGCTGTCTCCTCCTGAATCTCTGTCATGAATAATAAACTGAGCTCTGTGCCTCTCTGGGTTTACTCCGACATAAAAGTCACCACTTGTGCAAACTGTCGGTTTGTATGACTACTGCAAAAGCTCTGACACACCACTAATGCTAATTTTAAACTAGCGCAGGTCAATACCGCACTTGTTGCGAGGTCATATCCTCCAGCTATGCTCTTAGAGGACACAGCAGAAGGCAAAGTAGCATTACTTCCTCTGAGTTGAGAAACAATCCACCCTGTTGTTTCCTCTGTAATGTGAACCACATGAGAATGGAGCCAAAGGATTAAACCTATGAATAAGGTCATCCCCGCAGTGCATTATTAGCGGAAAAGGTTAATAGCACAGTGGAGAAAATCTTTCAAACAAGACAAGGAACAAAAAGAGCCGCAAAGAGTTGAGTATAGTCAAACCATAAAACACGATTTAAGCTACAGTCACTCCAAATCCTTCAAGAGGCCAAGGTATGAATCAGTTATCAATTTTCCAGGAAGCAAAACAAAGTTTCATGACATCACCATCATCAGCTAATGTGAGATGAAGGCCACTCCAAACTGTAAAGCAGCCCTAAAAAACAAAATTGAATAAAGAATTAGAAATCAATTACTATTATCTATTTCAAACATGCTCTTTCATAATCATAAATATAAATGAGCAGCCCTGCAGAGATTTAATGATCACTGAGGAGAATTGTTTATAAAGCAAATAAGTGAACACACACAAATATTCATATATAAACAAAGTATTTTGGTCTGTTGGCTTGCTTCTGATCCAGCAGGCCAACAGATGCCTCCTTCTCTCTCAGTAAATCCAGTTTATACCGCCTCTGATTTATGAAGTTGCTGCATGCAGCCAAACAACACCTCTGATCTCTTTTCCCACAGTTCTCTCCTCCATTGTCAGCAGACGCTGGGTGGAGAATCTTTTCCATCAGTGCTGCAGTAGCACTGGACCTCAGTTACATATTGTTTGAAAACTGTCAGATATTTCAATCCAGCACAGGACAGTTGTAGTTGCTAGAAGGGGAAGAATGTATGTGTATCATACAAACAGAACCAGGTGGCTCTGCTGACGTATAGACTGTTCATAATGCATTGTGACTTCTCAGTGACCAGGCAAAGCCTTAATTACCCTGATGCATTACAGCAACAACTCTGATACACAATTGTGAATTGTTAATTTTGGAGAAGCATAGATTATAAGATTTTGTCAAACTGGTCAGACTGAGATGCTGGGGCTGAATATGAGTGTGTGGAACAGTCAAACTCACAAAAATAAATATGTGATGACATAAGGTAAAAACAACAGGAACAGTTTTGAGCATGAGGCTGGGACAAGCTTACATAATGAAAGAAAATGACCACGTGTAAGGAGATCAAATTATTTGGTCTCATAAAACGGAGTTTAAGTTAAATGAAATTAGTTCAACTGAGCTGAAAACATTTCAAACTAACATTTCAGCTCGATCAGGATTAGCCTGCTCCTCTATGCCGCTGGTGCACTTATAATAACTGTGGAGGAAATGCTGAAGAAACATAACAAAAACCCTCCCACCTCTCATTAATCTCAGACCAAGAAGAATAAAGAGACTTTAAGAGGTTTTTTGGACCGATGGACCGATCTTGTATCTTGTTTTAAAAAGGTGTTTCAACATAAGTGGAAAGAAATTGAAGTGTTCCCTCTCCTTTATCTAGTTTAACTAGAAATCATGACCCAAGTTTTGACATCCATGATCTGCTTGCACGTGCTTTCATTTATTGTACGTAAATATTCTCTAAACACCAGAGTAATAGAAAATAGCTTGCTTTGATACACAATGTTTGAAGTTCAGAAGGTGTTATAAAACCATAGCTAACTGATCTGGGCTCTGTTTCACAGGAGAGCCTCATGGGTTTTGTGTTCTCTGATGCTGGAAAAACAGAAGACCCAAGAAGGCCAAAAAGAGACCGTACGGGGATTTTACATGTTGGAGATGGGTGTGAAGGCCCATCACGGGCCACACTGAACCTTTTACTCCTTCCAAGTGGTTCACAGTTTAGATGTCTTTGCCTCTCCCACACGTACTTTTTCTACTGATCTGTTGCCATCTTTTTCCCGATGGCGCAAAGTTCCTTCCATCTCTGTCTTCACAGCGGACTATCTATCTATAAACACATGTACACATATGAGGCTGTAATTACGTGTGCATGCAGCCAAAACATCACAAAATCAAATCAAGACTGTATCAAACATGTGCGCTGGATGGAGCATCTTTAGATCAGCAAATTAATACAGAAGAGAGTCAAAATATTATGTTCTCTATTATGAGCAGTGAATAACTAATGAACAACAGCAAAGATGACAGAGCCCTAATTTAACTTCCTCAGTCTGGCCAGCAGCTGCTAAACAACAAAAAAAAAAAGAAAAATCAACCTCAGGTCACCTCAATTTCTTTTGTCAAAGAGAGAACAGATTTGGCAGGATTACTGGAAATTACGTGCTGAATTAAACGTCCATTTAGTCTAAAAATATAGAGAGACAAAATATAGTGGAATGTCAGCTAAACCTCTTTGCAGGCTTAACTATTCCTGCCACCCTACACAGACTTGCATTCCTTAATTGTTTTAGTAAAATAGACAACCCCCCCACCCCAACCCCTTCCTCTCTTACTTTCTCAACTTGCTTTTTAATGGAGCACATTTGTAAAAACAGAGCGAGGAAAACACACTTTTTAAAAACATTATGGCACTTCTCCTTCTCAAACTTTTTAGGACCATGAGTTATTCTCCTATTTCCGTTTGATGACATCAGCTTCTCTGCACCAAAGCTCCCCGCTCTCCCCATGCAGCTCATAGGCAGTGATCCAGGCTGACAGTTTGTATACCAAAATGTCCACCATACATTAAAGCAGTAGCTACACACACACACACACACTGACCTATCTTCACTTACACTGTGCCAGATTTACACTCAGAGTGAAATTGCTCATGCTGACCCACCCACACAACCTCCTACCTTACCTACAGTACACGTGCACATTATGCTGACCACGCTAAACTGAGCTTGACTTGCATCTGCAGTCTGTTCAGCTGAACAGCGCATACTTCCTGTTACAGTTAACTCAGAGTTTCTGAACATGTTTAATTCATTGTAGTAATGCAGCAGTTTACGGAAATGCTTAAACTTTGTATGAGAATGAGCAGTGACTTCTTTAATCTTTTCAAAAGTCTACATGCTTGTGTCCTGTGCTTTTTAGCACACCCACACACCCTTCACCTCATGACACAAACCAGACGCACAGCAATGTGTTTCATAAAAAGGCAGAATGGCTTGAGGTGGATGAAAAGTAAAACTTGTTTTGAGCATGGAGCAGAGCAGCTGTTCCAACACGGCACATAATAAAGCTTACATTAAGTCCCAAAAATTAATCAGAGGAACAAACACCAGCAAAGTCCTCGGATTTTCTTATTACAGTCAGTGCACTGCTGGCCTGCAAGCCAGCAGTCTCAGTCAGTTCACCAACCCATCACTCCCTGTAGACCTGCAGTGTTGGTGATTTGGTGCTAAGCTAATGTGTGCAGAATTCAGCTATGGGTTTCTGTAACTTTTTTTCATATTGTTCATTGTTCATATTGCATTTTCTAATTCATTTCCCCAGAAAAACCTTTGGTACTGCATTTATCTCTTTGTCATATTAGTTATGTACTCAAAAGAGCATCTGCAGGATTGTAGATATGACTGTTTGCAGCAAAAGTTCAGAACAATTTATTTCAATATGCAAGATATTTAGTAAAAGAAAATACACAATTTTGTTAGATATGTGTTCCTGTTTGAAGGATATTTAGAAATGTGACTGAATTGCATTGCGAACATCAGCTTTAAAGAAACAGTCAACATCTGGTGAGTCAGCATAGCTTCTTTAACTGAGTCAGTCGTTTGGTTTCATTAAAAAGAAAGGCAGTGCTTTATATCCAGGGTTTACTTTATGTACAGAATTTCTTTACAGAAATATAAATACCTTCCTTACCACAGAGAGGAAAGTCAGATCACTACTATCGTGAATAACCCTCCTCTTGTATTTTATGTGAAAATGTGACAAAGTGGAAATCCCAGCTAAACTTTTCTTTCCTGGGGGAAATTAACTTTCTCCAAAAGAAAAAGCTTTTCTTTTTATTTCTGTGTTGCGTTATTTCAGTATGAGACTAAATGTAGCATAATAAATAAATGCCTTTTCTCCTACACAATCTGCTAAAACCGCCTGAGAAAAGCTGGTTAATGACCTGAAATTCTGGAGGGTAGAAGATGATGCATCAGTCTTTCACTCAATCATTTTTTCTGTCTCTGCTGCCCTGGTCTTGCCCTGGTTTGTAGCAGATGTGTTTCTCCTGTGATCTCACTTTCCTTGCAGTTTGAATTTGTTGTTTAGGATCACTGCTCTTGGCATTTTGAGCTGAAAGAGTCTCTCAAACCGAGCTGTTCGGTGCAAGATGTCAGCGCCAGACAGCAAAAATTAGCAGTGCTTGAAGGGAAATGTGTGCTGTGAGTGCATTTGTCTTTGGTACAACTCAGTTTCATAGAGCTATTAAAGTGCACTCATCATCACACCAAATTAGAGAGCGAAGACTGTCAGAAAAAAAGAAAAGTGAACAGAATCTGAGCAGTTTGTCCTCCATTAGGTTTAAGTACTTCAGTAAAACATCTAGTAAACTTTATTCGAGTAGGTTTGCAACTCATAACTGTGAGCTATATTGTGTTCAGCAGAAGCTTCAAGTGTCTACCAAACTTAACCAGCACCTTTAAAAGTAGACGAGGTAATGTTATTTCCACTAATTTTATTTTTTATCTCAGGCACCCCTGGAAAATTTCAATTCATTTTCAGTTGTTTCAGAGTGAATGTGAGCCATGTCCTGAGGATATTGTTACAAGTAACAGTACTTGGCTTACGTAACTTCTTACTGGTTCCAACCTCAAATGTAGCAGGGCGTACATACACCAGTGCTGTCTATAACCAGTTTATCATTCTGTGATTTTAGATCAACACAACACTATCAAGTCAGACAGTATCAGAAATATGAATCACAAGACAAAGCTAAGAAAAGAACACAATGTTCTGTTAAAACAGACAAGTTTGTTAGTTTGCATGTACTTACATGTTCTTTTAACAAACTGTTGTACAGCAACAGGTTTAGATAAAGATCTGTTGAGATACAGAGATACAAAAAGGTTAAAGTGAAAAGGTACACGTTGAACTGATAATGAAAAGTCTTACTAAGCTTTTTTGCATGACAGAAGTTTGCCATTATGAAAGAATGAGACAAGAGGTTCTACTCCCTCCATCACCTGATACAGTTCAATAGCACTGAAAGCTCTACTTTTGTTTTTGAATCATTATCTCATGAGAAAAATGCAATCAAACTAAAGGGTTTAATAGTATGTCATTAGCATCTTTAATGCAACCTCTTTATTTTCTATCATTTATGTTTGAAGGACATGTTTTCAATTAGAAATGTCATATCTTCTTACCATTTGATTGTACTGTATTTAATAGATGGATAAACTAATTGTCATCTTTAACGATAAAAAATACAACCTGTCTGGGTTGTAGTCCGCTTTATTCATTAAATATCTCATCTGGTTTTATGTCAACTTACAAACAAGTTTTCATGAAGAAAAGGGGTTTAAATAGTTTTAGTCTCAGTTGACACGGCATCAGAACACTCATGGAAATTGAGCTAAAGGTTGTTATACATTTTAACACACAATTCTTTTAATCTCATTTGACAAACATGCTCTGTTCTCATGAATCCCTTTCCAAGTGGATTTAGACAACTTACATACATACAGATACAAACATACAGATTTCCTTTATTTGCATCAACCCAAGACTCAGTCAGCTCAGCAAAACCGGTCTGTCTAATCGATTATCCATCCCCCCGTAAGCACTTCCCTTATGTTGGAGCTCTGAGAGGCCGCTGTGCTTTCCACCTGTTCGGAGCAGATAGCCCATCCTAACGCTTGTTACAACAAATTAACATCCAAAAAGCAGTCTGAGGAGCTACATGTAATAATAACCAAAAGGTTGTTTTTTTTTTTGCTTTCCTATTGGTGAAACTTATGGGTGTGATGTTAAATAACTCCACAACAAAAACTTGTAAAAAGACGAATTAAATGAACTTAGAGTTTAGAGAGGCCACTAATCTAGCATAGGATCTTACTGAAAACATGGTGGCATTAGTCTTGACTCCTGATTGCTGAGTGCATCCCTTTGTACTGCATGATTTCATTGGCTGGACATTGTTGTGATTAGGCTTCTGGAACATTTTCATACTTAAACAGGTCACTGAAGAAAACTTTCCTTTGAATACAAATAAAAAGTAAATGTTCCTGATTGTGACGGTTTAAAGGAAAAATGGATAAATTCCTTTCCACATCAGCAGAAGACATCTTGTTTTAGTTCTAAAGCTGATCAATATCAATGCTCAATACACTCGATGCATCCTCATAGTGACCTGAATGTGTTGCTCTTTTTCATGCAATGCATGTTTGATATTTTGTCAAATGATCAGAAACAAAACCTCATTACATCGGTAGCACCTCTGACAGAATAGCCTCTATAAATCAACCTGCAACGAAGCTTATACACATTACCCAAGAGTCTGTAAGGAATCCATGAAGTGAATTAGTCCTAGCAGGTTAGCTTGTCAGCAATGAAAGCCTAGCAAGGCTTCCAAGAACTAAATGTCTGATTGATCAGTATTAAAAGACAGTTATCAACAAAACAGACATATAAATAAAGACAAAGCCAAGGTGTACTGGGCTTCTTATCAATGTTTTATTGTGTATTTAAGAACTATAAGCGCCAGCCACATCTAGTCAGCCAAGATGAAGTGGTGAGGCATGCTACCAGAGTAGTTTTCTTTCTTTTGTGTCTGCCAGCCGGAGTAACATTACTTAGTTTATGAAATCTGGTTAGACAGTAAAGAAAGGGTTAAAGGAAACAGACTTTCCTAATCACTTTCCCTAAAAAGAAAAATACATTTAAAAAAGAACTGTGCTCTTCAAATGCCTATATTTGTTTTTAATTCTGTTTTTCTTTTTTGTATGTTTGTTTAAGGATTTTCATGCTTGTAGAATTTTAGCTGATATTTCCATCTGGCTTATTATTCTCATCTCCTTTTTAAATGTTCCTCCTTTTCTGCTATTTTTTGTTGCCTCAAATAACTCCAGTAAATAAACCTTTTTATCCCTTCTCATTTAAAGACTGGATTTCCAGGAAGTCTGAGTTTATGGGATTGTATTATTTCAGCCTCACTACATTCCTGCAGCACATGGTTTATGTACTTCCTGGAAATGTTTCAGAAAATGAAGTCTACTATTCACAAGGCTCATTTTAATGCAGTTAAAAGTGATTTTGGCAAAGATTGTTTAATTTAACAGGAATATTAAATAGGCTTTGCACATTGTTTTATGTTGGTTGAAGAGACTTTGTCACCGAGCAACAGAATGTGCCGCAGTAAAATTGACCATACAACCTTTCATCACATCTTATCCACTCTGCAGTCACAAATTTATTGAAAATTTAGGCTTTTTTTTTAGGATTTACAACAACATACTCTCCACGATTGATACACTAAATAAATATTAATATTGCATTCTGGTGTAAAACTGAACACAATATTGGTCTTTCTGAATACATTCAGCATCTGTCATATTTTATAATTACATACAAAATTATACTAAATCTCTAAAGGCATTTAGAAATTAAATTTGTGAGTTTTGTGGGTTTAAATAAAGTAAAGGAAGCAGTCTTGAACCTCAAAAAAGATTCCTCTGCTGGCTAAGTTGACCCACCGTGTAGACTGGTGTCTTTGGCAGCTAGAATGTGCAGGTGCTTGGTGGACAGTAAGACAACAATGCGTCTTGAATTCTACCAGTGCAAGCAACCTATTAACCACATAGATAGCATTCCTTTAACAATACAGTTTTGTGGTAAAGTATAAAGGCATGTTTGCATGGTCAAAGGTCTCAAAAACATCTCAAATATTCATCCTGAGGGCTGACAGCAATGTGCTTACACGGAAATGAGTAACATTAAGCTCACCTTTGAAAAAGTTACGACTGGCAAACGGACAGAACAAGCAGACAATGGCCATGGAGAAGATGGAGAAAAGAAAACTTTCTCCTCCTTTTCTTGGTTTCTTCCTGCCACATAAATAAACCCTCACAAAGATCAACTGCTACAACTTAGGTTTTGCTTAGAAACAGCTGTCAAAATATAAATTCATAAAATAATTGTACATATAAACCAGTCAAGAAGCCTGAAAAGTGTTGCTTTTATTTAAGATACAAATTCTGACATTAAAAACTCAGACTGGCAAATTTTCTTCGGTATTTTGAAAAAGGTGCTGGTTAGAGTGAAAGCTGCATGTTGAAATGCCAAGAGGATTAATGACATTGATAAGTAGGCTTGGTGTATTAAACTAAGTCGTTGGAGTGTCATAATTTCTATTGGAGCTTCGACACCCAGAGCACGGATTAGAAAAACGACAAAAGACAGAAAGGAAAAGTCACAAGACACAGAAAAGCAAGTGTGACTTATAAAAAGGGTACAGCTCATAGGTTCAGATCGGCACCTCTTTGGGCCGGCTGTGCTTAGTGCTGGTGAACTACAGCGAAACAGACGGAAAACAAACGTGAACCCAGGCAGGCATTCACAGACGCACACTGTGACTTTTTCTGCATGAGTGAAGGGACATATCAAAGCTACTGCAGCAGGGGCAGAGGGCAGATGGTGCCTTTGAGGTGGGAGATTGAAGATACACAAGAGGCCTGTGCCTGTACGTGTGTGTAGAGCCAGGGTAATGCTAAGGTGTTTTGCAGCACAGCAGCACAGCAGCACTTGAAGGTGTGATTTAAGGGGGAAAAAAGGGGGGGAATAAATCTGCTTTTACATACATCCACATTTTTTGGCCTTTTGAAAGGCTTTGTTAAGCCCACTAGCTTGCAATTAAACTATAAATAATATAAATTTCATAAACAACACATGCAGCTCTTCAAGATCTGTGGAGGCCAGTAAAAAAAAAAAAAAATCAATGCCCCAAACACCAGCATGAAAAACTGATTCTTGTTAAAGAATCAATTTGTGCTGAATGGAGGATGAGTGGGCTGGTGGCACCATCTAGTGTCAAACTCTTTTTTAAAAAGAAAGCAACATGAGTGAAAGGGCTCCTGCTTTATCAAACAACTCTCCAAGACTCATCTTTTCTTTAGGAAACTCTTGCACAAACATAACAGCTGCTGTCACTGACTTTGGCAGAAGTAAAAAGAGAAGTTGACTGCTGAAAAGCTCCTGTGGCAGGTCATCATCTGAAGATTATCACTTCTAAGTCAGGTCATGTGTGAAATTCAGAGCATTTACCTCTAATGCTTTTTGAGGTAACCTAACCAAACAACCTCCTAAATGTTGGTACTTATTCATCCAAATGACATTCAAATAAGCATTAATCCGTTTTGCTGTGGGAATAGTTCAGCTGGAAAGCATCTCATTCACTGTAGTGTTTGGTGCCACACCACAGGGTTTTCAAGCTTTTCACTTTGAGACTAAACAGCTTTTCCAGTCAAACTCTCTGTATAGATTGTTCTGTGAACTCTTAAACATAACATTTTTAAAAGATAGGCCGTTTTCTTCCTGCTTATGACCCAGATAATCAATCTGCGCATCATGAGAAATTTTAGTTCTTAAAATTCAGCTGTGAGCAAAGTTAAACACCTTGTGGAAGCCTTTTAGAAACTGTTATGCATTGCAGGTACATGACATATTCACATCATGTTGGTTGGTTTTCCAAGACTTTTGCCTGCTAACTGATACAACTGACTGCCAAAGTACATGGTATATTACTGCTGCATCTCTTTTGCTTGCTTATCCAACATCTGGGAATACCTGATTCTGTTAAATGTCCACCGTCTTGACTCCTCTTATTTCTTCATCTCCTGCATCACTTCTATTTGATGAAAGATGATATATGGCATATGTTCTATTTAGAGGTATTTAACAGATGCTTTTATGCAAAGCAACATACATCAGAGAATAAAACAACACAAACATGAAATAAAGCAACAGGAAACGGTATGGATAACAGCATATCCTCCTTGCCAGGATACTTTACAGGATCTGCCAGAGAGGTAGGACATGAACCATAAGATGCCAAGCTCAGAGTGTGGAGAGGAGAATTTGGTGGTTGATCGTGTCAAAAGCAGCGGACAGGTCCAGTAGAATAAGGACTGAGGATTGACCAGAGGATTTGGGAAGCCATAGAGAATCAGTAACAGGAGAGCAGTTCCAGTAGAGTGGCCCTGCCGAAAGCCAGGCTAATGTGACAGCATCACTGATGAAGACCTTTCTTGATCTTATGATGAAAGATTAAATCATTTCTTAAATGGCCCTGGGGGAAAGAGGCTTCCTCCTGGAACCGTATGAATGAATGCAGCTTCAAAATGTACAAAAATGCAATTGTTAAAAACACTTCCGGTGAGTGTCTGTAAGCACATCTGAAATCAACAATTACAAAAATGTCTTGACACAAAGACTTGTGTATTTGCCTCAGTTTTGACACTGACACCCATATTTTTTTCAGTGTATAATTAAAATCGGTTTAAGCAAAACTATGCAGCCAGGTAGTTTAAATAAAACTGAGAAGTCCTTGAATCTTCATAGGATTCTCGTGCACGCCGTTTTGGCTTTCTAACATTGAAAAATACAGATGAGATGAAGTTAAATTGGCTATTTATTTAGTACTATTTACAGGAAATGCCACCAGATGAGCCCGTCACTAAATGTCTACAGTGAGTGATACAGCTTTCATCACATTAAAGGTTGTGATCATTCTCCTCATTTTACAGATGTATGCACTCTGACACTGAGTGGGCCTTCAGAGTTTGTAATCCTCCCCCCCTTTTTATTACAATATATTACGTTTTATGGTGATCCCAGATATCCATTTATTAAACACCAAAGATCATAAAGATTAATTTACACCAGATAAAAGCAAAAGAGAAAATATAAGAACCTATAATAGTCCAGTTAAACATTTTCTAAAAGTCAGCTGGATGGCTGCATGTGAAGTTTGCCTGGAGCAAGACTTAAATACACAACTGTGGGCAAAATCTGCTTTTTGTACACATTTTGAGGTTTCTTGGCTGAAATTAGTTGAGCTAAAACACATCATGCACATTACAAAGTTAAAATAATTTTTAAATATGGTACACAGAAATAAACTTGCATATGTCTTAAAAAAAAAAAAAAAAGATGATAAAAACAATTTAAAACTTACTGTGATTTTAAACGTTTGGACCCTGGCTGCAATATTGACATGTTCTAGTCAAAGCAAGTAGAAAAAAGTAATGCTTTAAAAGAAACCATCTTAAACTTGAAACTGTTTAATAGTTGATTGTATTTCCTATTTTCCACACAATATGTAGCAGAAGGAACAGTTTCCTTCATACACAGTCTTTTAATGACCACCATAAATGCAGTGCATTGTTTTGCATCAGAGAAGAAAAAATACTTAATTTCCTTGTTATAATAATCGGCAACTATGGCACATGTATACATTTAGACACCAAGAACTCACGCACAATTTTGTATTCATACATCTCTAAAAGCAACAACAGACTAAACCGTTTCTGTAAAACATTTCTGGACTTGTTCATAAAGAGGCCTCTTACCATCAGATTAGCACCTTTCTAACATGTCCATGTAACCGTTTAAAGTCAGATTTCAGGTACAGTGCATTAACCTTTATATAAGCATTTAGGAAAACTTGGTTATTTATAATAATAATAATAATAATATATTTTACCAATAAAGCACATTACATTTGTTTAC
>JBAMIG010000015.1:10510789-10523666 GCA_037177335.1 Kiunga ballochi
GGCTCGTTAGTAGACATGCAGAGAACTTAACGAGCAGTTTAATGAACCTGAATCAGGTGCGCTGAGGTTGGAAGGAAGCAAAACACGCAGGACGGTGTTCCCTGAGGACCAGGGTTGAAAAACACTGGTCTAGACCATCATTCTGCCTGCTCTGATGCTGAACAGGACATGTTAAAATAAATAAATACATTTTTAAAAAGTCTGATTAATCTGGAAAACTAAACTAAACTGCTACACCCAAATGCGGCGCACGAAGGGACCATTTTTACCTACGAGTATCTGCAACATAACTCAACTGCTCTTTTTCTGGGTGGAAGGGCTGCCTGACCCTCAAAGTTGTTTTTCAGCACCGGTCAGGTGACTCTGTGATGTCAGGTGAAATTCCTCCATAAGAGACAGTTCATTTCAGCTCAACATACAGCACCTACTGATGATATATTATGTACCAGTATCCCTACATGCCAAAATACATGCATGGCCAACACTTAGGTTCTAAGAAGAACCTTTGTGAAGAAAAGCTTGGATTTCAAGCTGCATGAAATAATTAAAGACTAACTCGTGATGCAGACTCAGTCACATTAAATTTCATGTAGAGCAATTATATCTATCACATTTGATATGAAAAATCCTTTTAAAATGTAGCATAGTGTTTTTAATAGTTTTATTAATACAAAGAACTGATGCATTTGCTGTAATATGTGGTTTGCTTAAACCAAATCTCTGATAATATATTGCTAAACTACTAAATATTTTATAGGTGCTGTCATTTAAAAAGGGTTGAAAATGTTACTTTGATCCTATTTATGTTCCTCTCAGACTACACATCAATTCCTACATGTCTATATTAATCTTAGCAGATAATAGTGAGCAGTGAGTTAAATAGTTCTGTTATGTCTTTATCCACAAATTTAATTCGATAACTTGTTCATGTCAGCCAAAGATTTGTCTAAATGTTCTTTAGCGTCAGTCTGCCTGTTATCTCTGTTTTCAGACAAATTACAGAACATAAGATTTTCAGTATATCAAACAGAAATAATTTCTCAGATGTTAAACCATGTACCGTTCCATGACCATACCCATTTCTTCCAGACTCATTAGCTGTCCTGAGATGTTGGGCACAGCTGTTTGAGCAGGAAGTCCATTCTGCTGAAGAAATGACATGGCATGAGTCTGAACCTCAATGATTGTAGGGTTCTTGCTGTCCTCCGAGTTCATGATCTTGAGGACATACTCGCCACCCTCACTGGCTCCCACATAAAAGTTCTGATCATCATAGCTGGGTAGGGGGCGAAATTCAGATGCAGTCAGCTGGAAAAGCCTCTTCATCATTTCAGACACCTGAGGCTGACTGAAATTGGGCTTGACATGCTGTGCAGCCATTTGTCCTGAATGATAGAAAAACATTAGAATATGTTTGACAAACAAATGATAATGTGAAGAAATGTATAAGTCATTTAAAATCAATGATGTGTAATGCAAATATAAATTAGGGATATAAAATTATACAATCCCAATTAGTAGTCCATTTGCTCCAGATGTTTTTGTTCATCAACAACTGGAACAGGGGCAACACCTTCCTTCTCCATATTGCTACCATTAAATTTACTACGAGTTTATTGACTGAAATACATCTTCCTTACCACTATGTATTTGAAAACAAAAATAATTGTAATATTATTTGCATTTCTTATGCTAAATTTAGTCATTTTTAAATGTACAAAGAAATATATTTTAACTAATGTATCCCACTTTCAAACAGCACTGAAACCGTAAGTGTAAGTCCTTCATTAAAGACATCATCTCCGTTAGCTGTCACATAAATGTCAGAGCTTAACCATAGACTGTAAAAACAAGAGAGAGAGAGAGAAAGAGAGAGAGAGACTAACTTAACACACTAATGACAGATAAATGCTTTCACACCAATGTGCTTGTTTAGTTTTGTTTGCTCCAGTATTTACACACCATTCATGCTATTTGATTTATATGAACCGGGTAAAACAGCAACAAATGCTCCTACAAAAGCAGACAGAGTTTGTGCTCAATTAAAAATCAAAATCTCCAAAGCAGCGTTAAAACAACGAGCACGACCACTGTCGGCTTCCGTACACAACAGCTAACTACTAACAACATTTTATATAAAAATAAACTAGTCAGTGGACTCACCTTTTAGACAGCATGAAAACACCAAAAAAGAAGAAGTTCCGGGCTCGTGCTGACTCAAGAGGATCGTGTTTGGCTGACACGTATAAAACGTCCCACACACACACACACACACACACACACACACTCACGTGTCTTGATCATAGTCTGATCCAAGAAACCGACATCCGGGGAAAATTTCAAAATAAAATTTATTTGACTACAAAATCAAAGACATACGATCTATTTCGTAAAAAAGGTAAATACTTTCATTCAGTCATTTCTGTACTATGTAACATTGGAATAAATTGTGTTGGGCTTTTTGTTTGTTTTTTGGATGGCGGTTGAGAGTTAAAAAATGCTACTGCTTAAGATGATTAAAAAAAAAAGATCAACTCTGATGTGCTGACACAAGTAGTCAGTAGATGGCAGTTATTGCTCACAACCAGTACCAACTAGTCATATCCAGAGGTGCACTCATGATCCACTGTTTATTTAAACTGAATTGTAGAAATTCCGATTATTTCAATTCAGGTATTTATTTACAAATGTTTTGCAGTGTTAATAGAAAATTATTAAATGGATTTTCATGAGGTTATATAACAAGTGCCTGAAAGACCAATGCTGTTGAACCTTAGATGTTTAAATATGACTAAATGTGTTAAACAAGCAGTGTAGAGGCAAGGTGTTTCTCTGTCACTGGAGGATAGCGTGTATGTGTGGAGCTGAGTGATTGCTTGATTAATATCACCTGCATTATTCTGGGTGTGTGTTTGGTTTGGTACAGAGAGGTTGAGGTGTTTGTACCAATATTTCAGTTGACCGCAAATATTTAGAGACAAATATGAAAGACAAGAAATAAACATTTTGGAACAACATTGGGAGTCTATAAGTCTCGTTTTTCCAATTGGATTTTGTGCATCTGACAGACCCCAGTCCTCACTTCTCGTTGACTAATTAGATAGTCAAGTACAAGCAGACCGAATCCCTCAAAAAGGAAACATTGTTAGCCTGGTTATGGCAGCGATGGCACACATCAACCACATATAAAAAGACAATTCAAACATGAGTCATTAATGCAACAAGTGGCATGTGGAAGAGATCCAAAAACTAGATAGACAGATGGATGTGTATATAGAGAGAAAGAGATAGATGCACTGACAGAAGACAGTAAATATTGACTTAATAAATAATATAAAAACTAATATTAATTAGACTGAAACACATAACTTGAAGCTAAAAATGCTTTCGGTCAGTTGCGGAGCGCTTGAAAGCCCTTATTCATGTGGCATATAGGACTTCTGACTTTAAAGACAGTTTAAATAACCAGGAAGGTTGCATGTTCAAATGTAAACATAAACCATTTTTGTCCACATGAACAAACACCAGATGGTTGTATTTAGGACTGGAGGAGAGTTTCCTTTGGGAAAGTGTAGATTAGCAGTAAAATAAAAGGAGAGAAAGAACTTAATAAACAAACAAAAATAAAAACAGCAGTGTAACTCGAACTCGTATATGAAAATTAAGTTTGAGTAAGTTTGTTTTTTGCTGTTTTGGCTACACAAAATTTTAATAAAATGGAAATAAAGTTTGATTTGTTGTTAATATGATGACTGAATTAATGTTAAGATGAATGTGAATACACTTGCTTATGTGAGTTTTTGCCATTTTTGTTTAGCTGCAAAGAAAAAGATCAAATAAAAAACAAAAAAGAAAACCCTGTTGTTTCTTTGTAGAGGTCTCCACAGATGGTTACTATCAAGAACTTAACCTTAGTGCACTGTTGTGAAAAATCAGAAGCATGGTAAAAAATGTAATCATGTTTCATTTTCTACTTTTTGTTCTTTAGGTACAAATAATACAAATATCTTTTTTGTTATTATTTTTTTTAGTGATTGTGTGTATTGGCCTGTAACTATTATTGCAGCAGTACATGCAAGCATTATGTCACAGACATTCCTGTGATTGGCAGAGGTTCATAGGCTACTAAGGTGCCTGCAGTCATCTTCGACAACTTGTCACAAAGCATTCTCTCACAGCACCAACAGCAGAGGCACAATAACAACATCAGCTGGTCAAGCAGAGTCAAAGCTGGTTTTGTTTTTTCATGTGTGGCAGCACAGATGGAGCTATTATAGTTTGTATCATTATATATTTTATTTACCCTGTTAGTCTCATTGTTAGCCACCCGAGTTTGCTTTTTATCTCTGCAAATTTATGTGATACTTCAGAGCTCTTGGGATATTTTTTTCTTCTACAGAAGGCTTTAGTGGGATTTCTGGTCTTTTTTTTCTCTGAATTAGAACAAGAGCCTTCAGGAAATTAACAGAAAACTTTGTTTACAAGATCCAACTTTACTGCCACTGCATCCCCTCAAATTATTGGATATTTTTTATCTGGGGATTTTTTTGTGTTATACCTTCTTTCTTCTCGAGTTTGTGTGGTTTCCTTGTGGTGCCCAACTCTCATAAACTTGACTATATTCAGATTTCCTTTTCAGGGTGTATCATATTTGTCATTGCGGGAAGAACATTTTCAAAGCTTTACAAACCTGTAAAGTTTTCTTAAAGTATGGTTTTTCATTAAAGTCACAACATTGTAGTTGCACATGTGCAGTTGAAGTAAGAACAATTTTTCTGGTCATGGTTATGATTAAATGCGGTTACTGTATAGCAGCTGCCATGTCTTCTAATGAATGAGAGCAGCCATGCAATTAGCAAATGTCTTGTTTTGTTATTGCTTTCCGTTTTATCATCATTGAGGAAAAACATCTGTATTATTGCTTCAGAGCCAGGAAATTTGTATCAGACAGAATAAGTAAAAATTCTTGCCAACAAACAATGCGCTAATTCTTTAATGTGGACATTCAATAATTTGTATTCAGTCTTTACACTTGAAAGATGTTACTGGACACCAGCAGCACAATATTAAACTCTTTTACCGCTCAACAACAATAAAGACAAGAAAACAAAATTGTATAATGTTGAGATGGTTGGTTGTGCTGAGAGAATTGAAGAAATGAAGGCACAAAAAGGTGCCATCATGTGTGAAAATTATCGTTTGGATGATTATGTTATTCATCAAGTTGCCAAGTCAGAATGTGACCTTAATGACAAAGCCCCATTTCTAAAGAGAGATATTAAAAATCAATTTCTACTTACACGTGTAAAATATTTATCAAGCCCCAAACTCAGCTATCAACTTTTTAGTATGAACACTGATTAAAATTATAGGCACAATGAATGGGAGTAAAAAGAATGCAATCATTAAAGATGAGAAGCAGGAAAATTTCATTTGTTAACAAAATAGAAGTGCAACACACAATTTTGTGGCAGATACTTGGTACATCAAGAGTATTTAGAAGCTTTTCTAAGCCAGATGGATTAATCTGCCTGCAAAAAGTAGAATTTGCACATCATCACAATAATTGTATTGTTCCACATCTTTAAGCATCTTTTCAAAATGAGAAATTTTTAAATCAAAGCTCTTTATGGAATTCCTCAATCTAAATAACCAATAACAGTAATTAGTACTGGTCAATGTGAGGCAGAGGAAGTCTGGAAGAAACCAAAAATAAACTTGCGTCCCTTTCATTCGCACTGCTGAAAGTTGTTTAAACAAGAGATTTGAAAATGGATATAATCGTTATCAATTATCTATAATCATATTCACTAGTGTAGTCATTAATATTGCACAATAGTGATGATCGAGAGTGACAACATGAAGATTGAAGCTAACAACCAGTTAGGGCTGTTAGTCATTCAACATTTGCAATTCTGAAACTCTCACTAAGATTATTTAATCAAAGAAGTGTAAACAATCCTTAACAGAATTGAAATAGTCAACGGTATAGTCCAGGTGTAGTTTCAGTTTCTGGTAGTGATTCATGAGTTAGTCAGATCAGTAACTTGTCTTTGCTGACTGTCTGTAATCTTAAATGGTTACCTTTTAATGCCCCATAAACACTGCATATGGAGGGGTCCTATTATGTTTTATGGCTGACAAAAGCAGTATTTTTTCATTTGGATTAAAGCTGTCAAGAATTTAGTGTTTTCTCAGTTTTACAACATCCATTGCTGAAAAAAACGTAATTAAAAAAACATAAAACAAATACTATGCGTTGTCATAATGGTGCAGTACCAAATGACAATGCATATCAAAAGAATTCAGGAGACAAGAGGTTTTAATCAATGCAAAGCAGTGTTTTCTTTTTAATAGCTTTTGATTTCATGTATTACATGGAGCTAAGAAACGGAATCAATCACAGAAAGATCAAAATTTTATGATGAGAAACTTCAAGCAGAGGCCTTGTTTCAGAATTCAGATGGACCTAATCTATCAATTTACATCATACTGTGAACTTGAGACAATATGAAAAACTCCCAAAGAATACAAAGGATTGCTTTCATTCAAGTGTGTCAGTGTCTCCAAAAAGTTCTTCTTAGACACCAACTGATTGTGATACTGTGAAAATTAGTCCAAGCTGTGTCTTTGACTTGTCATTTACTCAGACTAATGTGTAAAACACCCAGAGAGTTATGACTGAAAATAGGTTTTCAGGCAAGTCTCATGCAGACTCACTGCTGACAAAGAATTATGCAGTATGAAATGGAAAACAATGGGATTCAGGACAGGAGTGAAGAGTACAGAAGAGTCCAACAACACAAGAACTCATCAAGCCCCAAATTTCCCATCTATAGTGTATATACTTTAGAATCAAACTGTCTTCATATTGACAGAACAAGCAAAAGGGACATTTAAAAGCTGTTCTTTATACAGAAGTTAATTTTTATCATTTAAAAAATTAAAAATATTGGCATAATTGGCATAATAAGCATATGCTTCAGCCAATACCCTTTGATTAGCCTTATATTTGTATTATTGTTTTCTTTTGTGAATTTTTGTTTGTATTCTTTGACTGATAGTAAAAAAATAAACAAATTCAAATTCAAATATGTGTAAATGGGGAATGGTCTCAACCAATAAATTGCATTTTGCATATTACATTTTTGAACCTAAAAGTCAAAGACTGTACTTGTTTTGTTCAGCTTGGAAAACAACTAAATGTCTCCACATAGAGACTAAGTAATCATTAAAATACATTGTGTTTGTGGACTCCATCTGTCACCCTGTCCATATTTATGACATCGCCTTTGGCTTCTCTATCCAGCACTGTTAGGCTGTCTACTGCTTGTGGCACATTTGACTTGATTAAATGCACCAGGAGTAACACCTGTCTGGCTTTGCAGTTGTGAAACAGACAATGTTGATGAGCAGCTTTAGTGATCTGCATATAAATACCTCCTAGTAATCAACTGTGAAATAGTGATCATAGTTCATGACTGCTAAGATACCGATTGTTTTACCATGTCAAGTTAATATTTACTTTTCTCTGATATTAAACACAACTATAATGTAAAAGGTGATGAATTTTTATTTTGTCTGTTCTCTTTCATCATGATTTTCTCTGAGCACTTCATGCTAGTTATTTTGGGTACTCTGTGACCTGGAGGTGGTCGGGGCTTGAAATCCCTCATTCAAATTTAAAGAGACCGCACCAAAACAAGTCACTCTGAAGATGCAGCTCAAAAACAGGGTTACAAAGTGTGTGCGAGAATAATCAGGAAATTAAACCAAAGCATTGTGCTTCTACTTTATATAGACAAAAATTTCATGTTTAGATGTTAAAAGGGAGTATTTAAAAGCATCGTATATCTCCTTTAAAACAATATTTACTAGCTCAAAAAGTGTCACAAAAATAGATTATTTAAAAGATCTAAATGCCTGAAAATATTTATGAGATGACACAGATTAAATCTGTTAATAAATTACTCTCAGCTAAGAAATATATTTGTTGTATCACAAACAACAACAACAAAGACACTAAAAAAATCAACACCGTTTGCTTGAGACATCTAACACAGGATGGTGACAAAGTCAGAAAATTTGAACTGACTTATTAGAACTCAAGTCTAAAAAGCATCAGAAACAGTGTTCATATGCAGTGAAGCCTTTAATTATAAAGCCGACTCATGAGTCTAAATCGGAAACAAGCCAGTCAAGACTAAATAACTAACGAGAATTGAAGAATATTAGAAGCCTCCTCATAACAGAATTGCAATTTCATATTTATAAAACCAATCATTCTTATCCTAAGTTCATAGTCCCTGACACAGTAAACAAGAATTTTTAGAGAAAAAAATGTTTATTGTGAGAATGAAAAGCAATGTTTACAATGAAGACCCAGTAATTTTCTTGCCACAAACTTTGTTAGTATTCAACCGAGAGGGCAGACTATGACATAACAATGGTGTTTTTCTGTTTCAGCATTGTGGTGTAAACAGGGTCTTTAAGCTCTCTCAATGTTAATATCAATCAATCACTAGAAATTCTATAAAATCCAATTCTATAATATTACAAAAAAACAACAACCTTGTAACCCAAAATGTATCGACCAGTGATAAGTCATGGAATTGCTTTGGACTAAAGCAGTTCATGACAAAAATATGAAAAAAGAACTAAGAGAAGTCATTTTGTCCACTTCAAACCAGTCATGCTCATTAAACGAGCACCAGCTGTGAACCATTTCTAAATAAGGACACTGTTAATGGGCGTTAATTGCATCTTATGAATCATACTTGCTATGCTACATATTGCAGCAGGTCAATTATTGAGATCCGAGTGTTCGGATTTGTCTGAGTGGTGAAACAGGGAAAGGTCACACAAAACATTAACAGAGGGATATTTTTACACATATTGAAATCAAAATATATCTTTACAACATAACCCAACATTTCTATTACCACGCACAAGTGTGTTCACTATTACCGACAACATCCGCCTGATCATTCCTGCAAACCACTTTCCTTAGCACACCCTATAGCAGCAAATCCCCAACACACAGCAGACTGATAAAAATCGACTATCCACACTGTCATTTCCTCTATGTTGTTTTCTTCCTCGTAGAAGAATGAAAAGCAAAGTAAATGACTTGCCTGTGGGAACTACAATCAGAGCTTCATAGAAATAACATTGGCTCCTTTCAGGTCCTTGTCTGAAAATGACCAAAATCACTATTCTGTTTGTTTTTGTTTACTTGTTGGTTTTACCAAGTATGGCAGATATTTTTGTCCTTTCAGACTCACATAAGGCTTTGCTTAGTTATGTATGTGAGGGTGACTGATCACCTAAGGAATGGGATGCATTTCAAAACACAGAAAGTGATGAATCAAAACCCTAGAACCGCTGCATAAAACATTGCTGGCATCAAATTCAAAGCCAAAAATTGTTTAATAATTTAAATATTTTCCTTCCTATAGGAGAGTATGTCTGTCAAACAGTCCTGTCCAGCCTCATGTGGTCTAACAATGGAAAGTAGCCTACATCAAAATAGACCCTGAATCTTACAACCCAGGCTGAACAAACGTCCACATTTCTTTATGTTTTAACATCTTTGTGTTGCCAGTTTGTTTTCTGTTTGACTCACAGGTTCTTTAAAAGGAGTGAAGGCTTTTATAGGTGTGTGAGTTTTATTGTTGTCATTTTTTAAGCTTTTGTTTAATATTATACATATTTTATGTGAAAATCCATCAGATTTATAAAGTTCTTTGTGGGAATCTGCAACCTCTTCCAATTTTGCTGAAGTGAACCCCTACACCACTGGGCATTAGCGTTGGTGGATAATAGTTTAGATTTTCATCCAATTGTCTAACAACAAATGGAGTGATTTAAAAATGGTTGAATTAGCAGCAACGTAGAGATGGAGCTGGGAATTTGAAAAGACTGCTCTGGGCAGAGAAGGATATTTAATTTAATGACTTATTTTTTCTGTCTGAAACTAAACCCTAACCTCCAATTTGCTGCCGCTGTTCTCTGTATGAGCAATACTGAATAGGACATTCAGACAAATCTGTTGCTTTGCCTTCATGCATTAGGGATTAAAGTGTGAAAACATAGGTTACCCAATATACTATCTCCCTTTCCCAGAGAAGGTGTGAATATGCATAGATTAATAACACAACACTGCATAGAGTTTATTATATTACTGTTCCATGTAACTGATAGGTGTAAGAGAATGAAAAGTGAGTGTAATGCCTCATTATCATGCATGTGTCTTTGCAGGTGAAGGTTAACATCTGTTCAGGAAAGATTTGTCACTCGTAAGAAACAGAAATGCCATGTGATACATGTGTGCTGCTGAATTAATCATTTTACATGTGTCTGTTCAAGGTTCATGAGGTTGGGTGATGAAAATACTTACAAATGTCATGCTGATCATTTAACTGAAAATCTGGTGTAGTCATAATACAGAACACACTTCATTGTCCCCTAGGAGAAATTTGCCATGGACTCAGAGACTGCAGTAATTACCTGTACGCACAAAAAAATATATATAAAGGTAGGCAGGGTAGGAGATGTTTTCCAGGGGAGTTCAATAATATATTGCTTAAAACCATTTCACAACCCAGTTGCAATCTAATGAATTATAATGCTGTGACAGACAAATAAAAGTTTTTCACTTTTAACCAACCTTTCCTGAACAGTTGGATGATGATATTTCTATCAAACCCAAACATAAAAAAAACTTGAAGAAAGAGGTTTGGACTTTGTATATTCAAAATTTAGCTCCTTCAAACCATATTTCCAGGATTTCTTACTATACCTTTAAATGCTAACACTACATGTGTACGTATCACACATGACAAAAAAACAGTTTGGAGATTAAGATCTACCAAAACAGAATATGTCATTATTAATCTCTACCCAGTTTACACAGTTCGAGAGTCATTTAAAATTTTGACATTAAAGAGTATTAAAACTGGTTCAATTTGTACTCTTAGCAGGAGCTTTGAGAGATTATCACGGAGTCATCCCTTACCAGATGACACTATCAATATCTGTGTGAATATGCATGCAGATAAAGAAGCATGCATCTGTTGTAATGCATTTAAAGACTGGAAGATGCAGCAGGTCTTCTTTGAGTTCATTTTCTCTTTGGCTTCTGCAGTTTGGTTTCACTGGTAAACCCTGTCTTCATTGTCCGTCAGAATCAGAAATGGAATGACTTTTCTACCCCTTCTATCTGTAAATGATTGCAGTAATTCTTAGAAATGCTTTATTCAAGACAGATTAGCGGTCCTTACAGGTTCTTATTGTTGATTTGATTTATGAAAAAATATGTAAAACAGTTCAATGTCTAAAGCAGAAAAAAGCAAGGCAGGATAAACTGACAAAGGATTTCCCCACAGTGGCACTGCATGTTCTAAAGGCCAATACTCATAATGACCGTGATCCCAGTCCTTGATACAGTAAATTAGTATTAGTAAGGAGAATTATTGTTACAGTACTGTTTCTGTGAGCAACATTTACCACAAAGTACACAAGGAAATTCAACACATAAGTATCAGGAAATGCTAGGATTGCCCTGTCACTGATAATGTCACCGGACAACAAGCTAAGTCCTGTGTGGTTAAGTCTGCTGGGGGGCTCTATGTGGCATTTGCATTTCCAGTTCCCCCCTGTACAACCTAAAAGTCACCATGCATAGTTGATTGTCTTGTTTGTTGAAATGTTGGCCTGCAGTGGACTGCCAACCAAGTGAATAAAGATTTAAGGATGGTTCCAAAGGCAGTTTAATACCTTGAACTAACTGATCTGAAGAGGTTTGGAAAATATGAAGTGATACACCTTTTTCCTGCAAACACAAGCGGCACCAACATTATTATACACCACTACCTAATAAGCTAATGCAATATACAAACAGCAACACAGCAAATAATCTGGCATTTACTTTTACAATTTACAACACTTTACATGCTGTGTCCAAAAAGTCTTAGGGTTCATTGCTAAGAGACAAAGTGAAATATTAGTGGATTTGTATAGAATGATGAATGGATGGAGGTTTTAGAGCAACACATGCTAGTCTTTGTCTGTTTGAGGAAAAATCTTGTAGAGTAGTAGAATACTGTATCACATAAAAACTGTGACAAGGAAGAAACTGAAGTGTTGAGAAGCTGAAACCCTAAATAAAACAGTTTTATTAAAATCTTCTAAAATTGGTTTCAAAAAGGTGACAAAGGATTGTTAAAAAGAGAACACCACAATATAGAGGAAAGTATGCCTTTGCGAGAAGAGGCAAAACGCTTAAATTTCAGAATTCAGTGTTGTCTTTATACTGTTATGATAAGCAAAATCTAATAGCAGTTTTACAGAGTTGGACTTGGTTAAAATTCAATTTTCACATCTATTGAAGCACTGAGCACTTACATGAAGTGTTTCTGCAGTGAGTCAGGACACAGCTTTATATTTGCCTGTTCAGCAGCAGCAGTCAGTCAGCCACAGAGCAAGATGTAGGACAAAGCAGCGTAAAAAATGAATGAAGGACAAGTTAATCTGCTGAGATTGTGAAAATGCTAAAGTAATTGGGGCATATCAGGATATTTTAGTAGCATTCACTGCCACTTTGAATTCTGGTCTCTTCATGTTGAACTGTGAAAGCGGTGCAGTAGGTGGCAATGGTTTGAAATGTTCCTCTGTGTGACTGCAAAGTCATGTATATTCAGATGAGGATGATGATGTGTGTTGTGAGACATCCTGCTCGGTCCTTGCATAGAGGACAAAAAAAGTTGTGGAAATAACATAAATAGTACGATCTGTGTACCTTAACCCTTTAAAGCCCAACCTTAGAAAGGGGGAGCAGAGATGTCCAATTTTTTAAATCTGAAGCCCTTATTTAAAC
>JBAMIG010000015.1:10534273-10561938 GCA_037177335.1 Kiunga ballochi
TGTGCTCAGAGACCAGCTGATCAGATCCATTTCCTCAGGTTGGTGTTTAGGAAAGAAAACAGAGAAAAAGCTCTTAAAAAGTTTCCACAGGACGAGACAAGAATGCAGGGAAAAGCAGGGAGGAGTGGGAGCAGAGGTGTGAAGCGTCCGTCTTGGTCGAGAGCCGGAAGAGAAGAGTTCACAAGGTAGTAGTTCCTAGTTTTGATAGTCTAATATTTTAGACACAACTTCTGAGTAAATCATGTCTAGTATAAAATAAACAATAAACCAAATGACAAAAGTAAAATATACATACACACATGTACAATATTAGATTACTTTTGAACTCACATGCACTTAGAACTAATCATATAAGGTGTACCCCCCAAACATGGCTTCTAAATGCTGAACTTGATAAATATAGTGATAATGACTGCTGATATGATAATTAAAGGTGATGTCAACTAGCTCCACATGACTGTCTGCTTTAATTGCATAAAATCTAGCCACTGTCTTATTCTGTCAGTGCACAAGCTGTGCATATAACTGGACTTTACGCGTCTTCACACCACGGCACCTCATACACATTTAGGTTTCCTCCTGAACTAACATCCCACTCGTGCCTACGTCTACAGCTCAGAATCTGGGTGTCATGATGGACAACATTTAAAGACCACGTTGCTTCGGTTGCCTGCACCTCCCGTTATGCTCTGTACAGCATCAGGAGGATCAGACTCCTCCTGACACGACACTGCTTTTGGTCTAGGCTCTAGTCATTTAACAAATTGCAATTCCCGGTGAAAGGCTTCTTTCACCGGGAATTGCCACCGGAGGCACAGAGAGCCACCACTACGGGGGGCTAAATAACAACCTAGACTCTTCTCCTTGGTGGTGGAACAAACTGGCAAACTCGGCCCAAGCTGCAGACCCCTTATCTGCTTTTAAGATCAAGCTAAGATTCAACTCTTCAAGGCGCTTTTTTCTTTTATTTGACCTGAAGAGATTTATGAAGCTCTTTGTAACAGTTCAGTACTGATGATATTGGGAACGAATGGGAACAAAAATAAGTGGATAGCTGCCTCTAGCACTACAGGACACCACTTATGTCCAACTAGACTTGCAGCAGTCTGTCAATTATCTATGTTGTCCCCCATCGCTTCATTTCTTCCCTGGCTGTTCTTATTCTCCGGTGTACGTCTCTTTGGAGAAAAGCATCTGCTAAATGACAGTAGAATAGAAAAGTCTGTTAAAGATCAACAAATCATTTCCAGTCTTCTTTAAATACAAAATCAAGCTGTCATTTTCAATAGGATGGTGGTTGTTGCATATCAGAGACAAATCTATAACTATGATTGCTTAATATTAGTCATATTAAACATTAGAAAGAGGCTAATCATTACATGAAGCTGAAGTCCAAATCTGATCTAATATATGTTTGATATCATAAACAAGATATCTGGAGAAATAATGCTTATTACTTCTAAAGGGTTTAAATCAATATGAGTTAATGCTAAAGCTCAGAAAAGCACTGAGAAAAGAAAGTTTCAGTTCAAAAAGGTTTCCTTTCCATTTCTCACAATAGTTCCAAAAGCAAATAGCTTCAGCTCTGTTGTTGCAAGTATTTATGTGAAGCTGTGGACCAATGTTCTTCATGTTTCCTCTACCTGTAATGACTGTACGATAAGACCCGGAAATTCAGCCCACAGAAACAAGTATTTGACTGTGGCTGAGCAAAGTAGGAAGTGGAGCAGGTGGACATGATGTGCTGCAACCAGGTCCCGGAGGAGGGGCTTTGCAGGCAGCATAGGTCAGTCCAGAAAAAAAGTCATATCCAGGCAGGCGGAGTTCAGGAAAGTCCGGCAGGGATGAGGCAAGAGGGAGTCCAGGGATGGCAGCAAGGTCAGCAACAGCGATCCAGAACAATGATTACTGCAAGGTACCTTACAGAGAAGGTAAATGACCATCTGGCAGGGAAGCAGAGCCTGAGGAGGGATTATATAGGGTGGCGAACAGGTGAGGAGAGTAAGTGTTGATGAGATCCAGATGGAGCAGATTAGTCTGCAGATGATGCAGCCCCACCTTCATGGCACTACCAGGCAATGTGCTGGGAATTCTGGAAATGGGTTTCTGATAATCAGTTTTACGTTGATAGATATGAAGACTCTACGATGTATAACAGGTTGTAAGTATATCTTTCACAACATAAGCTTCCAATGATGTGTGTCAAGGTCAGTTCACAGGAGGAACAACATTACAACAGTCATTACAGCTGCCTCTGTCAGTGTCTTTGCTTCAGAAGGTTAAATGAATTCCTGAGGATTAAGTCCTGGGAATATGGACTGAGTCACACTGTGAACTTTGACAGTTTGAATTTGCACTTTAGTCCCATAGCAGCCTGTGGTGACAGTGTGGACCTTTAAAGACACAGTCCAAGCCCAAATTACTATTACTTAACCTCCTATGTAATGTTTCACAAAAGAAACATTGCTTTGTGAGCAGAAATGGAATAGATATACACATTTTTAACATAAACTAAAGTTACCATACAGTGACGGTTTACTGTAATAAACTAGTTTCTATTGAGATGTAAATTACTCAGCATTTGCTGGCAGGGCATAATTGAAGTGAATTTTCACCACTCCATACCTCAAGGTGAAATTTGTTCCTTCAGAGTCAATTTCAGAGTAAAACTGAGAGGCTTTCAGAGAGGAATGCAAATCGTGAGTCTGCATGTTTCAACATATAATGGAAATTTGCTTCAAAAGCCTTCTGAAAGGTTCGGGTTTTAAGAGTCATCTAAATTACACCAACCAGTTTCAGTTATTTTTATATACAACAACCTATACAGGCACTTTGCGAGAGTGACTAATGGCCTAATTTACCTTATTTAAGAAGAATAAAGCTCTTCAACTTATGATGCTTCCACAAAGATCCTACTTTTGATCCTCATTCTCTCTGTGCAAATCAGAAAACCAATGCATATTGAAGAAATCACAAAACACATTTACTCATTTGATTGTCCCTTTTGCTTCATTTGCTTCTCAACAACCCAGATTTGGAATTTAAACAAATGTTTCAGAAATGCTTTCTCAAGTATTTTTCAAGTCTAATACAGACCTTTAGAACAAAGCAAATCAAATCCAACTTTATTTATGTAACACTTTTCACAAAATAATAAAAAAAAAACATTAATTTATGCACATTTAAATACAAATTTATATACTAGCTTCAACTGATAACCAGTCATCAAATGATCATTTAATTTAAAGACCCAAAGCCGGTTTCCTTATCTACTTAAGGTCCTCTCCCCCTTTACCTCACATCTGCTAATAAACCTCTGCAGTAGTGGTTTGTTGAAAATGAAGTAATGAATCAGCAGGACTTTATCCACATGAAAGCACAATTCCTTTAGCGTATCTCCATCTAGCGTATCTAATGTCTATATCTTATGCGAGCAACATCTCTTCATAACTTCATAAGCTAATCTCATGCTGAATTCTTTCTTCCCAGCAAGCAGAGACAAGACATATATTAAAGAGTAGACGTGTGGACTGAGGGCAAGCGGAAGAGCCTCTGTAATCTTTCATTGTTATAGCTGGTGGGTTTATGGAAGAGAAGGGTATCATTGGTTTAGGGAAAATATTTTTACATCTAATCACTTTTAGATCTAATTAAAAAAAACAACAGTTCACAACTCTGAAAAAAAAATCTAATTTAATGTGAAAAAACAACAAGACCCAAACAACTTTAGCTAAACTCATCTCCATATGGACATGGGCTGCCTTTCAAACTGAAATCCAGACTGCGTCTCATCTTATAGGCGAAGCTGCCGCACTCCGACTGCAGCCTCTGCGTGTTCACACAACAGGTGCAAATATACTAAACAGAAATCCCTTCACACTGCTAGATTTCTTCTCACTTCAATCAAAATTGGACTGGACTGTGTTTACGTTACAATTTACCGTGCAAGCAGACATCCCTCTGTTTGACAATCCATCTGTTCTATATTTTCTTCACAAAGTTCAGCTTCCATCATTTCCGTTTACAACAAGTTAACTGCAGCAATGCTGCTGAACTCCACGCTTATAGCGTTCATTGCAAATTCATCACTAAAGGGCTCTGTTTGTGCTTTAAGGTTTTTGTTTGGCTTCATTCAGAATAATTATTAAATAAATGCATTATACTATTAGAACTGGTCATTTTCTGAGGTTTCCTTGCATGGTTCTGAGCTCGATTCAAACTAAACCACTAAATAGCTGTGAACTTTTCTATAACCATTAAAAAATATCCTTTACAAAGAGAAGTGGTCTTTTCCTAATGTAGTGTTTTAATGACACTTACTTGATTAATGTCTTTATCCCCTTAGAATAAGGGTCTGCATGAGAAGAAGAAAAGTTTATTTCTTTTGTTTAGAAGCTGCCATTTAACTATCCATGTTTCTAAAGGATCCTACTTAGTAAAGGCAGATTCTCATTTTTTACCTGCAACCATGAATTTTCTCTTAAAGGCTTAAAGGTAACAAATGAGACTGAGGGGTTCAGTAAGTTGCAATCTGCAATTTCACCCACTAAATATCACTAAATTCCCTTCTTGGGGTGATTAAATTGTGCCCCTTTCAAGAGACCTTTTTACTCTAAAACTGGGTAAACAAATTTCCCCCTTTTGGATTATGATGTTGTCTACTGCTGATGGCTGTTTAATCCTACTGCGAGAGCCTCTTTAAAACCAGCGGACAGTTAAGAAGGAGCGCTGGGACCTACTCTGGTGTAAAAGGCACATTTTCCGTTCAGCAGTATCTAACCCTGATAAACTAGACTGAGAATCTGAGAGTTCAGGATAAACAATACAAGCTGCTTCATTGACAAACCTCAAAAGAGACAGAAGATGCTGGCAGTGTTTATCTTTGTGTTGCATTAAGGTGCTCGTACATGTGACTCATGGTGTCTTGTCTTTTACTGTCTTACAGTTGTTTTAGTGGTTGTTTTTGGGATATGCTGGGCTCCGTTTCACACTGATCGCCTCATGTGGAGTTTCATCAATGACTGGACCGACAGCTACCGGGAAATATTTGAGTATGTCCACGTCATTTCTGGAGTCTTTTTCTACCTTAGCTCAGCAGTCAACCCGATACTGTACAACCTTATGTCTACTCGCTTCAGAGAAATGTTCAAAGAGGTCATGTGCCACCGGCAACACCACAAAAATCCCAGAAAACACTCTCTCAGTGTCACCCGAGTGACGCTTCGCAGCACACTAAGCGATGCACCCCTCAGTAACGGAACTGTTGTTGTGGCAGCTGAGGTAGAGGATGGAGAAGGAAAAATGAAGGATGAGACTGTTTTTTCAGGTTAAAACAGACTGGGGTTAAATGAAGGGGACATACTGTTGGCATAAATGTATTCTGTTTAAAAAGACTGTTCTAAGCCACTGCATCTGTTAGAGAAAATGTAGAAAAACAGGCACACTCCTGTGCTGAAACCGTCAAACTGCATGTCTTATTTACTATTGAAGAGTTAACTGTTCACTCAGCAGTCACAAGCAACCCTAACACTTTTCTAAACACACCTGGAAAAGAGTTGAGCATCTATCAATCTCTTTGATATGATTCATGAATGTACACCAGAATGTCTGCTTCAGTTTCCCACAGTGAAGCCTGGATAAACGAAAACATTTTCTAGACGCTTATTGCATCTGAGAAAGTAATGCATTTTAAAATGACATAGTACTCAAGAAGCCCTGCAGCTGTAAACCCGGGCTGAACTTGAGAAGACTGATCAATTTAAAAAATTTGGAAACTTAAATCATTATTAAAAATTATAGAAAAGGTTTTAGAAAAAGCCTCATGTGTAGAATATAAACCATCACTGTACACCTGTTCTGGATGTCCTGTCAACTATAAATGATACTCTGTATGTAAATACTACTCCGTTTGTAAAGTAAATACTTATCTGTATCAAATTTGTGATGCATGAATAACAAGATGTCGCTGTTTGTGTGATAATGCTGTGTATATGTACAGATTTTTTTTTGTGTTTTTGCTGTAGTCATAGTTATACGTAGTTATGTAAAGCTCTGAAAATGGGGTTTCTTCAAACAAACAACTTTTGTGTGGATTTGTTGAGCAAAACTGTTAAAGTACAGTGCATGTATTGTGTCTTTTCTCACAACAGCTTGTACACCTGCATGAAAAATAATTCAAAATTGTGTTTACAACATGTTGAGAGCATTTTTTTCCCTCTCCCTGGGCTTATTATTGTTTTATGTTAAGGCGTATGATGAGAGCTACAGGCGATCCACACTACAGGTGAGTAAGCCCAATTGTGAATCTGCACTTTAACTACTGTGGCCACAAAATGTCAAACTGTTGGATCAAACCAAAGTTGTTATTCTCATTAAGGTGTTCTCACTTTCCTATGTTTGATGTGCCTCTGGGGAGTGTGTAGCTCCTCTATTGGTGTTTTAAAAACCAACTTCTACTTCCAAGTAATTGTTGTGGTCCCGGTCATAAATCATGTCAAATTTGATGTTTTTTCCGAATTCCTAACTTGTTTAGGTTAGTACTAACATATTGATATTACTTAATAGAAGTAAAAGCTATGTGTAACTATTTGTATTTGATACTCAGATCAATTTACCTGCACAGCCTGTTTTTTGCTCATTTTGTATATAGCCTAGTTTTAGTCCGAAAAAATACAATAGCGACTAAAATCTATTGATATTATGCATTCACTTGAGGTAATTAGAAAAAAGTTACCACTTTTAGGTAGATTATCAAAGTTTTGGTTCTAAGTATCTAATTTCATGCGTGCTTATATGCCAATTCACGGCTTTTTTTTACTACCCTATCATTGTAATCCATTGTTTGGCTCTCACACCACGTGCTGTGGATTCAGATCTGAATAATAATTACTAAATGGGGGGAAATGTATATTATATGTTTGGCAGTGCTCCTAGCTAGTGGTTATAACAAATTAGTTATTATGACAGCTCAGGTCAAAAGCTCTTGATAGCAGGTGGACTTATGTCCTCTTGCTCCAGCTGTTAAACCTTGTTCTTTAAACCTTCAAATATGCGTTCAAGATCAAGAATCAAAGGTCAGATTTTAAAAGAAGTCCTTAAAAGCTGAAAGTTTTTTTTTTCATTTGATTGAGAGCAGAGAGGGAGTATGTAAAATTCCCCATATGTACAATAAAGCTACCAAATGTTTAATTAAAATGTGTCATTTTCATAGGAGTTTCCATAGCAACCACACTAGCAATGATCTTAGTCACATTTCCCCTTTTTTAAACTAATGTTTATTGTTATTAAGCTGAAGTATATTTTAATGACAGGGTAAAGTGGAAGCTTTAAATGCATCTAACTTTATTGTACAAGTACTTGGAATTTAAGTTGAGTGTTTGCAATTAATGCCATTTAAAGAAACTTTATAAAGAAAAATCTAAGTTTACATCTTCGGTGTAGTGCATCATCATTTCATCAGCTCTTATGTGGTCTTCAGGTGGCATTTAATTGATACACCCTCCTGTGCAAAGACCACAAAATTAGACAGTTCTAATGATGAGAAAGCCACATGTTGGAGCAGATTCTGGAGCAACAGCAGTTTTTACTTCCTTGATGGGACAAAAGCCAAACGGTTCATTTATCATCCCAAAAACATTCAATCAGCAGCATGAAGCTCTGTGAAAAATGCTGGGCTGCATGCAAGGTCACCTCCTGACATAAATTATGGACAACAATGGAAGTCCAGATGTGGCTCAAGTCCAAAGAGCAGCTTAGTTAAAATTGAACAGACTTGCAAAAGGAAATAAGAAATGCTCTGAATTCAAAATGTCATTTTCAGGAAAGTAAACGATTATCACAGCATAAAATTTTCATTTTTATAAAGGCTTCAATTATCAATCCTAATTATAAATACATACCTATCGATTTGTGTGCAATTATGTAATCTGTTTATTAAATATTTTTAAGTTGTGGGCATATAATAAGTTGGGTATGGAAGCTGACAGCAGTCCTGCTTGACAATCTTACTTTCATTGTTATCTCTAGATTAGGTATTTGTCTTGTTAAAAAGCCTGAAGGACAAAGAACAGGATGGTTTCATCTGTCAAAAATAAATCAGCCAAATGACAGCTCTTCTATAGATTTACATCAGTGACAGTTCAATAAGACTGATGTGATCCATCTTACCACTTTGGGTTTTCCTCTTGACACTCTTCTTTTCTTTTCTGGGAAATGTTTCCCATAAATCATGGTGTCGCAATTTTTCCTCTTTTGTCTTTTGTCATCCAGCCAATTAGTCTGTTTTTTATCCCCATAAAATCTCACCTGTGATATCACTCTCCTTCAAGAGGTTGTATTGCACATCCCACGTTTTCCCCAACTATACCGTCCCCACATGCCCCAAGAATCAAAATGAGAATCAGAATATCTTTATAGACTTGTAACAAGTACAACCAAATTAAGTGTCATCCTTACACTGTTAAGATAAAATATATAAAAGCTAGATATATATAACACATCACACTATTACACATGAAGGAATCAATGCAAATAATATAATATTCAAGTTGCTTTATTACAGCCCTGATGGCTGCAGGATAAAAGCTGTTTGTATCTCCTGCCTGATGGCAGCAGCGAGAACAGGACATGACGGGCGTGTGAAATGTCTTTTAAAAAGTTATTTGGCTTTCCTAAGACAGCAGGCGCTATACAGTTCTTCAAGGATCATACAATGAGCTCCTGGGCAATCTTTACAATCCCCGAAGTGTTTTCCTCTGTGCTCCTGTGTAGCTGGAAAACCACACACAAAAGCAGTAGAACACAATGCTCTGAATAGAGCGGTGATAGAAGGACACCAGTCATCAGTCATTCTTTCTCTACAAATAAAGTTTCTGCTTGGCCTTTATTGCCAGTTCTGCTGTGAACGCATCCCAGGTCAGATCCCCCATGTGCACTCCCAGGAAAGTCTGACACCTTCTTTCCACGCATGTATAGTGATTGCAAAATCCTAAACTCAAAGCCAAAGACTTTACCAACGACTTCCCTGATCAACATTATTGCTTTGAAAGAAGTCCCCTTCGACTCTACTTTAAAATGCATGATCATCGGCTTTGAAATTTGTGACTGTGACACTGGAAATGCAGCCCTCACTTCAATTCATGCCTCATCTAGATTTAGAACTTTGACATCATGAACCTGCATAACTCTAAATTATTGAGTAAAGAGAAAGTATCTGCAGGTATCTGCACGCTCACTGGAGTCTACTTACTCTAGTAAATTTGTCTGGTTACTGCTTTAACTGACAAGATATTTATCAAAAGGCTACAGCCCTTATTAAGTACAACCACCATTTGCTTTGCGGTTTAGTAACTGTTATTTGAAGGCTGCTTATATTTATAAAGTAATGTCAATGTTCACAAGTACATTAAATTTCCAGACTCTGTTAAAGGTAATGTTGAGAAGAAGACAAGAAGACATTTAAACAGAAATGTTGGCCAAGGTATAGAGCTGTTTTCCTAAATTTCTTTGAATTACAGTACCACAAACTTCAAACCAAAGCTTCAAGGCTAAATTTGCTGCACTGTGATAAGTTTGACTTGCATCATGAATTTTAGCAGCCCTTGAGAATCTCCATTATGATGGCTTATGAAGCGTTTGGTCTCATTACAACAAAACCAAGGCTGTGGCTCAAGGCTGGACTTCAACTAAGTGTCACAAGCATTATAGATACAGAGAGTTTCTAACTTATAACACTTAGCCCTTCACATTATTTATATTGGGAAGACCTCCGCCGGCCCTCTCATTTGCAATCACTTTATGAAAAATGGCTGTGTGCCCTGTTCCTTCTAAAAAAGAACAAGACCCATTGTATGAAACACATTCACATTAATCTGTTGTTTTCGCACAAAGTTGTTAAAAGTAGACAGATAAAAGACAACAAAATGAATAGATTGAGTGATCAAACCCATGAACAATAGCTTTTCAGCTCCTTTATGTAAGGCATAAAGCTGAACAAGGTGTCCATTATCAGAAATGAATGAACGATGCGGAGGTGTGAAGCATCTGATGTGAAGTGGAGGATGGTTGCCTCCGCACAGTTACAAAAGAAATAAATAATAATGCAATGAATGCGTCAATTTCTTTTACCGATAAAAATGTACGTGTTTCATAGAAGCATCTGAGTGGACAATTTAATATCTGTTGTTGTGAAATAACAGCTGCATCACAATTCAGGGTCTGCTCTCTTCAAAATGTGCAGACCCTGAATTGAGACACAGCTTGCAAAAGTTAACCTATTTTCTGATTTTATTTTTTCTACGGTTACCAACTAGCATCTGAGCCACTGCAATAATAGAAAACATTTGACTCAAACTTCCTTTTTAATAGCTGTCACTTCATAATGGACACCTTGCAGCCAATCAGAATAATACTGCGTTGCATCTATGTGGAGATTAAAACACAAACTGCTTTGTTAGTTTATAGACAATTTCTGAGTCATTGTGGGAATGAAAACCAATAAACGTGAAAATGTTTTATTATAAAGTTTAGTTTTGAGAACCAACAGTCCAAAAGTCTGTATGAAGCCAGAAACCCCTTAACAGACAGATTAGAGGAAAATAAACTTTTAAGAGAGGCATTAAACTGCAATTATTCTTCTCTAAAGTTAAAGAAAAACATCTCATCAAATCTACTAGAAACCCGTTGAACTCCTGCCAAGAACCAGAATAAAAAAGAACATTAAAATTAAAAGGAGCTTAAAACATGCAACATTTTGGTCATGATTTATGAGTACTGTGTTCTTGTTCTGTTCATGAAATAATGAGAAGAAGGAAAGGTAATACTTATGTTTAGTGTATTTATGAAAAACATTTCCAGCATAAAAGATAAGTAAGTGTGAAAAGAAACTATCAGACAATAGATGAATTATTGAACAGCGTTTTTAAAAACAACAAACAACTTGAAAAAGTGCAGTTTGGGTCAGTGGGATCTTGGGACAAGTTTGCGTCAATGTAAGTAAAAACAAAGCATACAGTAGTTTGATCTTTTCCCAAACTGGGCAAGCTGCCCACCCCCACAAGGGTCCCAGGATAATTTCAAAGAGTTGCCAGATATGATTTTAGAGGATAGTCTAACAATATGTGACAGCACCACAAATCCCTCATGTTAATGCATGCTGGAAAACATCCAGATTCCTTAAAAATGTCTGTCAAAACAAGGTTTGCCAGCACAGAGCAATACATTTGGCTCATGTAGACCATTTTGTTGAGCAACTATCCAACCAGGAACAAGTGGATATAAACAATCGTCCTAACAATAACAGACAAAAGAAAAATAACAAAAAAAAATGTTCAAATAATTGGAAAGTATGTAATTTATTCAGATTCAGATAACTATATTATGGTTCATATTAGAGATTGAAACAATAATTACAACTACTATTTCTCTACAACTTACTAAATTAAACATTTGAACACAAATTCTCATTAGTTTACAGTATGTACTGGAAATATAGCTACTTTTAAGCTCCTACACAAAGCATATCATTAGGTAACACTTGTACTGAAATATAATGCTTATATAGTGAATATGTTTTCTCATCTTTATTTAATTCAGCACACTGTTGCACATTTTTCATGATACAAGTATCCATCAAGGTAGCACAACGTGTGAGTTCTTACATTCAGCTAGAATTCAATGGGGAAACTTCACTAAATCCTGCATTTTGTTTGATTGTCTGAAAAGCTTGTCAAGACCTTAAATAACATATTTTAGCAAGGAGAGAATCCACCCTTCTCCTGATCTAAATTTTGCACTTTGAATACCAGCATGAGGTTGACATTAATAAATCACTTACTACATGAAACGTGTTGGTCAAAAGAAAGCTAATTTCATTATTCACAATGGTACAGGCCGTTTGATGCTGTGTTCCTTTAATATCTGCACAGTTTTAGTTTTAAATGCTTTCAGAAGACTAAAATCTCAACACTAGAAGTTGAGACAACTGAGTTATGCAAACAATAACTGTCTCTTAGAAAGTATTATCTTGAAAAAGATGTCGTCTTCTCACAGATCAGGCATCAACGTTATTAAAGTGCTTTCTTCTTAATCCTTCTAACGCAACCATAATGGAGCATTGTGACAACTCCCCGTGCACCAACATCTATTGACTACTCAATGCACTGCGGGGCATTGAAGGCAGTGTGCTATTTCTTTTTTTTTAAGAAGCTCTTTACGTGAGGTTAATCAACAGATCTTTTTGGCAGATTTATTGAGATATTTTTTCTGGTTTTAGAAAAGAATTATTACTATATATATATATATACAGTATATATATATATATATATATATATATATATATATTGTTCAAACTTAAGACAAGTCAGGTTTGATACTCAAAAGTGATCTTATTATTATTCATACTTTTAGTAGGTGGTATTGCTACAAAGTCTTGGCATTAAAGGACTATGGATAGTCTGTATATAGCTTGATTTTTACAAATATTTTAACAAGCTAAAATGTTCTGTGTGCTCTGGCTACGACTCATGACATTTGGGATTCCACTATATGAACAGCAGGATGTTTTAAGAAGCACCTCACAGAAAATCTGCATACAACATGTGAGAAGTTCAAGTACAGGATCTGAGGAGAACAACCAGTTATTTTTCTCATTCATTTGTGTTTCACATCCTTACATCATTATAACCATGTCAGCAGGCCATAAATCAACTGTTCATTGAATCTAATCGTCATAGAAAAGGATCTGTAGTTAGGAAAAACAAGAGCTCCCAAGACACTAAATTTACTGCATATCTGACTACAGAAACAATAAATACTTGAGTTTTATTTTATATAATGTGATAAAATAATGCAGAAATGTTTTCTTTTTATCCAGCTTGTTAAACCATAATACTTCTCCTTTGTGAGATTAGTGACAAGACTGGAGGATGAGGTGTGGATAATTTAGGATATCCATTCAGCTTTCCATTACAAATAATAATTGTTTCACTATATGATACTTGTTTTTATATTTTCTTTATAAAGGCAAAAATTTCTACACTTGAACCTCCTTGATGTAAAAGGATTCATGGTTGGGATGATAGAAATAAAATAAGCCCATCTGGTCTTTCTTTGTTCCTTGGCTGCAGAAATCTGTAGAGTAGAAATGTTTGCAGGAGCATGTTAAAATGCTTTACCGCACCAACACAAGCTACTCAGCTAAATTTTCCATGGGTACTTGAATCACTGTTTCCTTGGTGTAGTTTGATGAGGAAGGCAGAGGATGCTTCAGCCTTTTACTCAGGATTACCTTTGTCGAGGCAGAGGTTGTTTTCAGCATTGTTGGTTGATCTGGCTGACGTCCGCAGCATTGCTCAAAACATTATGGACAGACTTTGATGAAAATATTCAGGACATGTAAAAAGTGGAGTAGGGAATTAGTTCTTAGATTTTAGGTGTGATCTGCATCACCATCTGGAGCCAGTGTTCAAAGGATTTTTTCCACAAGTCAGAGGAATATTTTTGCCATTGAAGCTTGGAACTCAACAGATTAAGCTCAGTCACACAGATTACATATTACAGTCACATCAATTTCTGCCAATTCATAATCAAGAGTCTAGTTAAGGGAAACAAACAGATTGTATCAAATTTTGACTGTGATCTAATCTTCCACCCTGAGCATGTATGAGACAACAGTGGGAAGGAAAACTTCCTTTTAACAAGAGGGCAAAACCTCCAGCACAACCCGGCTCAGGGAGGGCAGGCATCTGCCTCGTTGGTTGGAGAGGAGAGCGACAGATCAACATGCACTGCAACTTGTCTCCAGGAAGACCTGTAAATAAGGAGAAATATGTTAATGATGTCAATACTGTCATATATTTATATATGGAAGTTAAGGAGCAGAGAAATGAAAAGGAAGTGCTCAGCGCATCACGTCCCTATAGCAGTATACTGTAACTAATAGATGGCTAGACTACTCCTGCAATTAAGATTTATTGATAGGGAAGGTCTAAAGTTTGATCTTTAAGGTAAAGAGGGTGTCTGCCTCCCAAACCCACACTGGGAACTGGTTCCAAACAGAGAGAGGCCTGATACAAAGGCTCTTTCTCTCATTGTACTCTTAGAGACTGATATACAATGGAGCGTGGTCATAGAGAGCTTTCTATGTGTGGAGAAGATTTTTAAACCCTGTCCTATATTTAACAGGAAGCCAATGAAGAGATACTTAAACTGGAAAATTATGATTGCTTCCACTATTTCCCATCAGAACCTTCACTGCAACATTTTAGATACTTCTGAAACTTTCATATTATATTTGGGACAGCCCATTAAAAAGGAATTACAGTTGTCCAATCTTAAAGGAATAAAGGTGTGGACTAACTTTTCTCCATTACTCTGAGACAGGATGTCCCTAATTTTTGCAATATTATGTCGGCAAAATTTAGAAACATGTTTTAAGTACAAGCCAAAGGACATATCTTTCTTAAAAATAACTCCATGCACTCTAGTACTGGAAGCCAAACTAATCCAGATTACCCAAACGTTTTCAGGCACAAAGACAACACAATAGTCTTGCCTGAGTTTAAAAGAAGAAAATTCAGAGTAATTCAGGTCTTTTTGCCTCTAAGTCACCTTTGTAATCTAACAAACTGGTTGGTTTCACCTGGCTGTATGGATGAGTAGCTCTGAGTATAATCTGCATAAATGTTCATACTATGTGGTCAGTAATATTACCTAAGGGGGGCATTAATATTGTCAAAAGTATTGGTCCATGGAAAGAACTCAGGGTGACTCCATGGTGTGAGGAAGACTCGTCATTTACATTAACAAACGGAAATCTATCAGATAAATACAACTTAAAGCAATTTGGTGTGGTTCCTTTAATACCAATAACATGCTCCAGTCTCTGTAGGAGAATTTTGTGTTCAATAAGGTCGAATGCAGCACTAAGATCTAACAAGATAAGAACAGATAGGAGTCCCTTATCTGAGGTCAAGAGAAAATCATTAGTGACTTTCCCCAATGCTGTCTCTGTACTATAATGAGCTCTAAATTCTGACTGAAACTCTTCAAACATACATGAAAGGGAGACTTGATATTGGTCTATAATTAGCTATCATTTCTGGATCAAGAGTTGTTTTTTTAGGAAAGGTTTGATTACAGCTACTAACCAGTCAAAAGTTTTAATCCAATGGGAAAATGTGTCCAACCCTTTGAATGATAGTGTATCTGAAAACACTGGGGTACACATGTTGTTAATGGAGATACATTGAGATACATTGATCAAATCCAGTACATATGTATTAACTAAAGAAAATAATCCCTCAAATAATCTAGTTAGGATTAGGTCTAAAATACAAGTTGAAGATTTTGTTATTATTTTGGTTAACTCTGTACTGGACAGAAACAGTCTAAACAAAAATCTGGTTCTGTAGAGATATTCAAAGCTGCTATAGATTAAACATTCTTAATAGAGGAAAATATTGTGAATTTTTTCTCTAATAGATGCTGTTTTGTTTAAGAAGAAACTCGTGTAGTCATTACAGCAGAGATATAAAGAAACTTGAGGCTTAATGACGCTGTGGCCCTTGGTTAGCCTGACTACAGTACTGAAAGAAACCTGAAATTGCTCTTGTTCTCCTCTATCAATGATAAATGGTAAACTGTTGCAGGAATTTCTTATTTATTATTAAACTTCCTTTCCAGACTAATAGAAACTCTTCAAGACATGATGAACACCATTTTCTTTCCAAGTTTCTTGATGTCTGTTTGAAAGCTTAAAGCTGGTAAATAATAACCAAGGAGCTGCTTCTGACAGGTTATGTTTCTTAGAGGAGCAATATTATCTCCTCTAACAGTGTTTGTGTAAATCCTGCTTTAACTTGCCTATGTGAATATTAAACAATTGTGTAGTTGGCTTTTGTTGTGTTTTGTTTTCTCCAAAGTCAGTCCTTCTAAATGATGTTCTGGTGCTGGGACAAAAGGGTCTGCAGATGCAACACTGCGTTAGGGGATAAAAGAAAGACTGTGTATTCTGAATTATGTTTAAAGGTATTTTGTTTAGCATTCTAAAGACATTGTATCATGATCCAAACAATATATCTTGCATGCTCTCATGTCAGCACAAGCCTCCCTATAATAATGCGAGATGTTGTCCGGCCACTTCACTGCTATGGAATGAATGTTGTGCTGCATTTCAATTCTTCGTTTGTAAATATATTACAACCAACTCTACTTAATGGGCACAGAGAGCAAAGTTTTATGAACGTACACTTATAACTCTAACTAGAGTCCATCAGTTAACTTTACATGCTATCTCACAACTTTCTCCAGAATCCATTTGGACAGAAAATGATCTATTTCTATTACAAATCTTTATCTTATCTTCAACTTCAAATAAACACAACTGACATTTGACTCCATTGTCTATGTTCTCGGCCTCTGTTTTCTAATTGTCCCTCTCAAGATAGTTTTTAATACATAACAGATAAAAAATATTGTAGGAATGGACATAAAGATGCAAGCAGCATGTTGTCTGAACACACTGACTCAAACCCCCTATGATTTGTTAACTCTTAACATGACTCTGATATTATTCATTATTTCTACCACAACATTTCAGTTCACATCCATTTATTTGCTTCGAGGTAAATGATGCTGTAAAACTGCATAATGACTGAGTAATCTTTAACATGAAGACATCTTGATTGGTTGGTGGTTTTTAAATCAGATTTAAATTGATCGCCGCTGTTGTTATTCACACATTTCTCTGAGAGAGGAGAGGAGATAAATTATCTGTATAAAAAACTCATGGTTTTATTCTAAGTTTCTTGAGAATAAATGTTTTCAATGTAAAAAGTTTAAAAAGGTGTTTGCCTTATTTTCAGTGACATTTTATAAAAGGATGTCACTTCTCCACTTTATATGCAAATAAACACTTTTCAGACCTCACACTGTCAGCCTGTGGCAGGCAACAATCAGGACATCAGATGAGTTTATTTATGTTTCTGCCAAATCCCAAATTACATGCAATAACCTAAGCATTATCAAGGATTCAGACAGTGGAATAATTAAATATAAAAATTTTAGTCAGATTTTGAGATATTACAGATGTAATAATTGACTAGGTTGCTCATGTGTCATCTGTAGACATTAATTATCCATCCATTTTCTACTGCTTATTCCCTGAATGTGGTCGCGGGGGAGGGCTGGACCCAATCCCAGCAGACATTGGGTAAGATTCAGGGTACACCCTGGGCAGGTCACCAGACTTCCTTCTCCTCAGCCACCTCCGCCAGCTTGAGGAAGGGGGGCACCAAGTGCTTCCCAGCCTAGCCAAGAGACGCTGTCTCTCAAGCACGTCCTGGGTCTCTCTTGAGGCCTTTTCCCACTGGGACATCTGAATCCCTCACCAGGAAGGTGTCCAGGAGGCATTCTAACCAGATGCATGAGCCACATCCTTGCAGAGGAGCAGTGGTTTTACTCTGAGCCCTTCCAAGATGGCTGAGTTTCCCACCCTGTCTCTGACAGGATGCTCAGCATTGCTGAAGACATTCATTTCAGCCACTTCACATCAGCTTAGTAGTAGTTTGGGCTGATGGTAGAACTTTTCCTCTTGCCTCAGCTTCTTCTCTATCTCAACACACAATGAGAAGAAACGCGTGTTTTTCTTAAATTTTAGAGTCTTTTGAGCTGTTTTTTGTCTGGTGCCTCCCCAACCTGACACTTGCAGGAACATGAAGCTCATGTCACTGTGACACACAACTGCCTCCACCACCTTACGGTGGCAGCTAAAATGATTCCACTTGATGTTCTCCTGTTGAGCCTCTCTACAAAACTTTCCATACACATCCCAAAGTGGATAAAATGATGTAATGACACTTCATGGGATGTAACTGAAGCATGATGTGGCCTGACAGTGTGTGATAATGTGACATGTGACCATGTCTCACTGGGGCTAATAAAGGTTGAAGTGTGTCAGTGAATAGTAAATCATTTCCTTTCCCAGAGGCTCCCACAGGGCCTTTGTCGCACGGCAGGCTTTCATCAGGCAGCCCAAGCTTCCTGATGCAGGTGACCATTTTATTTTATTAAAAGAAATTTTTTTTTAATGAAAAAGAACAAAATAGAAGAACAAACAAACTGTAACCAGCTATTTTCCCTAATTATACTGACGACTATCTCTTATTAGGCATCCTGGAAATAGCACTACCCCTCAATTGCCTTCACTCCAATAATTAAAGCTCATTTATAAATACAGAAGTAGCTTATTTTCATTGTACAAGCAAGAAAAATTAGTCTTATACACTGAAGAAAAATATAATTGCAACACTTGTTTCTGCTCTGAGCTGACCTCCAAGATCTAAATAATATTTTATCTACACAAAAGACTTGTTTCTGTCAAATACTGCTCACCAATCTGTCTAAATATGCATTTACATTTCAATGTTATGGCTGTTAAAGTTTAGCTCATGAAACATGGAAGCAAAATCAAAAGTGTTGCATTTATATTTTTTCAGTGAAGATATCAACATTTTCATTTGCATTACATGCTTCAATCATTAACACCAGTTTCACTAGATGTGATGGGTTTTTTTTTATCTAAAAAGTGTTGAAAAGTTTCCACTTTCCAAAAACATATATCTCAATCGTCCTAAAACCCTGTGTTTGGTCATTTAGAGTAAATTGTTTTACTTGTAAACTAAAATGGATTTAAAATTATTCTTTTGTGCAATTTGAACCAAAAATCTTATGAAGATGTTCTAATAGGAATCCATGACAATGTGATGCATCATATATTATTATAAGTGATGCAGATGTATTTGCAGACATGCTGCATTTTTTATGAATAGAGGAAACAACGTTTACGCTGTAATAATTTTTCAACTTATTGTTTGGAAATTGGAGATATATTTTGACACAAATATAATAGCACCTTTTATGTACAAGACAATTCAAAGTGCTTTACATAAATACATAATAACATATGTAAAGAAGAATAAAAACAGCCATAATCTCAAATCACAATTATATAAAAGTCATTAAAAGCAAGATCAGATAAAGTTACTTCATTCATTGGTGCTTAAAAAAAATTGTTTTAACCTGGATTTAAAAGTGTCTGCATGAAGTGAAAGTTTAGTCTACAGGCGGTTTGATCCACATAACAGTTAAATAATATAAGATATAAAATAATAGTGAATAAATATGTGGTCCATTTTTAAAGAAGTATTAAGTGACACATTAATGTAAATCATGAACATAAAGAATGTTCATGTTTTGATTTTAATCACTCATTTTAGATTCAGATTATATTATTGAAGAATTATATCCTCTAAAAGAGTGAAGCTTTTTTAAAGGATTTTCATACACATGATTACCATTAACAAGAACCTTATATACTAAGCCAAAGATCTTTAAAATGAATCATGAAAAGGCCGCACACTTATTCACATAACCAGTACCTAATAATCTGAGCCGTAACCAGATCTAAACAGGATGACAGTAATGTCATCCAGCTCAACATGGTACAACTGCAAATATTGATTTATACATCTGTAAGAGATCAAAAGTATCAATGTGATACTAGTGCACAAGAGGAAAAGCACCATTATTAACTTTCAAGCAACTGGTTCTTTCATCTTAATGTTAAGTCAAAGTGAACGTTCACAATGTTGTTCATCTTCTTGTTTAAACACTAATTATGTAATATATAATATATTTATGTAATAAAGGGCAGATATTAGGATAGGCTTTATAAGTTGTCTTTGCAGCAGAGAAGCAATTCTGACTCAGAATACACGTTTTATTCAGGAAAATCAATAGACCTGCTTAATCTCTGCACACACTTATGAGCTTAGGCAATTCATGTTGGAAGAGCTTAAGTGGACGGTTTAAATAACACACAATAACACAAACTGTGAGAAAGGCAAGGAGTAAAATCAACTGTCGACCAAGTCAATGATTTTTTAGTGATCTTCTAAAATATCTGAATTTCTGAGTGACCTGAGAAAACCCAAGTTCAATTTGCTCCTTAATGTCGTCTTATTTCTGACTCTGCAAAAATTTTAACAAGGAATACACAGAACCATATTCATTTCCGACAAATAAGGCTGATTATGTGCCGTATCTTCGTTGTAAAACAACTCCCATAGAAAACAGAAAGAACATGTCACTGCAACCTCCAACATCCTGTTTTTCTCAATGTCAAACCGGTGCCACCGAATACTTGAATTTTCAACAATAGTTCAAAATAATGGTTCACTAAAACACACAAAAAATGAATTATTTCTTAAAAGAGCATTGCACCAATGTTTAAAAAGCATTATTCAGGCAGGGAATAAATAAAGTATGGTGGAAGACTATTTCCCACTGAGGATTAAATGAGTGATGTGCGTGGGACAGACTGTAAGAACGCAATGCTCCCAAACAGAAACCACAATTACAATATGGATTCATATAAAATATTAATAAGATTAATGCAGAATTTTGATTATATATGAGGACGTTAGTCCACAGGAAGTAAGTCTTCATGTTTAACATCCATCCTAAGTTTTAAATGAGGTGAGTGTAATGAGGAAGACTTGAGTTGCAATGCAGCAGTAATAAATTCACTGCTGAATAAACATAGCTACAACCTGCTGTAGTTTGCTGGTTTTGGTATAGTGGATTTTTTTCCTCTGTAAAAGCAATGACTTTATAAATTTAAGTTACTTTTTTTTATCAAATCAGTCACAGTCTATTGTCCTATCACACATGTTAGTACTTTCTAAAGCAAGTACAGGAATGGTGTTGCATGCTTTCATGGAGGATATGCAGCCATTGCCATGACTGATGTGAACTCCCCCTGAGGGACAAACATCCCGCTGTCAGTATCTGTAATTGTGCATTCACAAAGAAAAACAACATTAAAACTGTAATATTAAAGATACTACACAGACTCTGAAAAAATTTAGGAACTACTCAATAGTTATTCTTTTTTTTAACTGATTTAATAAAAGCAATGTTTTCTATTGCACCAAATTTCTTACATTATCACCATATACATGTATTTTTTTTCTGGTAAGATAAAACATTTTCAAATTTTCATCAGGACCTATAAAAACAGATTTTTATTTTAATCTCTGTCATGTCTGCTGAAGATTAAGTGACTACCATTCAAAATGAAAAGGGGAGATGTGTAGAGAAGTTTCCCTGGTGGCAAATCTAATCACTAGTTAGCAATCGTATCAGGAGGTATTGAGTGCACAGTGCTTTCTGCAGGGCAGAAAATGGTAAAGTGGTAAGTTCTTTTAGTTAACAGCATGAAGCCGTGCTGGCTGAAGCTCTCCTGTATATGCATGTGTTTTATTGCTTGTTTGTCTAGTTCCAAGGGCTGCACGGCAGTGTGACAAGGCTGTCACTAAAACATGACATCTTTCAGTAAATGTTATAAAAGAAAAACATCTGTGGGTACTGTAAGTACTTAGAGTATTTAAGAGAGTTTTTTTTCTTTAGGGGGAGGAAGGGGGTCAAGGTCTGCATGGAAACCATGGAAACCAGGCCCTGTGCATCATCCGTACGTGATGATGGCAGCATCTGAATGGGAATCTTTCTGCGACAGGATACTCAGCAGGATGGATGGAAATATGGCCTTTTCTTAAGATATACAGACAAAAGAGGCATTATAATAGAATGAGTCTGTATATGATAAAATATATTTATATCCTATTCAGTGTTTTTAGGTGTTCACAAAAATGTTATTAATAATCACAAATATATTTGAGGACAAACTAAAACTTGTATGTATCCATATGGGATGTATATTTTTATCTGAAATAGAAACAATTATAAAGTGGGATTTACATAAAATACACAAAGATCATGCAAAATAAATAAAACTTCATAAGTAAGAGTCTGTTTAGCAGCCTGATGAATCCTTTTAGTCTGTTTTTCTGCACAAATATTTTTGCAGTGAGATGCCAATTTGATTTAACTAATGGGAGACAGGATTAATTTATATGCCAGTTTCAGCAAACATTGTGATGTGATTCACTTCACCATGGGATGTCTGCTATCTTACCTCTGTGAGGTCTGAACGTTAACTCATCAGCTGGAGAGTGATAAACATGAATATGTTTTTTAGCAGGAAGGAGATGTAAATATTGCTCTATTTATATTTTTTCTTATAGATTTATTTTAGGCTCTGTAACATCTTTATGCATATCTGTAGTTTTTATTCAATAGTATGACATTAGGTAATAAAAAGTGAGTTTAAAATCAATGATCAGACTGATACAACAAACTAAATATTATATAAATTACATGTAGCTTTTAGGTAATAACACAGTATAAAAAAGGTTCGCTAATAATATATTTTGTTCTGTGTATTATATCCCATTAAGATTAGCTGAATGCCTAGAAACTATTTTTTCTAAATCACCCAAAAAACATGCTAAATTAAAAATAATACAAATAATATTGAGAACATGATTTAGTTATAGGAAATTAAAGTGACGTCAAATCTGTGCTCTTTCCCTGTTGTTTCAAATATAGATGTTTGTCAGTCATTTTTCTCCTGTATGTCTTCTATGAAAAAAGGGTTAACTCATCAGATTTAGGAAAGTAACTGGGGTTTACCCTTGTCAATGGTTGTTTGCAGGTTTCTAAAATAACCTCTCTGCTTTGCTTTGGAACCAGAGACAGCAGCAAAATCTTAATGATGTGTACATTTATCATCAAAGGAGTCATTTGACTAATTGATCCAGCTAATTTCAATACCTCAACTACTCACTTCCGCTCATTAGTATTCAGTCTAAAAGGCATCATGGTTGCATAGATGCAGACATCTGAGATTAATTTTAAGTTTAATAACAAAGAAAATTAAAAAGCCATCATCAGTAATTAGTAGTAATTCTTTCACTGACAGTCTCGTGCAACAATGACTGTGTTTTCCCATGTGAACACAACAACATTTAAAGAACAAGTTTTAAGAATGGTGGAGTGAAGCGACACAAGGCCACTATTCAACTTTTAATAACCTAAAAATAAGATTCTTCAACTTCTAACTAATATACTGAAAATGTTTATGAATTATTAGATTGTTTTAATTAGTATAACTGAATGTTTAAAGCCATCTGTTGTCTTAACACTGAAAGACTCAGAGCTTAACTTCATTTAAAGCCCTTTAAAAGTGCGATACATTATAAACCAAAACAATAAAATCATTGTTGATTGCTTTTAAAATTGTACAAACAATAAAATATTCTAAAGAGTGAGAGATCAAAAAGAAATTAAATCAAACAAATACAAATAAATTAACCTAATAAATAAAAGCAAACTACAGAAATATAAAACAGAAACAGAAATTAGCTTTAAGAGCTTTAAAAATGGATATTGAGGGGGCTCTTCAGATGTGTGTGTGTGTGTGTGTGTGTGAGGAGGAGGATGGGGGGGGGGGGGGCTAAATCAGGACAAAGAAACACATTTGTCTGGGATTTGCATCTAAAGCACACGGAAAGCAAATAAAGCAGATAAATATAATCACATCCAGCGTAGACAGTAAGGAGCCAGATGCACTCCTTATAGATGACAGATCTGTAACTATTGTATTTTCCAACATTAATTACATTAACTGAGACAAGCGTCCTTTGATTTCCAACCTCTTAGGAATATTCCGGCTATATTCCAACATGCTCATTATCTCATATTTACGTAGAGGATAGATCCTACAAAGGCTGTTTTCTCCGATCGGTTTAGTTACTTTGGATTACATTCAGATTGTTCATTTCCTTTTCAGCTTATTAGTAAATAACAGATTACTGACAAAACCCCTGACTGAAGAGGTGGTGGGAGTCAATTGATCATCAGTAATGAAAGGCAACCTCTTGGACAGACTTCTGGGATTTTGATTATTTTTCCCTGAGTGAGTCCTGTGCAGCAGTATGGTAAGTGTTACATTATAGTATCAGCATAATCATTTTATAATTCATTGTTAGTTAGAACAACAAACATGCAGACATGTCGTAAACAGAAAGTAAAGACAGGTGTGCAGTTATATAAAAGCACCTGATAAAAAACAACTCAGACAGCTAAAACAACCAGTGGATGAAAGTCACTTCATGGCGTTTCACGTTCTTCTTCTGCTTTCATAAGGCTGCAGGAAGGAAAGATCATGATCAGTCTGAGCAATCACTGTTGTAAAAGTTAGATAAAAACATACTTAATAAAAACAAACATTTTTATTGATTTTATTTCTGCTCAGTTGGAAAATGGAGTTTTGTTTAAATAACAAAGTTCAAGACTTGTTCAGCATTTAGTTCCTTTTAAAAAGATCTGCAAATATTACATTTGACTTTGAAACACTTAAAAACGCTGCAGAGAAATAATTATAGTATTACCAGCAGATTATTTTTAAAAAAGTTTATTTAAATACTGGCTTGCTAAATATTTTCCTTCAAAGTTTGATCATGTGATTCATATTTGTTTACTGCTAAACAAAATGTCCACGATGTGACTGCAGTGTTTGTGAGAAAGTAATGCTTATTACACAGCTAAGACCCCTCCTGTTTATTGTTTATATTTTTTACTACAGCTGGCCTACGAGTTTCAAACCCTGTCCTGAAGCTGGCAGACTGAGTGTGAATGCTTATTAGTCTTGTTGGGCCTGTAAGTAAATAAAAGCTGAAAGAATGAGTGATGCAGAGAAATACTGACCTCTGCTGTGTTTGAACAAATGCAACACAATTTGATTTTTGTTGCTGTCATTTTGCTTTTTTTCATTGCTTTTATGAATATTAACTAATTCTGATATAAAAATATAACTGGAAATATTAGTAGAGACATTTTAATCTGTCAAGTCTTTAAGGCCCCTGTGAGTTTTATCTTGTACTGTACATATGAGGGAAGTTGAGTGTTTACTAGCTTAAACCGGATTTCTTGTTAACAGATCACATTTTTTTAAATGCTTTTCAACACTTCTTAGTAGCGACTGGTTCAGACCTGAAAATCTCAATATCAGCCACACCAGACTGGGAGGCCTGATAGATAAGCATCTTGTAATCTCACAGAGTTCCTTCATTTTAAAGTCCCATCAGCTCAGCTGCTATTCAGAGAAGAAGTGATGAAAATCTCTGAAAAACACAGCCTCTATATTTTTAGACACTTCAGAACCGGAAGGCCTGACAGCAAGTTGTCTCACTATGTTTCCCTCACACGTCTTCATGAGCCATGTCTCTTCTCTTCCCACCATACTCCAGTTGTTAGTAGTAATAGCTTCCAAAAACTGCTGCCACACAGAACAAGCTGTCCTATGGAGTGAAAACACAGTCACTTGAAAAATTGGTCTTATAAAAGTCAGCCCACATTTTGCTGTTGATGTACTTACGTTCATGAAAACATCTTCTGCATAGCTGTCTGTATCAGCATCCCACAAACACCTGGAGCACAAACTGGAAACACAAAAGAAAATGGGTTTTTTTCAGACACTTCTCATAAACGCATCTTTACATTTTTTCCAGTAGAAAACACTTTTCCTGCTTATTTTCTTCCAATGGTGCTAAAACAGTTTGCATTTACCGTCCCCCGGCAGATGTAAAGTAATGATCAAACCCTGCAGGATCCAGTATTGTATTTCTTTGTTACATTTTATAACAAAACTAAAAGGCAGAAAGTATTTTTATTGTATGGCTGCAAATTGTGATATGATGATTTAAGTGTTTATTGGATACTGAAACTGATGATGATGAGAAAAGTTCATCGTTCAGTCAGAATCATTATGGAAATATTAAGAAACAAGTCAGTCACTGTAAACCTTGTCTGGTTTTCTGAGTATTTTTTAATGTCTTACTTCAGGGTTACAGTTATTTTGCTGTCATAAAAAGTAATGCTGCTACTTTTACAGAAAACTGTCAGACAGCGAACCTCGTTCACTAATCAATCGTTCAAATTTACTAAGTTTCATTAGCAGTATTACAAAGATTTTGGCAACACTCAGGTTACTCTTGGGAACATTTTAATACTGATATGCTTGATATGAGCTATAATTTTGTCTTTTGCAACTTAGTTGATTAAAGAACAACAATCAAACTTAAGTCATTTTTTCTCCTTTTTAAAAAAAATTTAGCAATTAGTTATTTCACATTTAATGTTCAAATTTTACTCAGAGAATTATGAGCCTCATTCAAGAGCAAGTCAAAGCAAAGATGGATTTAATTCAATATAAATCTTCTGGATATCATCAACACATACATACCAGATCCAGTAAAATCACTGTGTTAATCTGAGTTACCTGACTCACACATCCCTCTGCTGAATGTGGGGTTTGTATAAAAAATTTACTACAAAAGTATATTTTTATTATAATGATTAGTTTTATCATTCTAATTAATCAGGTGTATCACTGACACCATCGCGATGCTGATCTATAATTTATGGCAAAGCAAGTGACAATTTGTTTTACAAACAGTAAAAGTTACAGCAGGCTATGTAGTGAGAATGGGTTTTCTCCCTGTTTTAACCATGATACCACTGAAATGTGTGTTGTGACATATTTGTGGAGCCAGACTGTATGCTCGCTGCATAAGTTAAAGAGAAAATAATGACACTTTTATCACAGAAACGCTTTACACTATTTGAATCTGTCTGTGTGCTACTTCATAACAGTGCATTATTTTACTAATTTGGATAACCAGGTTTCAGTGCACTTGTTTTAAAAAGAGAAAACTCATTCGTTCTTTTGGCATTTCTTATTTTTCCTCATCCATCTCATCATTTTCTGCATCTGTTTATATACATCTTAGCTTTCCATGGGCTTTTGCAGATATTTACTTATGCAGAGTAGGGACACTGGTTGGTTCTTTTAAGAGATTAGCATCTGTTAATCTTGAAGGAAATGTATTAAATTGTGTAGTGTACAAACACATTTATAAATCTGACAAAGGGTTTTTATTTAATAATAAAAAAAAGCTTATATACAACTTTGAAACTATATTTACTAAAAGTGGCCCATTGCCATTGATCTTTATGTGTTTATTTCACCAGTATGGTTCACAACATGCACACTAAATCATCCATGCTGTGTTCTTTAGTATTGTGCTTTGATGCAGGATTGACCCGTTTTCCATATCTAATTATTACAGTTGAAGAAACATTGTTTGTTGAATTAAAGTCTTTTTTTTAGAACAAACTAGTGAAGTAATACATAATAAAGACTATTTGGCATTTACCAAAGGGAAATTGTTACTTACTTGACTCCTTGACCTCGTTGCTCTCCGATGACCACCTGAACAACAAGCTTATATCTGTCAAACCCTGCATCTGAGCACAAAGACAAACACGGTACATTTATAAAGTTTAAAAGACAATAGACTATATTTACTATATGTTTACATGCTATAACACTGTAACTAATAAAATAATTCAGTTATATTTTCCACAGTAGTTAAAAATCACTGATGAAAAAAACTTTCACAAAGTTATTCGAATATTATTTCATTATTAACCATCGCTGTAATTTTTCTTCTGTTTTTCAAGGATTGACTGTTTAAAGCAAAGGTGTCAGCAAATCTTACATGCACATTTTATGTTCTTGGGGGTGCACACTTGTATTTTGTGTTGTAAGGTATTAACCCCTTAGGGCCAGATGTCACATATTTGATACATACTGTTTCTGAGACATGTTGCATCACTTTATAGCAGAAACTTCACTCATAATG
>JBAMIG010000015.1:10566758-10578423 GCA_037177335.1 Kiunga ballochi
TGTGAACAATCCCAGTTGTTTGTCAACAGTGTTGATCAGCTGTTCGGTCTGTTTCGCCCTGAGCCAGCATCACCTCTAACTTCGAAAGGATGGACTCAAAGTGGACGGATATCTTTACGAATAAAGCGAAGAACCTACGAGGAGGAGACTCTTGGCATTTGGAGTTTGATGCACATATTGCGCCAAACCGTCCGACCTTTGGCTGGAGGCAGTGCGTCATTAAGACATGTGCGAGGTCAGTATTTCAATATTCTGGTTACAGCAGCTGGTTAAACATGCATAAATGCAGAACGCGTCTACATAAACATGCGCAACATGCGCAAACTTGCTTAGTTGAATTTGTTTCAGTGGCCATAAACCAGTGAGAATGTAAACTTAATTTTATCCCCAACATAAACACACTCAGATATAGACATAAAAGTGTTAGAATAAAACATATTTCTGACATAAGAGTTAATTGTAACATTATGTAAACAATTATTTATTAATCTCTAATTAGGTTTAATTTGAAGAGGATACTTCCACCATAAAAGCAAAAGAATAGCATAAAAGTAGGCCTATACGTATTTTAGATAGTCAGTGCTTAAATGGTTAAAGAGAAAAGAGAAACTTGTTTGACATAAACAGAGAGAGGAAGGGGGGGGGGGGGGTCTTCCTTTCTTTTTCAGTGGCTTCATGCTTACAGTATTGCACAATTATTTAGCTCATGAGTTGAGTAGGTCAGAACTTCTTTCTTTTAATCACATATTAAAAACTGCATTATGTCTATAACCAGGACACTGAATTAGGCTATTTTTAGAAAACCATCATTTCTGTCATTCTCTAGATTCCGGTGTAGCAGCTGTGCGAGAGGCTGGAGTTCCAACCTGGTGATGGTGCTCTTCCACATGCAGCTGAGGAATGGGAAGGGTACCGTCAAGATTAGGCCCCTCTATCAGAAGTGCAAGATTTGCAGCGATGCTCCGATGGAGAAGCCCAACTTTGAGTCTCACAGCATCACCGTACTCATGGACAACCTGATGGAGAAAATAAGAGAGAAGTGCTACCATGAACACACCGGCCAAAGAAAAAGGCATTTCAAAAGCTACGATGGCGACAAACCCCATGAGCCGGCTCACTGTCAGGGCTGTAAGCTCGGACTCTGCAGAAGAAAGTAATGCTGTGTGCTTTTATCAATTTATCTTTACATTTGTGTATAGGTCAGCTTGAATGCATTTTAATGTCAGATCTTATAAGCAAAGCAGGTTACAGTTTTTCCTCTTCTATGATTTTTGTAAATGAATGTATTGCCTAATATTTTCTTTCATTTGCTGTTAATAAAATCAAGTTAATCTGGCTGCTTACATGTATTCATATCATTGAATTAGCAGCATGGTGGCACTGGGGTCTCACAGCAAGAAGGTTGCTGGTTTGAGCCCAGGCTGGGGAGCATTGTCCAGTGGTCTTTCTGTGTGGAGTTTGCATGTTCTCCCCATGTATGCATGGGTTCTCTCCGGGTACTCCGGCTTCCTCCCACCCACAAGATATGCACGTTAGGAAAATAAGTATGGTTAGAAAATTATCCTTTGTAAGTCCCTTTGGATAAAAGCGTTTGCTAAATGACTGTATAGTATAGTATAGTATATAGTATAGTATAGTATAGTAGGGATCTCTGTAAGATGAAGAATAAGGGGTATTTAAAAATTATTAAAATATTTTTTTTATTTATTTATCTTTTTTTTCAGTTCTGCAAGTTACAGAATTTTGCAAGAGTAGTACGTACCTCTCTGAGCTTCCTCCAGGAACAGCTGATCTGCTTTCAGTTTTTCTCGGCTTGAATAAATGAAGTGCATGGTGCACTGGATAAAAAAAGTTCATCTGGAGTTGAATCTATTGGATTACAGGAAGCTTCCTGCTATGAGTGCAGAACATCCTGCTGTTTTCTAATGAATAGTTTTCAGTTTAAAGAAAATAAATTGAATGAAAGTTTAGTTTGCATTAAATTTTCTGACATAAACTGATGTGACTGGCAGGAGATATGCTGAGAAACATGTTACACAAAATGCAAATAGATTGGCTGCTGGGGCTTTTGGGCTGAAACCAAAGGGTGCCTTTGTCTCACATGGCAACGACCGTTGATTTACCTGTGACCAACAGGTGTGACAATGTGTGAGTGTGTGTGTGACTGTGGTCAGTCTTCAGCTGCCTGGAAGTCACACACTGAGGTGAATAACAAAAATTGTGGCTTGTATGGACCTCATAAGAAAAAGCTGCAAAGAAAACAACGGCTCTACTTTGCCTTTTCCCTTCCCCGCATCATTTGCAAGGAGTCTGTCCACATCACGCTCTGGTTATACTCTGGATGTATATCTGGGCCCTGAGGGCTGACTTTAGTCTCAGAAGAGCCGGCGTGCTAGGTCAGTGGCAGGTACGTTCTCTGTCCAGGTGTATTTGTTTTTCTCTATTCAAGTTGTAAATGAAGCAATAAGATACTTCTTAAGGTCTTCAGCAATGACAAACTGAGAGGCTGTTAATCTGACACGCGCAGAAATACAACTATTGCTCTCACATTATCATGGCATTCCAGGATACTGCTGTAAAGGTAAAGTATCATCTGATGCACAATCTGTCCTGAAATAATACATTTCCCAGTTAATACTAAGAACTGATTATGAAAAGACTTCTATTATTTCTCCTTCATATATTTCATTTCAATTTTAGTGTCTTGTTCTGCCAGTGCTGGTTCTGTTCATGGTTTTCGTGCCAGGTGAGCTTCATAACTGTGCACAATAAGCATATTAAGTGTTTCTTTCACAAACAGGGTCGCATTAGTAGTAAAGAGACAAGCTGCAGAAGGCTCTGCTGTATGAATGTTGTAATACTCTGAATCTTTTCTCATCGCCTCCAGCTCCGTGCAGCTCCATAGAGATTAAGTGCTCCCAGCCAGATCAATCCAGCTTGCTGAAGGCTCTGAGTCCCGTGTTTGATTTCAGTGACATCCGGCCTGTGCTCGACCCCATGACATACACAAACATCAGCGTGTACTTCACTTTGTATGGGATACTTGGAGTGGTACGCTCAGCTGTCAGTAGATGATGAATAGAAAGATTTAGCTAGATCTGCTTAATTTCCATTTAGGCTTCTAACTTCTCATTTTTATACCAAGAGAGACCGTGTGTGTGATATAAGGTTATCATATCTCTGACTAACTTCACAATACTGGAGTATTTCTTTTAGTATCCAACTTTAACAGTTTTTTTTATCTTCTAGGATGAAAAAGCTCAACTCCTGATCACATATATTTGGCAAAATTATGTATGTAGCTCCTTCCTGCATCTCGTTTTTGTTTTAAAATTAGCTGTTGCATTATATTTTGTGACGGGACTTCAGCTCTCACACTGACGCTGGTTTTCTTTATGTAGAACTGGATGAACGAGTTTATCAGTTGGGATCCAATCCAATGTGGTAGCGACAAGATTTCTCTTCCCAAGGAGAAATTTTGGCTTCCAGATATTGTGATCAATGAGTTGTGAGTTTCCTATCTCTAAACAGGCACTTTATCCAGTTTTAGAACAAATAAATGTTGCCTTACCTTTTCATTTAATGTGTTTATGCTGTTCTAAACTAATCGTAATGGCTCTGTAATGAGGCACAGTCTCCCATTTAAATCTAGAGTAATCAAACTATGTGATCACTGGTAGAAAGGACTGGTCTTTGGTATCATATTATAAATGCCACCTGATTACAACAGCTTTGCTTTGAACTTATAAATCTTACAAATGGTATTGAGTGCGCTGATGCTATTTGAAGCATGAACACTTCTCATTCTGGTTTTGCAGTATGGAAGAAAACAAAGCGCCCTCTGTTCCATACGTGTACTTGTATAGTGACGGCACTGTGCACGACAGTCAACCTGTCAGAATTGTGAGCTCATGTAACCTCAATATCTACACCTTTCCCTTCGACATACAAAAGTGCAAGTTGACTTTTAACTCCTACATCTACTATGGTGAGTCCCGCTTCAAGAACATGAACAATAATTAACATTTTCTGCATTTCTAGTTGTTTCAGCAGTTTAAACAAAAAAAACCTAACAATCCTTGGAGACTCTGAATGTGTTACTGTAATGGGCTCGTCTGACCTTCTCCCCACAGCCATGGATTTAAGGATTTTCCTTGGAAGACCCACAGAGGAAATCACAAAGGTCTCAAAGGAAGTGATGACCACTATGGGTGAATGGGAGCTTCTAGACATCACTGCCAAAAAACTTATCAATAATGACGAGTCGCTTCTTTTCACAGACAAGCTTGAATTTAATGTAAGTTTATTTGAGCATTTGCAATTCTTGCACAAAATGTAAACATTTGTCATCCACATATTCAAACAGAAATGCTAAAACTTTATCTATAAAGCACTTTTCATACAACAGCAGCTCAAAGAGCTTTTCCAAATAAAACAGATTATGAATATATGTGCTACCCTCCCACACTCAAGTAAAAGTAAAAACATCATTAACAGATAGCTGGCATATTCCCTTTCAATTTATTATCCATCTTAACAAGTTAAGCATATAAAATAAAGATACATGAGTTATGAGAACGTCTTACGATACATCCACACTTGACCTTTCTTATACAGATCAGAGTGCGGCGTCGTGCCACCATGTATGTGGTGAACCTGTTGATCCCCAGCTGCTTCCTCATCACAGTGGACCTCTTCAGCTTCCTGCTTCCTCCACAGTCTGTGGATCGATCCTCTTTTAAGATGACCCTCATCCTGGGCTACTCCGTCTTCCTTCTCATCATGAATGATCTGCTGCCTGTCACCGGAAACACCATACCTCTCATAAGTCAGCATAACTTATTGTATAGTGTATTTCTCCCTCAGCATCTTAACACTACATGTGGACCGTTTAAGATACTGACAAAGTGAAGCTTACTGGAGAACAAAAACCAGCTAATTCAAATTTCTTCATCTCACTTGTTCAGTTTATTTTGTTAATTTTTTTATATATGATAACTAAGTTATTATGCTGTGCACTCATTATGAAAAGGAAACTTTATTCTTTCTGGACTAACCCATAAAGCGCCATGATGAAGAGGATAAATATAAATTAATATTAATATAGAATTTGGTAGATTTAAGATGTTGACATGTGAAAGTTTCAGATTCTGGCATTGGCTTCATGAAGTGATCTCTTTCTGCCAGATGTCTTCTTCTCTCTGTGTCTCGCTCTGATGGTGGCCAGTCTACTGGAGACAGTCCTCATCACCAACCTGCTGTGTCGTTCAGCTAACTTCTCTCCCGTCCCTCGCTGGATCCGGGTGCTTGTCCTGAAAATGTTGGGCTTTCTTGTTTGTATGCCCAAAAAACCTAGAAAGCCGACAAAATATGGTATGTACCTTTAAGGATTTTTATAAAGGCAACTAACCAGTCATTTTGGTTGTTTCCATACAGAGTTGTAGTTGCTCTTAATTCATTTTCAGGCCTTTATTTAACTTGCAGGTCTGCCCATGTGACTGTTACTGTGCAAGTTTATAGAGTATACTAAGTGTTAATAAAAACCTTTTTACTTTTAAATATTTATGACTGTTTTACTAAACGTCTTATTATTTGTAACTTACAAAACAGAAGTAGGGACCAGTTCTGAAGTGTCAAAGAACAATCCTGTGGAGAAGAGGGACCCAGTTGAGGAAGACGAGGCCCTGGAGGAGCTGAAGAGCCTGAGTACAGTCCTCCAGGCCATCCGCACTGAGGTGGAGCAGCATCAGAAAGGGACCAATAGCTCAGAGGAGTGGATCCAGGTGGGTTTCATCATAGACCGCCTGCTTTTTGGCCTCTACATGCTCTTCATATCAGTCAGCTTCATTACCATCATCGTGTTCTGGGTGAACTCATACAATCAGTAAACAAATTATGTTTTTGGAAGGGCTCCTTTTATTAAGCCACAAATTCAAAGATTTGGTGAAATTTGATTGAAATGTTGTAATAAGTTTAAAAAGTTATAAACTATGCATAAAGCATAGAGACATAATGGAGTCTTAGCACTGTTCAGCATGAATAATGTCATTTACTGTGCAAATTTAAATGGAGCAAACCTCTGTATCTAAATAAAAATTTTTGTCAAATTTAATTGAGCTTTTCATTGGCATTTATTTAACTGAAGCTTGTTTACTTGTGCGAACGTAATGATGAATGATACTATAACTCCAGTGAACATCTAAAGCACCAATGCTTCTCCTAAAACACAACAAATATTAAGAGAGCTCAGGCACTAGTGTTTGAAAAAAACACATTGCTTCCAGTTAGCCTTCACTTTAGTTTAAAATATGATCTCTAGCTGCATCATTAATTTTATGTTTAATCATGTTTATCTAAACTCATGATTGACAATCAGCAGCCTTTTTCTCTTGTATCTTAAATCTACACATTGACGAAGTGTTATGATCATTTTGTCAATTAATTTGATTTGTTTTCCTCTTTAACAAATAACCACAATGACAATTAAAACTTTATTTACATGGCCAGTGATGGCTCACGTGGATGATATCATGAGGGTTGTTAGTAAAGGAAACACAGGAGGCAGCTTGACAGGTCAGCCCTCCACACATGCACACCACTCAAACTAACAACCCCTCTCGACCCATGTTAATGTTTTTAGTGCTGCCCGATGAAAACCAAGTCGTCTAAACTTCTATTCATCCTCACCTCTCTGCTCCTTAGCGGTAAGTATGAGTCTCATACACTATATGTTTGGGTTTTTTATAATTCTGTTTGCAGACAGGGAATTATCTGTCACATCAAAGCACTGGAAGACTTACAGGAAAACCGATCTTTGCATGTACAATCAGGAAAAATTCATTTCAGCTCTTTATGGAATTTCTCTCCTGATTGATTAAATAGAAAATTGTTGAAGATTAGAAAACTGTTTCAGCTACAATAGAGAAAAGTAGGGTCAAATATTTAATCAGTGTATTTCTGTTGATGTTGTTGTTTAGATCCTTTTCAGTCCTAAATCCTGTTAACACTGTTGTGGGTGAATATTTCTCGGTGGCAGCAGAAAAAGTTTCATTCCCATTAGAATTGAGGCAGAGCACTGGAGGAAGGCCTCATCTTGAATCCAGTGCTCCATTGTAAGATTTCCAGCACTGATGAGGAATACAAAGTTAAAGGTCAACCAACCACCGTAACATCTCCATAATAACTTGCTTACATGATCATGGCTGCTTGCTTCTCTTCTTATAGAGCCACAGACTATTTTCCCTTTGTTAATGTAAATGTGGATTAGGTTAATATACAGAATTACAACACCCTGCAGGAAACAAACCTAATTTCTACCTGCCTTATGAGTACAGGCTCCACAGGTTTTGGGTCTTCTGAAGGATGAAAATATACAGATCTTCCTTTCTGATGTGCTATTATTACAATGTTACTGTTATTCCTCTAAAGACTTGGTTGGATGCAGGGATACAGTCGAGGGGGGGCGTTCCATTTAGTACAAGTCTTTTTTTCCTTTTTCTAACAAAGTTATTGCATTTTTCTCTCTTTTTTTTTTAGCTCCATTCAGCTCTGCCGCGTTCAATTGTTCTCAACCGAACCCACTTTCACTGCTGGTTGGTCTCCAAACAGTCTTCAACATGAACGCTATTCGACCGGTTGTGAATGCGTCAACAACAATAAACGTCCACTTGTCCTTCACCTTGTTTGGTATTTTGGGCGTGGTAAGAAACGCGGCGTTAAAGTTTTATGTGAGCAGTCCCAACTTAAACCATAAATGTATCTAATGATCTTTTTTTTCTATTTTTCAGGATGAGAAGTCTCAGGTTTTAACAACATTTATCTGGCAAATACTAGTAAGCCCGTATTTACAATGTACTTAATATCCATCATTGCAAAGTCTTTGAAATCTAGCAAATATAAGAATAAGAATTTGTTTACATGATGAAAACATAAGAATAGGTGTTGCTGATGTTTCAATATGTTGTGGGCAGATATGGAGAAATGAGTTTGCTGTGTGGAACCCAGAGGAATGTGGTTCAGCATGGATCGCAGTTCCACGGAAAAAAATCTGGGTACCAGATGTGGTCATCAATGAGTTGTAAGTCCTATCATCCATATGAACTCGCAACGTTTTCATTGTGGTTTTATCTGATACTAATAGTTTGAGATCTGCCCTTGAAATTTGTTAACAGCCATGACGTCTTGAGAAAGAGTCGGTGGTGAGGAAGTAAATAGTGATCTGTGATCTGTTTTGGCACATCAGATGCTTTTTCTGCTCCTTTAATAGTATTTAAACCCCACTTTTAACATGTTTTACTCCCCTAAAAATCCATGCAGTATTTTAATACACAATGGAAAACTTGGTGAGTATGTTTTGTTCAGTGTCAGAGCATCAAACAACAAGCATTCAAACACAGCAAACATTACACATAAGAAGAACAAACCAACCAAGATGAATCCACATAGATATATTAACTAACGTGTGGGTTTTATGCATGGTTAGAATGGTTAGAAAGCAATCGTTCTCACAGAATAACAAAAAGAAAACAAAAAAGTACCCTTCTCCAAAACACACCCATAACAATTGATATTGATTAACTCCTCTAAATATGCAAAACAGATTTTATTTTTTTGTTTATCTAAAAAATACCCCAGAGTTTATTATTTTGGACATGGCTGATAACCACATTTTTAGTTTTTAAATAAAAAGTAACCATGTGATCATTGACTTGTTGTATAAAATGTCTTTTATCATCCTGCAGCATGGAGAAAAACTCTGCTCCCTTTGTCCCATATACCTATCTTTACTTTGAAGGCTATGTTTATGATGAACAACCGATCAGAGTCGTCAGCTCCTGTAGTCTGGAAATCTACTTGTTTCCATTTGATTCTCAGAACTGCACATTCAGCTTCAACTCTTACATTCACCCTTGTAAGTACAACATTGTGCATGAGAAGCTTTGATTTTCATCCCTTCAGTAACCGAATGAATCCAGGTTTGATTAGGATATGACTGCAGCAGACCCAAAACGTGGACTTTATCTCTTTCAGCCAGTGCCATACAGCTGGAGCTCGGAAATGACCCAGAGTACATATTCAATCAGTCTAAAAACGTCATGTCAACAATGGGTGAATGGGAATTGGTTGGAATTAATGCAAAGAAATCAGTCCTACCTACATCAAACGGAAACACCTATGATGAGATTTGTTTCTTTGTAAGTTGTTGCAAGTTTAATACTCTGCCATTGTATCCATTCTTACTGAAGTCAAATTAGATTCGTATCAATAAATAAATAAATAATAAAGATTTACTGTGTGCTGCAAATGTCTGAACTCTACAGATCGCTGTCCGCCGCAACGCTATGTTGTATGTGGCGAACCTCCTGATCCCCAGCGGCTTCCTAATCACAGTGGATCTCTTCAGCTTTGTATTGCCCCCCCAAGACATTGACAGATCCTTGTTCAAGATGACCCTCGTCCTGGGCTACACTGTCTTCCTGCTCAGTACAAACGACCTGCTGCCCATTACTGGAAACACCATACCGCTCATAAGTCAGTTTACAATAAAGCCTTTGTTTTCTTTTGGTTTTTGCTCAATCTCTTAAACACGTCACAGTTATATTGGTCCGTGGTATGAAATAATCTAGTTATATGATGAAGTCTGAAACTATAGCTGTTCATATGTTTACAAGATGACATGCACTGTTTTCTTGGCTACATTCATTTCAAAGTAGTGCTGGCTGGTTGGAAAGCTTAGTAAATCTGTCTTTAGGGTTCAGAGTTAAGGCTGTAGGATGTTGTTAACAGCAGTGCCTATCAGATGGAGTCTTTCTGTGTGGAGTTTGTGTCTCCAGCTTTTCCAGTTTCCTCCCAATGTCACAAACATGGATGTTAGCTTAGCATGTGATTTGAAATTGCTCCCAGGAGTGAATGTGAACGTGCCTGACGCTTGTTTATGTTGGATCCATTACAAACAGGAATGTCCCCTTCCTCCAAGAGTAACAGGCTGCATTCCAGTTCCCCTCTGTGTGAATAGTTTACTTCTCTTTGTGCCCAATGGTTTGCTGTTTTCTGTGTCTCACTGTTGGCTTTTTAAAACCTTTTTTTCCCACAGATGTCTTCCTGTCTCTCTGCTTGGTGATGATGGTTACCAGTCTACTGGAGACCATCTTCATTACCAACCTCCTGTGTGGCTCTGCTCACTATGATCCTCCTCCCCGCTGGCTCAGAGTGTTCGTTCTACACGTTTTGGGCCGACTTGTACGACTTCCTCCAAAGTCAAGAAAAGAAGACATTGTGATTGAAAATCCTAATGGACAAGGTGATATACATACCAAAGCTTTTCCTTCAGTCAGCTGCATTCAAAGGATTTAAATCCTGACATATTTCATTTACTCTGCAGCAGAAATGAGGAATTCCTCTCTAACAGAAAAAGAGAGTGATACTTCAGAGCGAATGAAGCCACTGAATGAGGTCAAGACCCTGCAGGTGCTGAGGAACCTGAGCACAGATCTCCGAGCCATCCATCTTCAGGTGGTCCAGCAGCTGAAAGGAGGCCACAGCTCAGAGGACTGGACCCAGATCGGTTTCGTCATTGATCGCCTACTCTTCATCTTTTACATCATCTTCCTTATAGTCAGCTTCGTCACCATCATTATTATCTGGGTGAACTCTTACAACAAATCCTGAGTTTTTACAATAGCCTTTTTATATGTATCCATCTTCCTTTATCATTTCATGGTTTAGTGGGTTTTTTCTGTCCTGTTTTTAAATGTTCACACCATTATGAGTGAAACAACACTGAACATGGCACAGCTGAATGAGCAGCAACTGGCTTCTTCAACAGATAAGCTGAACCTGGAGATGTGGAATAGGAGAACACCTGCTTTGCATGCTACAAGTTACCTTTCACATAAAATAAGGAAGATGTGCATACATCATGTTTTTTGTTTGTTAGTTTGCTTTGTTGTTTTTGGAAGAATCTTTACTGACACTTAGAAATCCATGTAAATTATTAAAGGCTTCTTATCTGATGCTATGCATTGTTTTGTTTTTGTTTTTTGTGCAGATGTCGTTTGACACTTTATTCATATATATATATATATGATGCCACAGCTGGATGTTGAGTTAAGTTATTTATTAATTGTTTGTTAATAGCAATAGTATTTATATTATTATTATTATTATTATATGATAGTTCCAGCCTGATCATTTCCCTTTTCCTTTGTTTTATTTCTGTTCTTTTCTCTCCATATTTGTCTCCTTCCTGTTTGTCCATTTTTCTCCCTCCTTTTCCCCATCATGCCAAGCATTAATTTAATAATTTACAGCAAAGTTGAACACCTAAAATGTAACTAAAATCTTTTATAATGAAAAAAGTTGAAAGGGATACATACAGCGTACCATCTCTGGCAAAGCAAAGACCACCATACAGCAGGTCATGACACGACAAAAAAGAGCTTTTTAAAAAAAGGAAAAGGACACCTTGAAGAAAATTAATCATTAGATCATAAATATCAAATAAAAATTATATATTTTTGTCCCTTGTTTTATTAGCAAGTACTTTACACTAATACGAGAGCATGAAAGGGAATTGTAAAGATAGTTTAATCCATCCATCCATCTTCTGCCGCTTATCCGAGGTCGGGTCGCGGGGGCAGCAGCTCAAGGAGGGAAGCCCAGACTT
>JBAMIG010000015.1:10597451-10617691 GCA_037177335.1 Kiunga ballochi
TTCAATGACACTTGTATTTTGCAGATTCTGCAAATGAGACCAACGCTATAAACATCTCAGGTCAGCATGAGACGACCTCAGATGACCCAATAAAGACCCCTCCTTGCACTGCAGCGCAGCCTGAGCCGAACCTGGATGAACTGAGGAAGCTGAGCAGAGATCTCAAAGCCATCCGTCTTCAGGTGGACAAATACTTCCAGGGATCCGAGACCATACATGAATGGCAAATGATCGGGATGGTGATAGACCGTCTGCTCTTTGGCTTGTACATCGTCTTCATCGTTGCCAGCTTCATCACCATCATGGGCATCTGGATATGGAATAATAAACCCGTACATTGATTTACGGGTGCAGGATTTACTTTCTTGTTTCTTCTATTTTTACTTGCACTGTGTACTGTGATGATTATCTACGAGTAAAAACAATGACTTACACATTAGAGAAAAGTTTTATAAATAAAAGCTGTTTCTGATTAGTCTTATCTGTAAATTAAGCTTATATATTGTTTTATGGGTCAACCAGTACCATATGCAGTCCTCCGCTGAAATCTGTCAATATGAGCATTCAACACCAGCCCAAAGCAGCTCAACATGACATGGCTGTGACAGATTACAGCATCCATGTCCTGACTCATATCAGGAGTCTCATTCAGCAGTGAGAGTGATGAGACTGTGAGGTGCAGGCTGTAATGTAGGAAATGTTAATAAATAAAGCTTACAATTGTTGAATTCAAAACTTTATGTTTTCTAAAGATGACTGGTTTGTTTGAAGCAACAAATTTGGGAAACAGCGAGCATCTCACATTAAAGGTGAACAAAATGGATTTTAAGGTGAAAAAAGATGCTGTGAGAAGCAAAACTAGATGGTCTGTAATCACTGAAACAAGCAAAGTAGCTTTGTGTGTGCTTAGCTTGGCTGTCATTTATAAGTGTGTGTGTGTGTGTACGCAAGGTAGAGAGAAAGATAGATCTTGTACAGAAAGCCTCACATACTGAAGTGACAGTATTTTTTTTTTTTTTTTTTATGTTTGATTTTATATGAGATAGATGAAGAGTGACTGCTGTACAGAGTTTATAAATCTGTGTTCCCTAGACTTTACATAAAAGCTACTCTGGTGTTCCAGTTAGAAAGTGTGTTTAAATATTTATACAAATTACCTTTAGAGCAGTGTTTAGAGCACTACCGGTCCTCGGGTCCCCCTGCTCTGCATGTTTTAGAGGAAACCCTTCTTTAACACACCCGAATTCAATAAAAGGCTTGTTATGAAGCTGGAAACAATGTCATGAGCAGGTTAATGGATTTGAGTCACGTGTGTTGGGTAGAAACACGCATCAGACATGCAGGGCCTGAGGACTTGAATTGAGAAACACTGCTTTAGACATGAGGAACTACCAAATAAAAAAAATCCCAATCTTACCACTGGATGGCACAAAAGCCCACAGAACAAAGTCATCTACACAAAAGGTTGACAAATGTTTATAGATCATTTATATAAACACTTTTTACTTTCCAGCACATTAAAAAATGTTTCTTCCAACAGTTTCAGCCTTTATTTCCCAAACACAAAGACTCAGGAGGCTGGGCTCTAGATTAAAAACACTGAACTAAATCGCATGTATTATGCTCCTTAGATCACACTGAGCGCCAGTCAGCAGATCTTTAGATTTAATATGAGGATAAACAGCACATTTAGGAGTAAGTAAATAAAGCTGCATCGATTCTTCTACAAATGGTCCCATTGACTCAGACACATGTTAACAGTCTTGCCAGTCATTTATTATGAACACAATTACAAATTCAAACCAAATAAAGACATCATAATAATTAACAGGTTTAATAATGGACATTTAGTTCTGTAGTGCACTTAAAAACTGATCACTCCTCCGTGTTAAAGGCGGTCCAAGGACAAACTGCTGATTTTAAGACTTATTGGACAAAATGTTTAGTTGTTTAAAAGAAACTAAAAACATGAGCATGACTTAACTTGACAGAACTCAGCATATGACTGTCATGAGTTTATTTCATTAGGGTTTGCCTACATATTAATGAAGAGCCGCTGCTTATTTTAGAGAAAGATTTGCACATTCACTTGGAATTGGGATTAAAGTATGTGACTAATACTGTAATCTTGGTTTCAACACAGATTTTCATTCTACTAAAATAAAAAAATAAAAAAAACTGATTTAATTAGATGTTATCTCAAAAAAACAAACCACAAGAAGAAAAAAGATATAATTTTGTAGAGCAAAAGATGTGGACGAGAATCAAAAATGTCTGGAAACCCCTTTCCTACAGCGGCTGCATCTTACAACCAAACAAAATAACTCAAATATCAAAATTTCTCAAAACAAAGTGCAACCCAGATGACATGAACTCCAAACAGAAACAGTGTCAATGTATGCTTTTAAAACTCCCCAGAGTGACATCCACACGCCTTCCTCTCCAACAAAAACCCACAGAATCAGTGCAATTCGCCGGAAAAGCAGCTAAGTGCTGATTAGGCTAGTGCAAAACATTTGTGCAAGGCTGCAAGCACAGCAGGATGACACACACACACACTCACACACACCCTTATCGCCACAGTGTACATCAGTAACAACACTCGCACAAAGCAGCACAAAAAAGAAGCATTTGCTGTTTTCATTTATAATATTTGCAACACTGATTCAGCTTCCTGTAAGATTATTTCATCTCTCAAAGATCATTGGTCCCAGAGGCACACAAATGTAGCTAAAAGCTTAAAAAAGGGGGGAAAGAAAACCAGTGCAAACAGGATTAGTACCAGTACCAATCACATTATTAAAGGTGTAAATGCTTCAGCTCAATCTGACATATAAGATCACAAAAAATCAAAACGAGGGAATGGTCCGACCAAATACTCCTTTTGGATTATTAATAGTTATACTACAAAACACAACCAATACAAGTGCTGATGAGGTTAGACGGTCTTTGGCTCGTGTTGCACATGAAGCTGCTAAATGGATGGAGCTGGCTAAGTGTGTAAAGCTGCAGGTGCGTCTGCACACAGGGGCTCTGTTTGGAAAGTCCTAACTCTGATGAAGAACAGTGGCAGGAAAACAAAGCAGAACGTGTGTTTAACAGCTTCAAAAAGAAAAAAAAAAAAAAGGGGGTGAGGGGTATTACTATGAGCAGTTATTTCTACCAATGGGAAGCACGGCAAGTCACAAACATTTCCTTATTCTAGTACATTTGATCCAATTAGCAGGTAAGCAGCAAGAGTATGCTGGTGAGCCAATATTATAGATTTATAAAGTACAGACATATTTTTGACAAATGGATCCAGTTACATCATTTTTATGCAGCAATCACACAACATTCCTCCAGCAGGACACAACTGCAAAGTTAAAGTGCATGTCTGGAAGGGGCTTACAGGAAATATTCATCCCAGAAATCAACAGTAGTCGTGTTTCTCCTGATTAATGACGTAGTTAAAACCTTCACATTTTGCAATCTGATAAAAAAAAAAACAAAGCATTGTGTAAAGTAGATACCATCATGAAGGTCTGAGAGAACTGGAAAAGACACTGACTGAATCAGTGATTACAATCATGGCCGCCTTGCTCTTCTTTCCAGGCTAACGTACGCTAGTCCCGCCTCCCTCATCCTCTTGCTCCTCCATGTTTTTGCGTGCCATCCTCTCTCTGCGCTCTGCCAGCCGCCGACATCGGGGGCAGTCTTTACCTGTTCTGAAGCAGCTGCGATGGTAACATGCGTGGCACTCTGAGGAGAAATAATAGGAGAAATAAAAGAGTCGATATTCAACACATTCACAGCCCAGTAGGAGGAAAAGGATTGTATGGCAACTAGTTTAACCAGTTTGCTGACAATAAGATATGATCCAGAAAAAAGCACCCAATCATAAGCACACAGAAGGGAGGAGTGATGAGATGTGAGGGTATAAAAGGCACAGAGACTAGACAGACAGGAGGGAGCAGGTCTGAATCAGCTCATATACTGGGAAGCACAAACCACAACCTAAACCTGTCCAGACCCGCCATGATCAACCAAACCAGGCCAGCGGTTTCACAACTCTGCAGTCTTTCAGCAGGGAGGTTTTATCAGGTGAAAACCACCTTTTCCATTTTTAAAAAAAAAATATACGAGACAGTGAAGGTGGAAAGTGATTGATGAAATGACAGGCCACACAAATTTAAAAGCAGCGTTTATTTCTTACGGATGAGAAAGTGGAGCTTAAATAACCAAAAACACAACATAGCAGCAGCTGTCAGACATAAAATACAATCATTGATAAACCTCTGTACAGTAACATCAATATGAAGAAAATGTATAAAAACATGAAAGGTTTGGACAACAGAACAAGTGTGGAGCGCTCCCAGTCCACATCGATTAAACTAGTAAAGTCCACTGGCTCGGGATTATCACATGCAGCAAACCTAAAAAACTATCCAAACTGAAATCAATGACCAAAGCACATTGTTATGTAAACATTAAAGAGTGATGCAACACTTTAACAGCATCATGTAGCAGCAATTCCTCTCAGGTGACGGACAACAGCCAACACTGGGACAGAACCAGAACTGAAATGCCAAAAAGCACCACACTAACACCAGAGCCAAAACTAAAAGATCCCCACCACCAGAAACCTGCCAAAACATCAACCGACTGTGCAACTACCAAGAGTCCAAATCAGTAACAGTAGTGTAAGGAAAACAGAGAGAAAGGAGGAAGCGTGAAAGCGAGTCACACCACAAGATGGTTAAAGGAATGAGAACAAACCTCTATAATCCCCCATAAAACCTCCATTTCAGTGTGGATCTAACCCACCAGCAGGCCGTGGCATTACAATGAACAGACAAGCTTTCAGATGAAATATTAAAATAATCACGTGGAGCAAAAACATTTTAAATAAAAATAAAGATGTAAGATGTCTTATTACATCCAAATCTCCAGGCAAAAGCAAAACACTGTAAAATAAAAAATAAATAACTTGAAGAAAAGAATGTAAATGTTACCTCTTTTCTCTACCTCCCTCAGTACAATCATCTCTGCTCTCATCCCCTCCTCTCATCTCCTTCACCTTCCTGCCTTTCGTTACTCTCCTGGCTTTACGGGATTTGTAACCTCTCCAGTTAGTCTGTACTGCAACATCTGCCTCTTTGCTGCCTGCCGCCTCCTCCTCATTATTTATGTCTCTTCTTCCATCACTGCCTCTATCCTCCTCTCCCTTGCTTCTTCCTCTGGAGAAAACCTTTGCAAACTGACGTGGATTTACTGATGTCACGACAGAAAATGTCTCTGCTTTTGCTGCCTCCGCCTGAACCTTTCCTTCTTCCTCTGTTCCTGCGATTCTTTCCGATGCGCTTTTTATAATCACTTCTTTCCCATCTTCCCCTTCACCCTCCATCTTTCCTCTTTTTGAGAGGCTTCTGACTCCGCTTGCTAATCCCGGCAGCCTGTCGCCGCCTTTCCCGTCTTGTCCCGTATCGTCCAAACTTTCTCTGCTGCCGAGTGTTTCATTATCGCTACTTAAATCTCGTCTTGAGATACTTTTCATTAATTTGTTTATTTGCAGAGCTTTCAATAGGTTCACTTTTTCTCTCTGTTCATCTCTGTCATTGCTGTCTACATGATGACCATCGCCTCCCTCCAGTTCCTCTCCACTGTCTGACTCTGCCCTCCCAGTCCCGCCCTGTTCCTCACCATTATCCTTACTCCAGGAAAAAGCCTTGACCAGTTTGCCTGAAGCAAAACCTTGCATTTTTCCTGTTCTGACATGTCTTTTTTCAGCAACATCCCTTGATTCTATTTCCTTTTCACCCCCCTCTTCTTCCTCTCTGCTCTCTAAGTCCTGCTCCCCGCCCTCCCCCTCTCGCCTGTCTCTGGAGAGGACCTTTGCCAGTCTACGAGAATTGGGGATCTTCCAGTTTTTCCAGTTAAGTTGGAAAAAAGTGCGGGATGAGGGGGCTCTTGGTGGGGGCTCACCTTCACAGCGCTGGCACTTGCTCAGCTGGAAGGGGAAGATGATGTCTTTATCGTTGCCACAGAACTCGCACACAAAGCCTTTCGCCTGACACAGCTGGGGAAAAGAAAGAAATGGGAAACTCAGCTTCGTATAAACAGCCCCTGATACGATTTAATAAAAGACAACAACTTAGCGAGTTTTCTTACCACACAGCTAGCCACGTGTATGGTACCAAGCTTAAGCAGCTCTTTCATTCGGGGTGCCAGCTCTCCATTACGCACGGCACTGAGGTCATTGAGTGAGAAGAGATGAAGGTCTTCGGTCAGGTGACCCGGCAGGCCATCGAATTTGTCCAACACCCTGAGGAAAAACCGAAGAGCAAAAAAACAAAACAAGTCATCTCTTTCTTCAAAAATAACATTTCAGTAACTAAACAGACTGCAAAAATCTTACTCTTTAGCAAAGCGACAGGTCTTGAAAAGATTTTTCATGTGGAACAGCTGCATCCTCAAAACCTAAAATACATGAGATAGCATTAGTATGTAATGAGAAGCCACAGAGAGAAGGTTACATAATGATCAAGAGAAAATGGGTTTATCAATACCCAGATCATCTCTCTGGTAACTCTGGACAGAATCACAGAGTCATTCTGTGGCTAAAGACTGAAATGTCTTTATTCGTTTTGGCTTCCCACCAAAGCAGCAACTGATCATGAGTTTGCTGTTTACAGTTTTCATCACTGTAGAGTTTTTGTGTTCGTCTGTTTCTGTTTAATCCACTGTTATTAGTTTATATTGGTAAACAGCATCTTCTAACCCGAGTAATTGAAGTAACACAGCAAGCAGCCTTCATCCTGCTGTCGTCTCTGAACTCACCCTGACCGACTCCAGAGCTTTGATCTTCTTGTAAAGGTTGTTGTTGATGTCACTGAGGTTGAACAGCGGATCTCCAGCGATCTTGCTCAGCAGGTCCCGGGCAAAGTTGCTGACATAGTACTTGCTAAAGTCCCACTTCCTCAGAACGCGGCCAGGAATGATAGCATGAGCGTTTTCATGGCAGCACTGACAGAAGTAGCGGCCGAGGTATTCACAGTAGCGCAGTCGCTTGATATAATCTGTGTGGATGGAAGACAAGGAAAGGAGAAAAATGAAGCACTAGCTATGTGAGACATACAAATACTCAGCAATCAAACTATCAGTTGAAGTGGGGTTATTTAGCAGGTTTTTCCACCATTTAAAGCACTTACCTGGGTCAATACGGGTACCACAGCCGGCACAGCGGTAATTCTGCTTTGCCACAATTATCTTTCTCCTGAAAGGAAAAAATCATATAAATACACTAAAAGTACATTGAAATGTTCACTGCTTAAGATGTGGAAAGATGTTTTTTGCATGTTTGACAAAATGTGCTCTGTGAGAGAGATCCCATCACACACTCAACACATTGTAAATTTATTCCAAATGTGCACAAATGCATATGGGCTCAGTCACACACATCCTCAGTACCAGAACACAACAGTACACGGGTCTAAAAGACGAGTGCTTCAAAATGCCAGCAATACGCTGAGTAAATTATGATCTTCTTTAAAACTGAACAGCAAAGCTAATCTGCTCAGTAGCTCTGAAAAAAACAGCTTTAAAACAGAAAGAAAATGACAGATTAACTAATTTTGAAAAACAAACTTATTTTTCTAATTTCCAGACTGTAAAAAATCATGTTGATCATTCATCTTCTATGTTGTTCAAGTCTGCACACAGATGCAATAAATTAAACATCCTATCGTAACAAAGGCGTTATCAGACTCAGGACTGGTTCATGTGTCGCAGTATTGATTGCACACAGCAGCCCAAAGAAGCCAGATATGGTGTCCTGCACATCACACACTAGTGAGAACTTGAACGCATGTCAGAGCACCGAGGGAAGAGACGACTCAGAGTTTGTAATAAAAGGCAGGATGACGTTTGCCAGATAAAACAGTTGATAAATGTAGATATAATAAGTTTTAATACGTTTTTTTCTAATATCACTCAACTTTATGGCATATTTCAAGCATGAGTTTCCTCAAAGCATCTTAAAACTACATTGTATCCTAATTAATTAGGTTTACAATGTTCAATCAATTCCGTTTTAAATTGCAGCGTCTAAGCAAACAAGTTGATTTATAATGATGCATCAACACACCCCGGGCAGCACAGCGTAATAAAAAGAAGCAAGGAAACGTGATCACTCACTTGGGAGCAGGATGAATGTTGAAGATGATCTGCGGTCGAGGTGGAGCCCACTCCAGGTTGCCTCGGACTCGAATCCTCAACTTATAGATATCAGCGTGTTCACCGTCGTCGGGCGAGATCGGCAGAGAGTCAGGAATGGGCAGCAGCTATGTGACAGCAGCAAAGTTTAAACCTTTTATTTTTCCCAAACAATGAACATGCTATCAGTTCATATTGGTTTAATCTTCTGGGTGTTGAGCTGTGGTCGGTGAAATTCGGCTCTGCTAGCGTACCTTCTGTGGAGCGTCGTGCTCTGGGACCAGCCAGTCGAGCTCAGAGGCTGCAGGAAGCTGCATGCCTTCAAACTGCCGGAGCAAACCCATCGCCACTGACTCAGCCGAGTTAGAGTGGAGGTAGGAGGGAGAACTGAAAACACACAGCAGAAAACAACGGGTTTTACTCCAAAGTTTTTGGTTTTGGTACTGGAAACATAAGTAATCCATTGATAGAGCATAAGGTTTATGACCCGTTTATTTAATCATTCAGTTACCATGGTGACAATGAATGAAAATCTATTAAGCAAACTATAGATGATGAGAAAAACTTACATGGACTCTGAGCTGAGAAAAGATCTACCGCTCGAGCTTACACTGCGTTTTATGTCTGCATCTGGAATAATAAAGAGAAACAAGCAAAAAGATGAGAATATTAAATAATGTCATTATTATTATTATTATTATTAATAATAATAGTAATAAAATCTGGCAAGATAATATCACTTTAAAATAATTTGTTGAAAGGGAGAAAAATGCAAGTGTGCGTTAAATGTCACTCAGCAGAAAGCAAGCAGTGAAAGCTAAACAGATAGAAGATAATGTAGAATTGTTCTATCTAAATCTACACCAATAAGTTGTGAGCGAAGGCGTAAGCAGTACAGTTTGGCGGATCAGGAGTCAGTTCATATATACCAAGATCAACATTTAGGGTTTATTCTTGCAGCGTGGCTCAGATTCAGAGCTATGTGATCAGATTAAATGTTTCTGCAGAGCAGCATGAGATGAATGAGGCTGTTTAGCAGCACAAGCCAAGAAATATTTTTACAGGAATTATTCTGCAAAGAAAAAAAAAAAAAGAGTGTGCTGTGTGACCGCTTCGATTGGATCTCTTTGTACTGATCTTTTGGGCAGATAGACCGCTGCAATGTGATGCTGACGACACATGAAGATTTTAATCAGAGCCACACTGACAAGTGAAATGGGAGCATTTATTAACTCGTGTTTCTATTTTCCTACTGTGTAACAGTACTTTAAAAAAAAAAAAGAACAGCATAAATTTGACATCTAAAAAAAGCTTTTTAGGGAAAAAAAAACAGGGATCATTCACTACTGTCAATTCATTCAGTGTTGCACATGATAAGCAATTAAATATTTAGATTTCTAACAAAGCATTTAATAAAAAATAACAACCGCCTGAATCGGGTTTGCTTTAATGTGCAAAGACGGACAAAAAGGAGGGATGTTTTTGTAGCAATTTATGTAATGAAAAAAAGAAAAACAGGACATGAATGGATGGTATCTTTGGAACTGCAACAGGATGCCACTCACCCGCTCATCTATCCTACAAGCCTTTTTAGACTAACAGAGAGAGGCACATCTGTCCTCCTGCACCACCAAAACCACTGCAGCACTGAGCAACAAGCAACAATACAAACAGCCAAGCACACAGTTCCACAAAGCCGAGGAGGCAACTGGCCTACATCCAAACTGAAAAGTTACAGCAAGCTTTGTTTTGGCAAATTCAAGTCCTTCCCTCAGATTGCATCTGTTTTTATATTAATTCAGCAACTGAACACTGCTGGGTTTGTTTTTACTTACACAAATAAGTGGCACAAACTGATTCTTAGACATTTGTGTGGATAAATTACAAACTGCCTTCAGGGTGGTGTGATGGTTAGGTCGCTCCTCTGAGCCTCAGTTGGGAGGGAAGATCTGAACGGAGGTCTTTCTGTAGCTTAACTTGTCACTAAATTCTCCATAGGATTTATTGTGAGTGGTTGGTCGTTTCTAGCCTCTCGCCCGTAGACAGCTGGGATAGGCTCCAGCCCCCCCGCGACCCCAACAGGGACAAAGCGGTAGAAGATGGATGGATGGATGTTTGTTTCTGTGATAGACAGGTGACCTTTCAAATGGTTACCATCCTCTCACCTGCTAATTGCTGGGAGCCTATGGAGCAGTATAGAAAATGTATTAAACTGCAAAATCCTAAATGCTTTAACATTGAGAGGATATGCACAATAACAGATGTTGCCATTTTAGACAGCAACAAACAGTTTGGGAAGGTAACAATCTTTCTCAGTCTACTGCTTTTGTTTCTCAGTTCAAAGTCAGTTCAATGTTTTCCTGGAAATAATTGGGTAGATTTTTTTTTTTACATGTGAGCCTGACAACACTGGCTGGTTTTTACACTTCCTGACATCTATTGTTTAGGACAGAGAATTTGATCCAGCTTGGAGATTTATCTAATTGCCCAACCAGAAACCCAAACAAGACCCAGTAGGGTAGAACTGGCATGGCAAATAACCATACACATAACATGTCCAGATTGTCTGGGAAACTGAATTTCCAGTTTGGAGCAGAGCCACCAGCTTCCTCTTAGATAAGCACGGCTGTAAAGAAAACTGTAGAACGCTGTAGAGTCCAGCAAACTAGTCCAGCCCGCTGATACCTGAGAAGAGGGAGGCGAGTGACAGGGAGAGGCCGCTTAGAGACACCGCCAGCAGGGACTGACCCTCACAGCCATCTGAGAAACAGAAACTAACACTGAACACCACCAGCACCACACACACAGATTTAAACACTGGACAGCGCTGGGTGTCAGCATCAGTATAGGTGTGTGTGTGTGTAGTACAAGTTAAAGTTTAGACACTTTGCCCATTCAAATTCAACAGGTAGGTGTGTCCAAATCATTTCCTTGTACTGTGAACAACACTGCACTGCTGTACATGTAAGTCAGGAAGTTTTACAGCAGGATGAATCAATTATTCTCATTGTGTAAATCACAGTACCGAGAATGACATTTACACAAAAACCTCATTTAACACATATAGAGTGCACACAGACGGACTGCCACAGACACAACATTAACTAGAACTGTGTATTAAAGGAGTTCAGATAAAGAGTTGCTCTAAGAGGGATACGACAACCTGCCATATGACAGGAGCTTTGATAGACCAAGCCCGCCTCCCAAGCTGACACTGACCTAACGAGTCCTTAATGAGCTCAATCACAAATGCAAACTGTTCTCCATGTTCTGACCCACATAGCTCAGATGTTTATGATCTATGAGAAAGTATGAGATGTTTGGGAAGCAAGCGATGAGGTTGTGATTGATTACTGAAATGTATACAAACAAAAAGTGGAATTTCCATCAGCTCACAATAAATTTCTGGTTAAAAAAAATCATTTTAAAATAAATATAGATTAGTACTTCTGTACCGATTGACAAGAGTGATCAGTTTGATTAGAATTTGATTTTATAATTATTTAAAATAAAAAAAAATCAGGAATTGTGAGAATTGTCCGCATATTTCCGTGGATTCCCTCGTTCCCTCTCTGTACCTTGTAGTTCACACTCCTCTACCTCCTCGGCTGAGCCAGAGTTTGAGAGACCCTGGTCAGAGTCCTGGGAGCTCCTCCGGGAGCCCCCACTGTCAGTGGAATGAAAATCTGGACAGAAGAAAAGCATCAAAATAAACCATTTATAAAAGGTATAAATAAAATGCCAATCAATGTGATGATCTTACGTAATACACAAACAAAACTTCAACACTTTTCTTGGATTGTTTCTCTGTATGTGAGAAGATCTCTTTACTGATATGCCTCATAAGAAGATTATTATTACTACTAAAAGATAAAAGACAGCATGATGATATAAGATACTTCCACCGGACCATATACGATACAATATGAGCTCATTTTGGCTTACTTTGCTGGGAGTTTGTTCCAGGTGGGAGGCGGCTGCGTCGGATCTGTTGCCTCCGCAAACGGATTTTCTGCTTTAGCTGCTGAATCTCAGAGTCACTGTCTCCCTCCTCATCGCCTTCCTCCTCCTGACGCCGCAAGTTGTACTTCATCAGCTCTATAGCTGCTATCAGGGACTCTGAGATGCTAAAATGAGCATTCTCCTACAGAAGCCAGTGAAACAGTGTCTCAGAAACCAGCGCAGTGAGAAGACCACTGCTTTCAGATCTAATATTCACTTCTTCCTTCAATAACATTGTTTAAGATCTTAACTCCTCTTCAGTCACTTAAAAAAAAAGAAAAAAAAGTGAAATTATGACAGTTTGATACCTTTTCAAGGTCAGCACAACTGCCAAAGTCCTGCTCTGACAAGTAGCTGATGAGACTCTGTCCTTTTAAGGGCTTCCTGAACATCCCGTCTGGTACACTGTACTGGGATCCGTCTGAAGTAACATGAAAATGACACAACCATAAAACAAACAGGAACAAATATTCATTATTACATATGAGTGTTTTAATAGTTGGATAGTCTCGGTCAGTAGTTTTAACCTCCCATTGAAAGGTTTCTTTTTTACATGCTTACTGCATGTAGATCATCTAAAAGGAAGCCGGTTTTAACCATTAGGAAAGTTAATGTGTAAAATGATGCACTGGGGTAAAAGGTGCATCATTACCTGTGGTGATGGTGGTAAACACAAAATGTTCAATCGCTGAAATTTAACACTGAATTTAAGGTTGTAAAATGTGTCATCATTAACTCGTTGCTGTGCTGCTGGCGTTTGGCACGACTGCAGACATGGAGTCAGTGCATCGTGGTGTCTTCAGGGTGCACACTTATGTGTTTGGGTTTCGAAGTGCACCAAGACATTTGATGTGCACCCAGCCAAATCAGCTTTCCATACACAGAAACAGCAAAAAAAATAAAAAATTTTAGTGTCATTGGCAGTGAACATTCATATTCAGCTATACATCCAAATAACTCTTCGGCAGCCAATGAGTTAAACATTTTATACTCATTAAACACTGGCTGTAACCTTTCTAGAAACCTCTGGGTGTTGTGTTTATGAGTCAGCTGACACACACACACAATCAGTATGTGGGAAAAAGCATTTTGTTTTTGTCTTTTAAACTTCCTCGTCTCGTTTCCACCCATATCAAATATCCTGTTGGCTTCCTTTTGGATAGACTTCATGTAAAACAACCACTGATCACTTGACATGACTAGCTTTTCTTTAATCACATGTAAGAATTACAGCAAAAAAAAAAAAAAAAAAGGTCTAACTTGAAGTAATCTAAATAATAAATTTAGTGCAAAGCGCATTCCTGAGAACTGACTACAGAAAACTCACTGGACTCCATGTAAAGAGAGCTTTGGGTGCTGGAATCACTGTTGTGCTGAGTTGAGAAAGGACCGTAGTCTTTCATGCAGCCGTCTTCTCCAGCTGACTCTGAGTAACACAGATACTACATGTTAATATGTGTTTTCAACATCATCACGAGTCCCCAAACTCAGGACTGAATTCTTTCAATACGATGGGAACATGCTTCAAATGTTTGGGCTCAGGTCCTTTTGTCAGGATGATGAGAATTAATGACTTTGTCGCATGCAGAAATGAAAATATAGCAGCTGAGTTTCAACCGTCCTCACATTAAAACAACGCTGACACAGAAAAACTGCATTAAGGATTCACAGATGTTTCAAAACTAAAATGTTCTGAATCGTAACACAATTCACTTAATAATACACAACAGTGACACATTAACATGTAACGGACACATGTACGCATCAGGATCTTTTAAAACACACTAACGGGATGAAACATGTGTGCACAAACTAAAATAATAATCAAATTTTTAAAATGACAATGAATGTGATCATCCATGGCTTTGCTACCCAATCATAACAAAACAGTATTTCGATCATACGCACAAATGATTCTGAAGGCAAGACTGGAACAAGAGGGATACATTTCATCAACATGCAGAGAAAAAAGAAAAGGAAAAAGAAAAAAAAACAAGGGAGGGATGAAATGATGGAGCACAGTGAAACTGCACCGCCAACCTGCTACAGGATCTTCTATTATTATGGTGATTTTTCTGTGGCCCCCTCCTTTGCACAGAAAAGAAGAGAGAATAGAGAGAAATAGAGCAGAATGACATAAGTTTAACTCAAGCCTGGAGGAGAAAAACAGTCTGAGGAAAAAAAAAAAAGATATGTTGTTTTGGCAAACTTTAAAACCAGACAGAAAGTGTCTTTAAAGAGAGCTGAACCAAACCAAAAAAATTAACAGTGTGTTACATCCTTTTTACACCTGCTGCTGTTTGAACATATAAAGTGAGCCTATTAAAGCTTTAACACACCCTCCAACTCACCATTCCTGAGTTTCTGATTGATGCCCGTGTCTGAAAACGAGCGAGTGTGTCCATGAGACACCCTGCCTGGCCCCCGCTGGCCCTCTGAAAATGAGGAGCGCCTTGGTGGGGTTGGAGGGAGCGGGTTCTGCTGCAGATACTGTTCCTTGCTCTCCCCTTGGTCACTGCTGTGAGAGGAGCTTCGAGAGTCACGGTGACTGCGTTGCCCCAGGTTACCGATTGCCAGATACTCTGGGCCATCATCGGAGTCGCCGTCACAAGAGTCCCCGGCCTCAGGCTGAAAGGAGGAAGGCGAGGGAGACTCTGGAAGGGAGATGCAAGGAATAGACACAGAAACAGGTGGGGGTGTCACGCCTCGCTCGACCTCCCCCGGCCTGGACACACACACCCAGGGAGTTCCCAGGCTGCTGGCTGCAGAGGTAGTGTCTGCAACATAAAACAGAAACATTGAAGACTTTTGTCATGACCCCTGCACGGGTGCAGAGCAGAGGCTGGCTCCTCTGACTGGCTTTTTATATAATAAAAGAGCTGAATCGGGAGAAAGAACCCAGCAAAAATATTTAACAAAAAGCCCAACAATGACTTGTCTTGCTTTCTTTCCTTACTTGTATCACTGCCATGGGATGCAGCAGATTTATGGTTGCTGGTCACGGAGTCTCCCAGAGAGCAGTTAGAGGAGGCGAGTCTGCGGTTTAGAGGTTCTCCTGCATCAATTTTCCTCCAGGTCCCACTGGCCCCCGGCAGTACGCACAGGCTCTGAGTCTTCAGAAGCCCCAGACATGGGGATCCCTTCAGAGGGGATAGCTTAGAAGAGAGGGGCAACCTAATCTCAGAAGCTTGTTTCAGTCTAAACATGTTAAACATCTTCATTTTACTCATACCCCAACAGTGTCTACTTGGGCCAGTAGTTTGGGGTTGTTCTGCTCCACAGCTTCCAGACACTGAAACATGGCGGTCACATGAGGCTCGCTCAGCAGAAACGCATCATCTGAGAGACGTGAGGAAGAAACAGGGAAAGTGAAAGTGAACAGACAAACATGGTGAAAAAAGAAGAAGTTAAGTTGAGTTTAGCTCTTATGATGATCCTCACCGTTGTAATATTTTTTAGTGTGTCCCAGATGCCTGAGCAGAGGTCTGAGCTGAGCTGAGAGCATGTGAACCTGTAAGCTATGAAGCAGCCAGCGCTCAGCCTTGTAGCTTTCACCAGCGCTCTGCATCCCACTGCTCAGTACTGGAACCAGATGACTGAACTGTGGATGGACAGGAGAGAGGTGTGGGGAAAAGTCAGAGGCATCATCAGAAAATCCTTTTAGCCAGGTATAACCAAGCTGGTTAAAGCCTTACACACCATAGCAGAATGAAACCAAGATGGTCAGTAACAGCAGGTGTGATGTGGATAATTACATCCCAGTATCTCAGTACCAGTATCTACCATTTACAGACTCAGAATAACAGAGTATTCTATTTTTTCTTCATCATCCATTTCAGTTTTTTATCTAATGTGTGAATTTAGCAGCAAAAAAATAGATAAAGAAATAATATGAATGCTTATCTCAGTGAGTCCTGTTAGTTTATAGTCATATATCTGTTTTTATGCTTTTTATGTTTGCTCATAGTATTAGATTGTCTTTTTTTTACTTTTACTTGTCTTTAAGTGCAGTCACAGCATTTCAGGGGAACATAGTTGCCCCTAATGTGTGTGTTAATGGATGTCCTGACTGTTAAAATGCAGAAAAGCAAAAGTGTGAAAGGGCTAAATAAATGACTTTTTCTTCTGTAAGCTGATTAATCATTGAATAACAACGTAATTCTAACAAAAATTCACCTCGATTTTTTAAAACCCAATATTCCCGATAATAAGCATTGACTTATGACTGCAGAAACTGTGCCAATGCTAGAGTCAAAGTACTCTGACAAAGCAGAAAATAACTGAATTAAATCCAAAAGGAAACCGCTTTTGTCATGTTTATTTGGGATGTGAGCAACAAAAGCGAAAGAGAGTGGCCTCTTCTCATGCTACATATTTGTTGTAAAATTTTCATTAACTTATTGGCTGCCAAAGATGTCTTTTGGGATTTCTGTAAACATACAACCGATTTGGTGGATTTCCCAAAAATTCACTCTCCAAGCACATCCAACACACTGTGAGTGTGCACCTCGAAAACGTCCCGACACACCAGTAAAACTGACCCTCCACACCAATATGTTACGAGCAAAACCGCCCCAAAACGTCAGCAGCGTTTCTGCTATAGCAGGCGGCTAATGAGACAACTTCAACAATATTTATAAAGATTTAACTAAATTAATTAATAACAAGCAACAAAACTGAAAAAATTAATAATAAAAGGTTTTTTAATTATTCAAACAAAAGATTCTGATATTGTTGTACCTGTTCAACATGTGAGGCAAGGTGGGGACTGATGTAGCGAACACACCACACAAATGGCCAATAATCTCTCTGCTTGTAATACACCTGCAACAGAAAACAAGGGACTCATTTTGCAAAAGTTTACAAGTAACAAGATTAAAGTTTGTTAAAAATTTTAATAAAAGGAAAAACCTTCCTGCTCAAAAACACAAATCAGATCATTAGAGAAGTTTCCAATCGGATAGAAAATGTTTCTATAACATGCATTTTCATCCGGTGATACTGCACAAGACGGCCCGAAGAGAAACAACGAGAATCAATGAAGCCTTTGTGTTCAAGCATAACATGCATGAAGACAGATGCAATTGTTTCGGTCGGCCAACTACGTAGATTTGCAGGTCAAAGTGCAACAGTGCTTACTTTGCCCTGCAAATCCGCTAAAGCTGCCGCTTGTGCTAAAAGTGATCAGTTAAGTTATCCATCAATAACAGATTGGAGTGTCTCATCTCTGGCAGTCTAACTGAAAGGGGCAGCAGCTCCTGACCTGGTCATTTTTCAATCTATGGCTGAGGATGTTGTTCATGTCTTTGTGCAGTCGCTGCAAGCCCCCATAGCGTGACCAGACATTAGGGTTGTTGGTGGACACAAGGCCCTCCACTGTTGTCTTCAGGCTGGACAGCAGCTTCCAATGTTCCCTCCTGGAGGACGAGGAAGAGGAAAGGAAGGAAGGAAGGATGAGGAGGGGAGAGGGTGCTTAACAATGAGTGATGAAGTAAAAAATAAAAGTGCTGGTGCAGAGAAATAATTGCTTATGTGAACACAACACAGTTCCCAGTAGCAGAAAAAATATCCTCTTCACTAGTTTAGTAAGTGAGTCAATCACTCTGAATGCTAAACTATATGAGGGCAAAAGGATAAAAAGACATCTGCCATTATAAATAACCTTAAACTCATTTTAAAGTAAGATTTAACATCAAATAAGAGAAGCAGCTTCTATCTGAACTAGCAGGACAGAAAAAAACTGCTGCCAGTAATGTTTGCTTTTTGTTTTTTTAGTAGGAAGTAGTCTAATTTTTTTAAATTATCACAACAGTGGAAACAATTTTTGAATGAGTCAATAAAAAATTAATCAAATGCAAACAGGAACACCAAACATTTTCTTTTGACTTGGCACACAACCTCTGCTTTACCACTAAATATACTAAAAACCAGTATATCACTGAAACAGGGGATGTGCACGGTCCTATTTGTGAAGACAGAGCTTTTCTGTATAAAGCAGTTATGAGGCTGAGAGGCATCAGGTGGTGAGCCACTAACCACTTCACACCACTTAACCGGTTTAAAGCTGGAGGACGATCATCACATTCGGCAGAGAATGGTGAATTTTACAACTGAGGGTGGTGATGTTTTTGTGTCCTAAACATGATGGAGTAAATTCCTCATGTCCTGGGAAAATTGTTAAAATTAAAGGATAAACTTGCATTCAGAAAAATGTCTTTCCTATCTCCACAGATTGCCTTGAAATTATCAGAGCTTAATGTGCAAATGTATACTGACTGTCCTCTTTCCTCTCAGTACTTACTGTCCTATTTTATCATAGATGTCAACATGCAATCTTTAAACAAAAAAAGTTAACACAAACCTGTGCACTTTGAGACACAAACATATCTAATTACAGTTGTTTGCTACACATCATTGCAAAAATAGATTAACTATGTTACTGTTGTGTTTCTAATATTTTTCTGGCATCGTGCTTTTCATATCAAAATTATATAATTAAAATTTATTTAAGGTTACCCTGTGCGAAGAAAAACTTAGATCCGACATATTTTTGTCAGTACTGTTTAGTTTTTGCACTGTAGCCATAGTACTGCAATAGTGACAGCTAGTAAACAGTATTTGACAGCTAGCTTGGAAAGGTGTCAGAGCCTGGCTAGCAAATAATGTTAAGCAACAAAAGTAAAAAATTTATTCATTACAATTTCCCCCAAATTTAGGGGTACTTTTAAAAATAATAATTCATCTATGGACGTTTGATAACAGCGTTTCAGTTTACGTTGCTTTATCAAGACAGCCAGGATGACAACTTAGCCTAGCCTAGCTTTGCAACTAGCACTTTAAGCTAGTTCAAAATTAGATAATTTTACGCTGTCTTAATTAGACTTCCTAAATATATTGTTGCTAATCTGTATCTTATCACTAAGCTGAGTTTCTGTGAAAGCAATAACCAAATAACATTGTTTTCCTTAGGTTTGTCATTCCTAACAACGTTAGCCGGGTTATCAGCCCAGCCCAAGCTGTCACTTTACCTGCGCTCCTCCGCCTCTCCCTCCACCGTAACCTCCATCTCTTCTGGGTGGAATCGAGTACCACACAAAGCTGCCAGCTTCCCTAATAACTCCTCTCTTACAATTTAGAAAGGAGTTTTAACGGAATGGCAGAGTTGGCTGCAAAAATCATGCGGAGGTCCAGTCTTCCGCCATGTTTGCCGAGCAGTGAATCAAAACAGTGAAGGCCGCATGATCAGCTTTCAGCAAGTGGGCGGGGTGATGTATGCAGGCTCGTCCACATCTTCATTCGCTTATGAAAAAGTACAGTTATCAGTCTTTCTCAAGTGCCTTTGATTAATATAAAATAACCGTGTTATGGCAAGCAGTTGTGCATAAAGCATTAATGCAAAGAAGTGAGGTATAACAGCTGTGTAAAGTACTGGAACTTCCTCGCTGAATAGCAAGAGAGCCTTCTGGATATTTTTCATTAAACCTGGTAAATATCGCTGGTAAATATCGCCCCCTGCTGTTAGAAAGTGGCACCGCAGTTACAGCTGAAAACAACAAATTGAAACGAGAATAATACCTGATCATTTTAACTAATAAAATAAATTATTTAAATTATTTTTTATCTTGTTTAAAAGGTCACAAATAAAAGGATAACTGCCCACAAAGCCTTAAAGGTGCATTGTGTGAAAAATCCAGATATTTGGTAAAGATGTGCATAGAAATACATTCAAGTGCCAAGCACAGCTGTGAGGGGATGATTACTGTCTATGGCCTAAACTCTTTTATCTCTGAACATATTTTCATATTGGAATGGATCCTTTGGCATCAGGGGTCCGTTTCACAAAGGTGGTTCAACAAACTCTGAGTGTGAGAGGTAACTCGGAGTTGATAAAACCTGAGATGAGAAAGTTTTCCGTTTCACAACAGCTGTTCTGAGTTGGTTTAATCAACCCCGAGTTTATAATGTGCACTGTGTCCGAATGTACACCCTATGCCCTAACCCCTCATTCACTACATAGGGCTGCACTATATAGCTCCCTACCTAGT
>JBAMIG010000015.1:10626447-10641442 GCA_037177335.1 Kiunga ballochi
CAGCACTTGGCGCGCCAGTATGACGTATGCGGTCTGCAAATCCGCACTTCGCAGTGTGCAGTCTCTGAATTGAGAAAGGGCCCTAGGCTACGCAGTAGGCTATAAGTTTTCCAGTGCCAGACCTCTTTCTTCTCAAATCTATGTAACTACATATTCAAAATTATAAAGCAATTTCTATCAAATATCATTTGTTTCTTCGTCAATAAACGGACATGTTATGTTCGCAAAACATGAGACTGACAAAGAAAAAGTGAGGAAACTGAGCGCAGTACTTCTGAAAGAGGAGGAGACTGAAACAAACTCAGGGTTTCCAGAACAAAAGCTGCTCCCGACCAGGTTAGGTTCAGAGACACTTACCTTAGCAACTGACTCAGAGTTAATCTTAACTTTCTTTGTGAGACAGGCTGGAGTTCACTCTCCTACTCTGGTTTACTTGAACCCGCTTCCTGAAACCCAAAGTCCTGAATTTGCCTCATTTCAGGCTTAACTAACTCAGAGTTTCCACTAAACCTGCTTTTTGAAATGGACCCCAGGTGCAACAATGACTACACCCCAAGTAACTACATCCGCATTGTTAGGCTACATACTGTCTTCCTTTCTGTGTTTTTGAGACTTTGCATTGAACAAACTGTGCACATTTAAAACAAAGCCAGGACTGAAGTTTTAAAGTTACCAACGTGACTTTTATCTATTCAGAGACACTTTAAAATAGTGTGATAAGTGTGGCTGTTATGAATAATTAAGCGAGTAGATGCTAATGGCTCATTCCAAGAGGGTAAAAACCTAATATTTATCTTCTTAAAGTGAATAGATGCCCTTTTTTGTTTGTTTGGGTTGTTTGTTTGTTTTTCAAATAATAATTTCTAATGTTATATTAATTTTTTTGTCATTGACTTCAGATGTTGTTAGATACTTTATGGAACTATATTTGTGTTTTTGCTCCATATACTGCACCAAAAATGCTTAATTTGAGACATTAAAGCAGAATTTTAACTAATATACTTGAAGGAAACTTCAGTTCAGAAAAGTAAAATACTATAAGCTGTGGCTCTTTTGCTCTCTGTTATGAAACCTCACTATTGTAAATCACGCAGGACAGACTGTCACATGTCCTACAACATAAATTACAGGTGTTTGGTTGACAATGGCTGAGCCTTACAATGTTCCCCCCTCTACCAGGACAGCCCACAATGCTGCAAAAGATGAAAATAGTTCCATTTGCCTTCCCACAAAATACAGGCGTTCGTGTAACATTACAATCAATGAAACATTGGGACAGTGAAAGCTGAGGGACCAGCATACACAACGAAAAAACCTTGTTTCTTCAACTCAGATTGTCATTTTAAATTCTGAGGCTTTTTGCTTGAATCCTGTCTCATAGTTTTGCTGAGTAAGGTACTACTTGAAGGGATAAAAGCAAGCATTATTAGTGGGAACATTCAAACTTTTAGTTGTGATAAGTCTGCTTTAGTCATTGTGTTTGTAAGGCCACTTTGCCTCTCCTCTTTGGGGCTGAATTAAGTATTTTTTCTGTCCTTCATTGCAGGGTAGTTTTGCTAGCTGCATTGCAAAAGCTATTTTCATTTTGTCCCCACATGATGGCACCCTTCTCCTGTTGTCTTTCAACCAGCTACTGAATGAATACTGCATCACATGATGGCAGTGGTTCATCAGGACAGAGCACAGTTTAACTTCAGAGCATTACTAAATTGTTAGGCGTGGTTGCAAATGACTCAGTGGTGAGTAATTGTCCTTTACACACACATACATACACACACATGTAATGTCAGCAGTTCAAATTACTCCAGGGATTAAGCAAGTTTTCCTTCCTCTGCATTAAAGCACAATGAAAATTCTTCGACACCTCACTATAAAAACTGTCTAGTATTATGTCTCACACTTGAAATATTTCAAGGAATTTATTCTGTGTATATTTTGGCACCACCACATCTTAAAGTTGGATTAGCTGCTTTTTGCTTCTATAATAGACAGAGCCCATTCAATGGAGCCTGTTAACGTCATGACATTTGATACACATAAGAAGTGTTTCAGGAGTCAGAACATGTCAGTGTACAATAAAGGGAGAGGAAACACCTGTCATTCACTGGTTAAATTTACTGAATTAACTTGCTCACAGTGATGACAAAACCATTCTCCATTTTTTCTTCATAGCCCTGAAGCCACCATGACTCACAGCTGTAAAGCGTCTCTGAATGAACGTGTCTGATCTCTGGAAATAGGTTGATCAGTTGCAGTGATGCAAAAGCTGGTTTTACAAGTTTGCATCAAGGTAAAGTTAAGCGTTCTGTTGCTTCTGCTCCTCGCTTTTTTATGCTGCCCCGAGTCGCCTGGTTGAGGCTCAGTATCAACAGGGGGGCGTTCATATGGTCGGGGCAACAGATTAGTCCGTCAAATTTAAATAAATATTTAGTGAAAATGAATCTTTACTTGTGCTTGAAGCAAGTACAAGTGTTTAAAGACTTCTGGTCCATGTTCACTTACAGTAAAACATTGCTGTTGTTTTTTTTTTTTTTTAAGATACGTGTCATCATATTAGATTAATAAATTGATTTTTAATATGGTTTCATTTATATACACCCCTCTTCTGGGTCTGTTCCCCCTACCAGAAACCACAACATGCAATAACCTGAATTCATTCAAATACAGATGTGGCTCAGTTTCACATCTTAAGCCTATTTGGGCCACTTCTGGAGCATCAATCATAACATGTCTGGACTGTAGTATTGCATTTCTTCACTTCTGCTGACTTAGGATCTTCCAGGAGCAGCTTACTCAGAACTCAAAAAGCAGTGTATATCTAACGGTTTTGCTAAATAAAATCAGACAGGCTGTTTAGTCGGATGCTGAATGTTCTTCTTTCCCTTCTTGCTTAATCCTCCCTACATATGCTCCTTGCAGATGGATGTCCTCCTGAGATTGTTTGTGAAGTTTCTTCCTGTCAAATGAGGGCTTAGCTGTCCTCATGTGTTTGTACAGGGTTTTGCCATTATGCCATGAGGCGACGGCTGTCATTTAGTACTATGGGATGTAATTGAATAGGATTTAATTTAATTTTGCCTAAAGAGTGAATTCAGGTCATACAAATTGTATAAAGTAATATACTACCCAATGTTTTTTTGAAGAGTCTTTTTATGTTGCATAACACAAGGTTTTATAAGTCCCAGGAGCTTAGTCCCACTAAAAGGATTTCTTAAAAGATACTTAATGCTAATGAAGTTATTTAATAAAATCAGGAAAAGAACAAAAAAGAAACTTTAGTTCTGGAGTAAAACTTTGCTTTAAAGATAACCCCAGCGTTTCACTAGACCAGTTCACATGCTACATAGTAAAACTAGATTCACATGATGGCACCTGCAAACAAAAGCCTCCAAACCAAGGAAGCAGCTTTTTCTGCAGCAAATTCATGTCGACCATCTTTTCATATATTCAGACACGTTTTCTCATCCCGTTCTGTATTTTTTAATATATTTTTCATTTCTATGCCTGGGTAAAAATCTTCCTCTGATTATATTCAGTCATACGAAGGGTTAAAATGAAAGCGTGTTACTGGTTGCTCAGGCTTTGAGTGCAGGGACTTAATAGTTCAATGGAAAGCTGTTTATACATATCTGAGGAAACAAACTTTCTGGCAGGCTCTTCGTCATGGGTTAAATCTTTCCTTCCTTCAGTAAAAGGACAGGCATCTGTCTCAACAAGCCACTGCATACTGTTGCAAAAGGTAGGAATTGAGGTTATGTTTGACATTGCATTTACTTGATTTTATCAACACACTGACGTCATTTGGTGGCAAACCCCAAGAGATGTGTGTAACAGCCGAAAACAGTAAAGGTTACAAAGGTTTTGGACACATGGCTGCAGAGAAAATGAAGGAAATGGAAATAAGCATGAATACTTAAGGTACTAATTTGAAAGTGAATGTTAAAGAAATTCACATCAGCTTTCTGAGATTGTGACCTTGGAATAAAAATTCTTCCTAAACAGCAGTGACATCAGGGTATATATGTTAAAGTTAACATGTGACAAAGAATACCGTCATGTAGAGTTTCACATGACCTCAGTTGGGTGTCATCTTACCTTCTTCTTAAGGGGAAAAATAAACAAATTGTTGTTTTTCATTCAAAGCGGCAGCAGCCGTGAAATACTTCCTTCATGGAAAGAAAAATTCCTATGAATAAACGATCGGATTCGTTGGAACATTATCTGACGCGACATCTGAGGAATCTTGGGAAGAGGACGTGATTTCTGATGAGCTGTTTAGCCTGAAGGCCTAATTCATTTCATCCTGTTTTATGTGTTCTACCACTTCACAACACACAAATTAAAAGGGACTGAATAGAAAGCTTTGGCTATAAATTCTTGCGAGCAAAAAAGGCCTCTTGGCTGCTGAGTGGAGTCTGTGCCAGCAGTAAGCAGGGAACACCCTGAACAGTGTGCCATTACATCACAGGGTCCTTACACAGAGACTAACAACCACTCACACGGGAAATTTAGAGTGACCATTTAACCTAACGTGCTGTCAGTGTGAGGAAGCCAGGGATCCTGGAGAGAACCTACACAGAGAAACATTCAAACTCTGCACAGCAGGGCTTCTGTTTGAACCTGGCTAAAACCAGCACCCTTCTTTCTGTGAGGCCCGGTGCTTACCACTACTCCATATACTCTTAAAGTCGTGTTTCATTTAAAATAAAAAAAAATGTTTCCTGCCAACTCATAAAAATCTTCAGCATAACATGGTGCTTGTAACAGCATCAAGAAAAATGCCCCATATTGTTCTGAATATATCAGAAAGTCACTGAGGATCAACCCAAATCTGAGTTACATCAATTCTCTCTGCAGCAGGTGCAGAATTTCCAAAAAAGCAATCTAATAAAATAAGAATCATAATTCTCCTGCCAAGTAGTAATAAATGCCTGCATCAGTTTTCTGCATGAGACCAAATGTTCCCAATTTAGATATTAATGCAGCAGTAATAATATGATCGAGGAGACCTGATAGGAAGATTCCAGCCGCCGTAAACAACAATTAAGAAGCTTAAAATAAATTAAAGCAAGCCTTTTGTGGCCAACCTTTCACATGCTTGCATACTAGCTTTATGAGTGGTTTCATTTGGTCAAAAGCACATAAAAAGAAATTATTCCTTTTATTGAGAGACAAAAACTTCGTCATGTTGGTTCATTAATACAACCATTGAAGTTTTCTATTAAAGCTTTAATGTAATTCAGCCTCCTTCATATATTATAAATGTGCTCCAATCCATCTACACAAAGAAAGAATAATTTTATTTATATAGCACTTTTTAAAAACAAACTTACAAAGTGCTTTACATAAAAATGCAATTAACTCATACCAAGCACAATAAAACAGAAAAAAACGGTAAACAAAGTAGTTAAAAAGTTAGGAGTTAGGATTTAAAAACAGACACTGAATTTGCCAACAAGCTCCTCGGGCAAAATGTTTCAAAGCTTTGGTGCTATGACAGCAAAAGACTGATCTCCTCTGGAGTGGAGTCGGGAGGAGGGCACTGTCAAAAGGGTTAGGTCTGAGGAGCGTAAAGTAAAACACGAGTTCACACAAACCGATTTGCATTTCTTGTTTCAGTAAAAATGGAAGTTGATCCGGTTTTGCCGCCATCTGTCATGAAGTCATCATCTTCATCTGTAACTGCATGGCGAGTCCTCATGCTCATGTCTGTGTGACCTGCAGCACATTTCTCTGTTTACATTTGTGACAACATGAACGACCTGCAAAAATAAAAAATCCAGGATTTGCTTAACTTTTTTGCTCAGAGTTCAGAGCTCATAAAACAAAACCCACAATTTTCCTTAATAATGGCAAAGGAATGACGACACGTGGCAACGTCTTTGTAATAAAAGTTATTTATTTCTGACTGAAAACTAAAATCGTCTGAACAGCACATTACAAGGGCATTTGTTAAGATATTTTCTCAAAGGCTCAGTGATCACTCTCATACAGTACATCTAGCATGTACACAGCTTCTCCTTCAAATGAAAGAAAAACAAGAGAAAAAAGAAAGGAAAATAGAGAAATAAAGATGTCTGATTGTACAATTACCAAGCAGCTTGCTTTGGTTCTTAGAAAAAAAAAAAAATCACCTGATGGCTGCAGGCGTCGGCACAAAAACGTGACAGACTGGACATCCCATCATTTGCTCATTCACAATCCAACGGGCAGCAGCTTTTACATGTGAAATGTTTGTTTCTGTGTTTTTACCGTGGATATTTCAACAGTTATGTCTTTTAATGCAACACAATCTTTCTTTCCCTACGTGTGAAATTTATCAGGATCTACATGAGAACCAAGACGGCTCCAACACATCTGATACATTCATTTTCTGCACTTCTGCTCAGCTCACGCTTCCCTTTCGCTTTTAGCAACCACACAGAATGACGGGACAGGAGAAAAACAGTGCGCTGGATGAAAACACGTGGTAAAAAAAAAGTGGTCTGATTATAGATTGTGCAGAAAACAACAGCAAAGAAAAAAAAATACAGAAGAAAGCAGAAAAAACATGTGCATTAAAAAAAGGAGGAAAAATGTACTCAACACATTGAGTCTTTGGTTATAAAGTAGGTTGAAAATGTTTCACAGCTTTTCCTCCCCAAACAAACCCCAGAGTCCATTTCTGTTTTTTACTTTCACCAAAAAAGCAAAACAAATAAGAACATCCTAGAAGAAGGTTGTTTTTTTATTTAAACATCCCATCACATAGTTCATGTCTTTAAACAGGAGTCCTCCAATACAAACCCTCCATGCCTTTAATACTTTACAAAATATACATTCACCCCGGATTTCACCGAATGAAAGCTCAGCTTTAGTGTTCGCGTGAGAAGAATCTCTAGTATAGAACATATTGCCTACTCACTGCAGGAAACTACCTAATTTTATATCTGACAGATTTTAAAATACCAAAAGAGCAAAGAGAACTTTGTTTGTTTTTAATAAGCATCTCCATGACATTATGAAAATAGCAGCCCTGAAATAAATAAATGCAAATAATAAAACTGAATTAATGAGAAATATGCTTAACGTCGATGTACGGTGGCTTCCAGATACAAACAGGCTTTTAATGCAGCATATAAAAAGCCACTCGAGCGGAAGCACCCACTGGTGTCCTCGTCTCCTCAGTCCCACTCTGTCTCTGTACTTTGGCCTCCTTAAGCCCTGGAGTGATGCAGGGACAGAGACACGGAGGACAAGCCCTTGACAACACGGTGGTCTCTCTCACAGGGTCTCAGCACACTATTTCACCACTTTTATCCCAAATTAGAAAAAAGAAAAATAATAATCGAGCTATTTTGTGCTTGTTAACCCGACGTTTTGCAACATCAAGGACATTCAGTTAAGCATCTGCACCCCTGCTCTTCTTCTGGTTCCTCTCCTGCAGCCAATCACAGGGCCAGGATGAGACTTTTGAAAGGCTGGCAAATGTCTTATGATGTGAAGACCCACTGATGGCAGCAAACAAAGAGATGTTGCTGTGGTTGACCTGCATGGGGTTAAGAAGGGACAGTGGTGGTTGTTTTTACCAACAGGCTCTTCCGTTCCTGTCCATGGGAGGTGTGTGTTTGCGCGAGTATATAAAAGGGAATGGGGTTCACGCCGAGGTGATGTTTGGTTGATGAGGGAGGCTCTGACCCTCATGATGAACCAGAGAGGGAGTGTTGTTTGTGACAAGCAGGTGATGGTGCTGCTGCAGGGGCGGCAATGTGCTGCTGAGCTGATTGGTCAACTGGTTGAGCTGCTCCGAGTTGGCCAGCGACTTCAGCACCGCATTTTCCCGCTCCAGTATAGAGTTTCTTTCATACAGCTCCTTGATCTGCTCCTTCAGCACCTCCACCTCCTCACGAACAGCATACATCAGGTGGCTCTTCACCAAGTCCTAAAAGGTGGTGGTGGGGGGGAGAGAAAGTAAAATTAACAATTGATTTTTTGGCAACATAAAAACTTGCATCACTTTCTCTAAGAGATCTTTTGCAAATCAAATGGCTTCTATAAACACAATGTGTCTCTAATGTAAGATAATAAAAATATCACGGCTCCAAGCCATTTTTCTATAATATTGTGATAGCCGGAAAAACAAAATCGGCAGTATGTTTTAACTGTATTAGTTACAGGTTTGTTGTGTATGGAAAAGCTCACCATCGCCTGCTCAATCTTGTTATCGATGGCAACAACGCTGGCACCAGATGCACTGTGAAGAGAGAGAGAAAGACATAAGATACCATCTCACATACAACACGTGCTTCAGACCCGTATCAACACTTTCACAAACTTCCAAACATAGATTACAAGACCGATATGAGAGATTCCACAGAGGCTTCTGAGCTGACACACAAATTAACCTTGTTTTTCTGCTACAGATAAACAATCACATCAGCCGGCACTATTTTCAGCTTCACAGAATTACAACGCTGAGACCAGTGAGTTTAGAGAAAAACAGAATGAAGTGAGAGGGATAAGAGGTGACCGGATCAGCCAGAAGCTCAAAGCTTCATATTTACTCCCCAGCATGTAGCCATATACTCTAATGTCATCACCAAAAAGACTAATATTTATTAAACTTTTTTTTAAATGGATGCATTTTCTTAGTATGTACATGGAAATACAAGTGCAAATTCATGTGTGCCTAATGTGGGACTGCAGACATGCCTTTTAGCACGTTTCACACGTGGAGGATGTTCTACTCTGCAGGAGGTGTGGGACAGAGGCTGTCCATCAAACCGACATGATTAAATCTATGGTTGGTCCTTTCCTTGTTAACAGACTTCTCTGGTATTTTAGTAAATTGCTATTTACCCATTAGACTTAATTAAAAAACGTATCCTCGGGATCCCGTTTTTCTCCCATAATACTCCCCTTAAACAAATACAACAGCTCATTTCCACCTTGAAATATGAGCTTACCACATACTTGGCTCAAAACCAAATCCTCATAAAAGAAAACGACGCCAGGTTGCGCAGTTATCCTCGCGGAATAAAGACTATCCGGACCTCTAAAAGCATAAAGCAGCTGTTTCCAGACGTTTTTAAGCAACTCTGAGCCAACAAGGAGAACAAAATGAGAAGGAAGCTTCAACATATTTTATTAATAACTTAACTCGAAAAATGTGACGAGGATATAGAATTAAACCCAACCAAAATATTAAAGTATTGTCAAACATCCGTGCAGATATGAATTATAACCGCATTAAAGCTTCATCTTGTAGCGCTTCAGTGCATGGTCATTTACGTTTAGCATGCTGGGTGCACGTAACCTGCATGATTTAAACCCAGAGATAGATAGGAAACAAGCATCAAAACACATGTCACATCTGAAGCGAAACAGTTTAAAATGTGTGACAGAGAGAAAGAAAAGTGAGCCCCTTTACGACCACCAGCAGCTGGCAAAATACCAGGAGCCACGCTGGGGGTCAGTCTCATGGCAAATGGCCACTGAGCAGATGAGACATGAACCATGTGCAAGTAGCAGAAAACACAATGAGAAACAGACCTCAGGCTGTAAGCACTGAAGTGTTCTCCTTATGGACACACAAACTCCTTTATGGAGAACGACACAGCGGGAAAAGGAGGTGAAAAAGCGCATTACCTGACGCATCTTGCCCTGTAAGTCATCAATCTCCCGGAATAAGTTGGTGAAGTTCCCGGCGAGCAGGGCAAACTGTAGCTCATCTTGCAACGCATTTTACAATACTCCCAAAAACTTTTCCCAACGAGACAAGTCCACGGAGGATCAAAATACGAGCGAATCTTTTAATACGAGCATAGGAGCGCAGTGTTTCTTAAAACCCCGCTTGATCACATGGTAAGAATGGGGGGCGGGGCTTAGCCTCTCTCTCCCCCTTCCTGCTCTTCCTTTACTTCCGGGAAGCTCCTTGCACAACATACTCACTGCCACTGTGTGCTAAAATATCTAGAGGTACAGGACGACTTGTTCAGGGGCTCAACATTAATTAAAGAGTGACAAGTGTTTTTTCAGCACTGTTTTTGCCTCCTTCGTGTGATCTCTCCACAAAGTTCTGAAACGAGTATTCAAGTCAATCCACTGTTTTGTATAGCATATTTTAAAACACATGGTTCTCAGTGTACTGTTCAGATGACAAAACCTGCCCTCCAAAAAGACACGAAGACCTGAGAAACAACACACTGTCTGGAATATTTCAAACACACTGAAAACTATTAAAAGATATTAAAATGCTTTGATAGAAATGCACAGATTAATACATGGTTACAATGACACAAATACAAATTTAGAAGGAACTAAAAGAAAACAATAACATAAACTAAGAAAAATTTAAAGACTAAAGGATAAAAATTCTAATACTAGGCTCAAAGCAAAAAAGTAAAAATGTGTGCAGACCTCAGTGGCCACAAACACAACCCACCTTATCAGCACAACAGAAAAGCATCAAATCCAACATGCAGGAGCCTAACAGGGCTGCTGCTGTGTGCATGTGTGTGGACCAGTTCCGCTCACTCTCTGTCCTCAAGCTTGTTTAAAATATCAGTTTAAAAGTGTGCTTTAAAATGAAGTTAATCAGCTTTACTGGTTTGTTTGTTACATTATTTACTTGACTTCTCATCAAGTATTGTGAAGAATAAAACACTTAATACACAAACTAGTTGTCAGAGTTTTATTTAGTTTGCTCAGTGTTGAGCAAAAATACAAACACTTTGATATGATTATCTTTCAAGCTAACAGTTTAAAAAAAATTTCAGCAATATGACTTTAACATAAAAAAACAAGGCCCTCCCCGGCAGTGTCCCGCCAATTTCTCTAGTACAATTAATATGCTTAGTGTGTAATCAAATCTGTAACGCACCACCCTCCGTCTTGCTCATTCCTTCCTGGAGCAAAAACATGTGAAGCAAAGCAAGGTTTAAGAAATTCTAGTTTATTTTCCAGTACTATTGTTTCCTTTCTGAATTCCCCAGCAGCTAAAACTGGTTTAACATGAGTTTGTAGCTTACGAATGAACACCATGGCAGATCCACACTGATGCTGTGATAGCGAAGTAAAGGACTTACATTTCACAACAAACGTCTTCCTCAGTTGGGCGATATTAACGCTGATAAACAATGCCAGCAGAAAAACATTCCTCCCTTTGAACTGGGCATCTACACATCTGGGATGGTGAAAGGGGAGAACGTCCACAAGCTTAAGCTGGAATGTGTTTTTATCAATAACAAAGAACAAGAGGCATGCAGGATGAATTAGATTAAGCTGTATCTGTCAAAAAAAGTACTTGACATTAGGAGTCCAAGCAAAACACAGTAAATTGTACATTTTATTCACAAACACGTGATGCTTTATATAAGACTGCTTGCTGTGTTAACCTCTACATGGACCTTCCCTACAGACTTCCGCATATGCTCCTCACCAACACTGTTTCCAAGACTGCAAGGCAGTACATTCCTGCTCCGGCCAGAGAGCTGTGCCTGCAAGCACACATCTGGGACAAAGCAACCATCATGCTGGGTTAACACACAGTTCCTCTCAGCTAACTGGCTATTTGGTATCACAACCACAACATATGTACTTTAGTATCAGTCCTTACTCTCAACTTTTGCACACCTCTACATCAAGTTACTATTTCTCCTCAATATTCTGAGACGACTTCATATAAGACACGTGCTGCAGTACAGCATGTTCTCCTCCACTTCTCCGAATTTATCATGATTTAGTGTATAAAAACCCTCAATGTGTTCTTCATTACAGCACAGATGCATCGGCACACGTCCCCATCCCCAAAGGCATACAAACAGTCACCGTGGGGGGAGGCAGCTGTATAAATTAGACCTCAGAATTACGGTCATAAACCCACCCTCTTCCTCCCAGTGACTGCATTTCAAAACAATAGCTGGAAGACGGGGGGCTACAAAAACATAAGGGGCTATCGTAGGCAACGCACCGTTGTTCTCCTTTAGACCCAAAGCGGGCTTTTAGCCTGGCTCAAACGGGTTCACTTAAAAGGTGTAGTTCCGCTGCTTCGCCAGATGGGGTCACTAAAGGCTCCAATTGACTGAGATGAAAAGTAAAAAGCAGCTTCAAGCAAGAGAAGTTGAGTCATGACTCCCCTCAATGAGCTCATTGTTGGGTCAGAAATCAACTGAATATTCTCACTGGATGAAAACATAAGCTGTGGTTCTTAATATCATCTCTCATCATATGTCTAATAAGTTGCAAGCAATATACATGTTGGCTTGATACTGGGCATACCGAATACGAGCCATTTGGTCAACACAAACATTGTCAGTGACCGGTTTATATGTTGATAATGTACACAAATCACAGATAAATAATGTCATGCTGATTATCTACTAAATTTATTGAACAAAGTTAAATTAAATAAAAGGTGTTTTGTTCTGAGCAGATGGGAGCCAGGAGAAGAGCTGACATGTGGCTGGAATTTAAAGTAGCTGATGAATTTGTATTTATAGTTGGAGTAGTGAAGTGAAACTCAGAAACTATCAGGTTAACAAGAAGTTTCTGAGAACTGAGCATGGGTTTTACATCTCATTAATGGAAAACGGTCAACTACTGTGTGACCCAGCAGAGCAACCCTGTAAAAACAAAGACGGCAGTATCTTTGCAGTAGGTGTTCTGTGCAGCAGGTCTGGGTGCCCCTCATGTTTACCTGTCTAGTTAGATCAATCACATCCAGCTTTCCAAAGGAAGTAGTCAGTATACAGAGCAAATTTCCCCATTTCTAATGGAAATGAACATATTAAGTTCCACTATAAAATGTAAAAGAGGACAGCTTTTAGTAATGTCATTTTTTCCAAATATGACGTTTATTTGTTTCTGTGGCTAAAGCTTATTTCCACTACTATATAAAAAGATGCTGCATTAAATTTAAACTCTTTACTAAAGAGATAAATAGATGGAGGTACTTTTGAGTCCATTAATTCAGTAGAAATCTAAATTCAGGAATGAGCATGTTTCAAAAGTCTGAATAAATATAAACCATACGCCTCTTTGCATACAGGCAGAAAAATAGCCCCTCGCCTGCCGTCTCATCACTGAACTGGTCCACAAGCAAATATCTCCAGCACGTGTCTCCATATGACACACAGGAAGCCAGCAAACATGTCCTACTCTAAGATATGGACAAATCCAGTAAGACTTACTGGACAAGACAGATGATGGGGAGCGTGAGAAATGTTGCGTCCCCTTAGGGGCTTTATACCAGCAAGGATAATATCTGAACTCTTGAGGCGGTGGATGAACTTCAGTCATTACTGCTAATTCAAGTTGTTTATGGAAGGCCTCGTTATTTTAGCCCAACTGGAGCCTAAAATAATTGCTGGCAGGGATGTTTGTTAATGGCTTCTGAGCCATCTCTGCAGCTCCTGAACAAAGAGGACAAAGAGCCACAGTGTAGCTTAACCATCAAACTCTAAATGCAAACACAGTGGGAGATCTGAGGCAGGGGTCCCTCTCCAGCCTTAAATAATCACTGTCAACATGGCTTTCAACTAAATCCAGATCTTTGCTGTACTGCATGTGCTTCCATATCAAATTTCAACTTTTCTTTTCTTGCTAGGGTGATTTGCGCCTACACCACTGAGTGGTTCGACTATCTGGACTACATCCCCACTGGAATGTGTTAATGATAATAGTTACTCCTGAGGTTTTAATGAGCCAGAGTATTCAGCAGAGCATTTATCACAGGATCAAGGACTTATCCTCTGAAGAGCTTGGTTTGGGTCACACTGATGTAATCAGGCACTATGCTGTGTAAACAGCGAGACTATTGCATGTCTCAGCTCCTGTTTGAATCTGTTTTTTTTTTTTGTTTTATTAAAACGCAATTTGATTATATAACATTGTATCACAAAGATTATGTTATAATACACTAAAGTGTCAAACTAGAGTTTAGCACAGCAGCGATCAATAAAATCAGTTTACCAGTCTATGATTACCCTGAGAAGCAAAATGACAAATATGAACTGGTTCCACATTCCTAAACATGTATGTGCTCATCTCACCTGAGACAAGGCAATACATTAATACATGTCTGTGGACTGAAGTCAAACATTAAAAAGAATTACTTTAACGACAAAAGCATTGAGTCATTAGTGGTTTTTAAAGCCTAACTGATATTTGTTGCAGTCACAGTTGAGCTGAATTAATCTTTGCCATTTATCTGTTGCTGTTTTATTGATTATGCTTGTCCACTGTGTTTTTTTTATTTTTCACAGTCAATGCTGTATAACTGCACATTATCTCCCTTGTTTGAATATCCTAGTAGTAGTTTAAATAGAGTATGCTGGAAAAAAACAAAGTGATCAGCAAGCATTGTCCATTCAATATCCAAAAAACATCGCCACCTAACAGGGCTGTCACTCAGACTCATTGGCTCTTATTTGTAAGCCTCATCATCCATCAATTTCTGTCTCCACCGAAAGAAATGAAATGAGAGCTTCTACACCATGTCAAGTCAGGTCATACTGATCAAAGGTTTGTAGTTAGATTTCATTGCAGGGGTCTTCTATACAACTGCCGAGCAGATGGTTAAAAATATCAGACATATTGAACAGGAAGATCACGCACTAGTTTCCCTCAGGAGACATTCAAAATCTGCTGGTGATTAAGTTCTTGCATGTTGGGAAAATGGTTCTTACTCTGCAATAATGATCATTTGCTTCCAGTGGCTACATACCTGGTCTGGATCAAAGAACGCTCCACAGTTAAGCTTGCAGTTGATAAGATGTGTTCAGAACAAATTTAATCTGTCTTTATTTTAATATCCATAATAAAAGCTGATGCAGCTGCAGCCGTTTTATTTCTAATAAATTACAGCCTCACTTTAAACCCTTTCGGCAGAACAGAGTTCTCCTTACAGATGCTTGACTTGTTATCTCGTTAGAAGAAGACTCGTTAGAAGAAAATTAACTTATTTTTGCAACTGAAAGACGAGTTGTTGCCAAGAAAAGATTTAAGCAGAACTGTA
>JBAMIG010000015.1:10673255-10688853 GCA_037177335.1 Kiunga ballochi
ATCTATCTATCTATCTATCTATCTATCTATCTATCTATCTATCTATCTATCTATCTATCTATCTATCTATCTTATTGTGTCTCAGAGGTCAGCTGGTCATTGGGAGGCTTAGTGCAGGGTGAGAGGTGGGTGTAGGGTGAGGGTGTAGGTAACCTCAAATGGGTGAGATGAACATGATGTTATCGGAGCACATGAAGACAGACAGATCCTGAGATTAATACATGCAACTCACATTTCAAATGAGTGTGTTTTTGTGCAGGCCCAAGCGAGTTCTCTCATGCTGCTCTGTTAATAACTCTGCTGCCTTTAGATTAAAGGGACATTCCAACAACTTTGTAAGGTCGGTTTGTCATGAAGCGCACCTTTCAGCCTGTTAAAACAGCTGAATCTTATCCGTGACACCTGTCTATCGAGAAATGTGCAGACGCAGGAAGACAGACTAACAGACATACTGACAGACAGAAAGATAGACAGATTGGGTCTATGCAACTGGACCCAGTTTCCTTATAATGTTGCAACCTTGACAGTGTGAGATCAAAGATGTTCTGCCATTGAGAAACCAATGACAAGGTAAGCAACTGGAAATGTGATGCATCACAAAAGTCCACCATATAGCAATATAACAGTTATGACATGTTTACAGACAGAGGAAACTATCTGATCTCAAAAGCTTTTAACTTTGACTCACCTTGTTTGTCACCCACATGTGAAATATCTTATAAGTGGTTTTATTGTTTTCAATCAAAGAATATACCGGTTTGGTCATTTTTAATATAAATGTTTTATCTTAAGTCAAACTCTTCAGATATACAGTATTTTTCACTGGTACTGTAAATAAATTATTTAAATAAATAAGCTATATCAATGTAAAGATGATAGTGACTCACAATGCCTTAAATAAGTTGTTATGTCTGCATTGTTGCAGGTTTTCCCCAATATAATGAGTTTTGTACACACCTATGTCGTTCCACTTGTTTGATGTCACATGATACTGAGTGATGCATATACTGTAAGTTTTGAGGTAGTTAAAAGGTTAAAGGAGCTGGAAAGGTTTGGAAATTATAAATGGATGTTTTAGCAGGGTTTTTGTGTAACTGAGCTGAAACTGTTTGTCTAAATTTTATTATTGTTTAGATTTTTGAGAATGATTTGTGCAGCTTGAAAGAAAGAAATCTATATGTATTCAGGTTAACATTTTCTCTGAGGAGATTTTACATGAACTGTCTTCTTATTCTACTGTTTGGGTGAACATTTTTCTGACCAAACGCTTCAGTTTTATTTATCACCCTTCGACTGCACGTGCTTCAGCTGCATGTGCATCAATGCTGCAATAACCAGCCGTAACCACAAAGTGTCATTGCTGAGCAGTGAAAAATTACTGCAGACATTTTATCCGCAGTGCATTATTAAAGCAGATATAATCTTATACCTCTAATAGCTTTTCTTAATTACTTTTTTACAGTGTGATTTTTTTCCTTTTGATGTTTCAGTCTGTATTTCTTTTTTAAAATCTCTTTTAATCTGATTATTTTTTTTAGTATAAGGCAAATATCTCCAAGATAATTTTCTGGTGTTTGTAAATTGTGTGGAAATTAGTTTAAATATAATCAAAATAAAGTAGAAATATTTCAAGAAAGACAAGTTATTGACACATGACTGGATAACTGTTCGATGTGGTCATTTTTCCCTGCAAAAATGTACCCACTTTTGTGTACAACCCATTTAAAGACACTAATTAATGTTTTTAAATAAAGCGTATGCAGCAAAGCACATGGTAAGAGTACAGAAATCCCCTCCACCTTGTGAGTTTTAAGGTGTTTAGAACAATTATCTTGTGTAAGTCCTTTATTTTTCATCATCCACTTAATCTTTCCATTATTCCACTTCCATTAGCACAATCTGTCATGCCGACAGTGTGATACTTCTTTCTGTTTGCAGGTGACGTTTTTCCACATCACCGGTTGCAACATAAACCCAAACTACTGATCTGACACAGACTTTATCTGAAAAACATCAGACTTCTTGCTGAATTTCCAAAATTTCCCTGTCTTCTGAGAGCACTGCCTTGCAGGTTCATGCCAGTCTTGCTGCACAGAGGAACCAATGCATCACCACTTTAGAGTGTCTTCTTTGCATTTGTTGCAGTGAAGCCCTTCCCTCGCAGAAGGTTGTCTTGATCATCTCGCCACTTTGACTTTGTCAAAATGAAACTCAATGCTTCATGTAAATGTGCAAAAGTTTTAAATATCTCCTCACCGTTGCATAAATACAACAACAATATTTAAAGACAAGACAGAGCAAAATCAACCTTTAAGCAAATTCTCTATATTGTGCTGCAAGCAAACCATTTGTTTGACTTAAAAATGGCAGCCGCTCTATTAAAGAGACTTTTTCTATTGGGATGTGTGTGAATGATTGTGTGTTCTTAGACATGGGTAGTGGTTCGCATATGATTGGGCAGGTTTTTCCTGTGTGCTTTTTGCACGTAGCCTGTAAGCTTGAATCTATATCAGAGGGTGGGGCGTTCAAAGGACTAAGCAGGTGTTGAAATCATGACTCACTCAGTCTGAGCAGAGGTCATCACTGTGGCAGCAAATGGAAAAATAAACACATCCTCTGTCCAGAGATTAAGAGTAATTACAACTTCCATTGTACTTAACTAAAATCTTTTACATACATGTTTACTACTAATCGAGTGATCAGATCTTGGTATCTTTAGAGTAAAATGTTTTTATGTTTACTTTTCAGAAAATAGACTTGAGAGTTGCTCTAAAATGCAGATTGACATCAAAATATCAGAGGTTTCACTCCACTTGAAAACATAAACAGTGGCTGAGTTTCACCGTTGATGTGGAATACATAAAAAGAAATATGTTTGTGTTGATCGGCCATAAAAAAGCCGCAACAAATAACAAAATGCAGGATTTCATCTTCTAAAACAATGAAACCAACTTGCTATCTTTTAACACTCACGGTAATAATAATAATAAACCATTTTACTGTATTATTTTAGAAATTCAGCAATGCTTTTGGCCCATCTCTATGTACCAAAGAGCTGGGTTTCTGTGTTTCAGCCCATGCAGAGCAGAGGATGTAAAAAGGTGAAATCATAAAGAATGGTGTAATTATCTGCCACATATTCTTCCTTACTAAAGCATTATTAGCAACATTGATTCAGAAAAACACATGCATATTAGTTTTATTCTCCTTGCATAATTTAAAGGCATATAATAAAATAAATTACTGTACCAGCTAAGTTTTGGTTCTTCATTTAGACATTTTTATTAAAATAAAATGATAAAACAAGTTTCTAGAAACTCAAATGCATTCATAGATTGTTGTTTAAAAAAAAGAAAAAAACCTAATGTTCTTGTCATGGTAAGTTCATTGCCATTATATGGTCCTTTAATTTAATTGCATGTCAAACTGTGTTTACTGTCATCACATGTTTGGCATTGGCACAAAGAAGCTCTCTATTCTCCATCCTGAAAATTTTCTTTAAAAAAAAATAATACTGAAAATGACAACATGAAATAAAAATAGCTGAAAGGTTTATACAAACCAAACTATCACCATTTCAACTTAAAATGTAATGAAAGAAAAACGTGTGTATTGCACTAAAATAAGTCCAAAACAACTCCATTCATGTCATTTTAAATGAGATGACAAAATCACATAATTTTTCTTTGTGTTCCTCTAACCTTGTGCTGCAAAAACACATCATGTAGCTTGTTATGAAAAAGAACACATTGTGGAAAAAATGCCTATGAAAAAAAAACATTTTCTTACTTAAAATCAGAGCTGTGCAGACAGTAATTGAATTTCCACTTTTGAATCACCACACACAGAAAAAAAAACACTTAGAAACTTGCTTATTCAAGCTACTTTTTAAGGATGATTGAGGCAGTGAGCAGAGTAATGGCAGAGAGAAGAGCACCACCTACAGTCACTAAAGAGTGGCGTCCATGCAAAGCAGGAGTTTAAAGCAGGGGTTTCTTGACCACAAAAAGCTAGCAAAAAGAAAAAATCTCACAGATGAGCACATGTTGCCATTACAGTCATCCATCTGGGTTGATCTAATCCAGATCAGGAAAAGTGTGGCTAAATTTACTTTGCATTTAAAAACTCTGTGATCAGCAAGAGGATGTCAATGATAAGTAGGTAATATTACATACGACAACTTTCTGTATGATGTTGGTTTAGATGCTGTGCCTTCAGCAAAAAACTGTGGATGTCTTAAGTCATACTTAGGGTCAAATGTGCTTACACCCCACTGATAAAGACATTATTCAATTTATAAATCCTGTGACAAGTTCAAATTGTGACAAGAGCAATAGTAAGGAGAAAAAATTACATCCGAGCATGAAAATATCCATTTAATCTTTTTTTGGGAATCATGACTATTCATCTGTGCAGAACAGTAGGGCTTTATTCTCACTCTGTGCATTATCATGCCACCACCGCTCAGCCTTGAACTGGATGTACAGCCACACACCCTGCAGAACAGCAACAGGATTCTTCTCAACAGGTTAAAAAACACATTTTAGCTCCAGAAACCTTCTGCTGGGCCTGATAGTGAGATGGCAAATTAAAGGGTTTTTATGAGTTAAAGACTGAAATAGTTGGATTCAAACAAATCAGATTACCTCAGTTGTGTGTGTGTGTGTGTGTGTGTGTGTGTGTGTGTGTGTGTGTGTGTGTGTGTGTGTGTGTGTGTGTGTGTGTGTGTGCGAGTCCGAAAAATTGGAATGCTCCTTATCAACAACTTGTAAATAAGGAAAATACATGTATCTATATAAGAGTTGTTTTGATCAGTTTCTGATGTTTATCAAGTATATCTGGCGTATCATTTTCTCCATTTTGTTGTAAAGACAACCAACCAAACATAAAACAATCACGAGAAACAAAAAACCTCTTATAAGATGACAGATTTCTTCATTTTGTCTCCTGGTATGTGTTGCATGTGAGGCCTTCTGGCCGCACCATCGCTATTCAAATCCAAACAAACCCTCCAGCATCAGACGCCAGAGGGTTTTATGGAAATGTACCTGTAGCGTGTGTGTGACGACTGTGTGTCGTGTGAATTTGCATACCCATATTATACAAGTCTGTTCGTATGAGGAAATGTGGGTGTATGCTTTTCAGGGTCAGTTTGCATCTGAGTGTAAAGTCCTCAGCGGTGATGTGGATCCATTCCACAGAAGGGCGGAGTACATGAAAGGACCTCCTCAGATCACGTCCCACTGTGTCTAGCATACCACTAGAAGTCCAGACAAATCACTTTTTATCCTCCCTGCATATCTATCAGGGGGCAAAGGTCGCTGCAGTTACGGTACTGGTACATATTTTGTTGCACCATAAAACAAGACACATATATTTGAATGATTATTGGCTCTTTCCATCCCCCCCTCAACCTTGTTAGATCAACATTAATCATGATTTGATTCTCATTACATATGTGTCTTCTAAAGAAGCTTATCTTTGAACCTATCTGTCAAAGCTTTGAGCAGTGTCTCTTAAGTGTCTCAACAATGTGCATCTTTAACTCCTCCAGCTTTGGCTGCTATTGATTCTTCTTTGTGACAACCTGGGACCTGGTGAGCAGCTCAGGGACGTTTTCTAGGAAAAGAGCACCACCAGTGCTCCATCATTTCTTCCAGATGCTGCTTAATAATTAAAGCAACTGCAGCCAAGATGCAAACTGACGAAGATTTGCTGTTTGTTTTGTGTATTGTTAATCCCGGGTATTGAACCTTCAGTTAATGTAATGCATTGTATTGCAACTAAGATATTTTAAATATGGAAAATCAAATTATGTCAAATTGATCTGAACTCATTTGCATATCAAATTCTTTTCACAGTATGGCATGGCATGGATATTTTTCTCTTAATTTACAAAGCAAGTGAACCGAGAGTAATGAATAAACATTTTTGTCCAAATGTTCCAGGCATACAAGACAATTAAGTCACTGGCTGAGCACAAAAAGGTGGATAAACTCCATCCATCCATCCATCCATCCATCCATCCATCCATCCATCCATCCATCCATTTTCTACCGCATATTCCCTGACCAGGGTTGTGGGGGGGCTGTAGCCAATTCCAGCTGACATTGGGCGAGAGGTGGGGTACACAGATTGCCAGTCTATCACAGAGCCAACACACATAAACATACAACCATCCACACCCACACTCACTCCTATGGGCAATTTAGAGTCTCCAAATCAGCCTAAATGTTTTAATCTTCCCAAACTAATTAAAATATTATCACACTGACTAGTTTTAGTGCAAAATATTTTGTAAAAAATGTTGAATAATAATTTGTTGGTGGATTTTGTGTAAAATCCATATCAGAAAATTGCCACCTTAGAGAGAAAGTTAAAATATTTTCATTCTGTCAAAGAGCTTTGATTTTGCAGCCTAAGACAGCTGAATACACAATGAGATGTATGACTCATGTGCATTTCTGTTGGTCATATAGTGAAGCCATAAAACTCCTGCACACTATCAACACACACAATTAAAAATGCTGTTAAATTCATTTATTAATTTTCTGTTTTGCATAGTAATATTCAGTGTTGCTGGGCAGCTGGAGACTTTATTTTAGTATATTGTTTTTCCCCAATTAACATGACAATCAGATAACTTCATGATGGGGATTTGCAAGCATGCATGTCTTGAACATCTTTAGTATTGGAATAGTTGACGATAAGAAATGCATGCGTTCAAAATAATTTTAAAAAGCTGACGCAGTCTGTCACATCCAGTTGGAATGACAAAAGACAGTACTAATAGCCTTTGTAAAAACCAAGCCTTTCCCACAGCAAACAACTTACCTTTTCCCCTATCAGTGTGACTAATGCACAGGCTGAATGGTGAAGCTGCAAGTTTTAAACCGACTCAGTACCAGCCCAAAACATGAGTAGCCATGGAAACTGTTGTCTTCTACTGGGAGAGTGGTATATGGTATATGGGTGGGATTGACCCCATGGAGTGGGCCCTCCATGAGCCGCCCCTTTACTGTGGTGAAGGGGTTTGTGAGTTTTGAAGATCCCAGCAGCCATGTTGGTGGAAGCTTTATGCCCCTGGTAGGATCACCCAAGGAAAACAGGTGTCTGGGGAAGTGGCCAGACCAAGAGCGGCTCAAGGACCTCTTCGATGAAGAAGGAAATTGGAAAGATGGCTCCCTTGCCCGGACGCGGGTCACCAGGGCCCTACTCTGGAGCCAGGCCTGGAGGCAGGAGCCCTGGTGGTCTGATCCCCAGTTGTAGAAGCTGGTTTTGAGACGTGGAACGTCACTTCTCTGGGAGGGAAGAAGCTTGAGCTTGTGCGTGAGGTTGAGCGGTTCTGACAAGATATAGTTGGACTCACCTCAACGCACAGCTTGGGCTCTGGAACCAGTATCCTCGAGAAGGGTTGGACATTCTTCCACTCTGGCGTTGCCCCCGGTGAGAGGCGCCAAGCAGGTGTGGGCATACTAATTGCCCCCAGGCTTGGCATTTGTACATTGAGGTTCACCCTGGTGGATGAGATGGTTGCCTCCCTCCGCCTTCGGGTGGGGGAACAGGTCCTGACTGTTGTTTGTGCCTATGCACCGAGCAACACTACAGAGTACCCACCCTTTCTAGAGACCTTGGAGGGAGTGCTGGAGAGCGCTCCCCCCCGGGGACTCCCTTGTCCTCCTGGGTGACTTCAGTGATCACGTGGGTGGCAACAGTGAGATCTCGGGTGTAATTGGGAAACATGGCCATCCCGATCTGAACCAGTGTGTTGTTCCAATGCTGGATTTCTGTGCTCACCACGGATTGTCCATCACAAACACCATGTTCCAGCATAACAGTGCCCCATATGAGTGTAGCTGGGATGAGAATCAGCACCTCCAAATCTGAGACCATGGTTCTCAAATGGAAAAGGGTAGAGTGCCCTCAAAGGGTGGGGGATAGAGTACTTCCCCAAGTGGAGGAGTTTAAGTATCTCGGGGCTTGTTCACAAGTGGGGGGTGGAGTGTGAGATTGACAGGCGGATCTCTGGGATCCCCCAGATGAGCTAGTGACAGTGGCTGGGGAGGCTGCTGCCCCCTCGACCCGACCTCAGATAAGTGGTGGAAAATGGATGAATTGGGTGTGACTGACTGACATGCTCACTTCTTTCTGGTGAATGAATACCTTTTTCTGTACTCACTTTTCTGCAAAGTTAAAACAGGGTGAATTTAATTAGAGTTTCCAAACTGTTAAATGCCACGAGGCTTAAATAAGGCCCAAATTAGGGAAGCTGTGTAAACAATGATAAAATGCCCTGAAGGATCAAGTAGCTCACCTATTTTTATTTTACTGACCATTTCCTTCTGTGGCATTTTTAATATTTCTGTATTTACCTAAAATATGTAGTTGTTCTCAAAGAGAAGCTGAGAAGCTGAAACTTTTTCTGTAATTTTGTTTGTTATAGGCAGGTTAATCTTGATAGTCAGTCACCGCTCAAGGCTTATAAACGACTGCTTTGGATGATTTTCCCACAGATGTAACAAATAACTTTTAACCATTTTGCAAAGTTCTGAGTAATAAAATCAAGACCACCCCATAATAACTGGAGCACTGAGTCACTTTGGGTGGGTATTATCCACCTTGTTGCCCTGGCACAGAGGAGATTCTTTACCATTTTGGCAACCTTAGTCCCAGAGAGGAAAGTTCCCAGACTATGCTTCAGAATCAAAAGGCATGGTTAGCAGGAGAAGATGTCTTTGAAGTTTTCCTTTCACCTACAATATTCCAGGTCAAAGTCAGGAGTGCCCATCCCAACTCTGCAGTGTTGACGTTGCACTGTCTCCATGCCTGAAACTTGACCAGAGCCATCGGGAACTCCATGGCTTCATTAACTCCTCCCACATCCAGGTTTTTTCCATCGGCTGGTATCTAACAGCTTCTTCAGAAGTCCCATGGGCCAAAAAAATGCTCAACAGGACTCTCTTCAGTTTGATGGCATCCCTTACTGCTGGTATCCATCTACTGGAACCATTGTCACACAGACCACCTTACAGCAGGTATTCTAAAGAGTCAAATGAAACACGGTCCACTGAGACTCAATGTCCTCCTTCTCCCTCGGGATATGTGTTAAGGTTCTGCCTGAAGCTGGACCAGCATTGCTAATTCACTAGCAGGTGGTGATCAGCTGACTGCTCTGCCTTTCTCTTCATCCAAGTGTCTAAGACATGACAACAAACACGTCAAATTTAAAAGAAAAATGCATCATTTTCTCTGTTCTTTATTCTTTTAAAGAACACTGACAGTGAGAAGAAGGGAAAAAATCAAGATCACAAGAGTCATGTGGTTCCCTTATTAATGGTTTCCATGGAGCAAACACAAACACAGGCACATGCAGGACACACTGGCCTGCCTGGTTGGGATTGTGGTGTGGAAGTCAAAGGTTTGATTCCAAAACTGACATCATCTGCAGGTGTGTGTATCTTGCTATCTGTGATTAAGAATTGATGTGATAGCTCTCACTTAACTGCGACCCCTTAACTTCAAACTTGTGGATCCACAAACTCCTGCATAAAATACGACCACTCCCTTGCCCCACCATTTCTTAGGACAGTTCTGATGTGACTCACTAACCTTTCAGCGCTATACACTTTAACTCAGTTAGTGTGGCTAGTCTCTGACATTTCCAAGATTTGAATTACCACCAAAATCCGGTAATTAAATGGAAAATATTTCATTTTTTATGTTCATTACTTAAAATAACCACTTATGGTTAAAATACTTTTTATATGTGGATGTTTGGTGGTTTTAAATAGTTACCAATAATAATAATAAAATAGGAAGCTAATAAAAGTGTGATTTTTTAGCAAGTTGTCTTTTTGTTCATGTGTGACATGTGTTTTTGATATTACAATAAAAATACAAAGGGAATCAAACAAATTTTGTTGCTAATCATCGACATATGCAATTGTCTAATCACCATTAAAGACCAATCCTTCTAATATTTATTTTTTGGATGAAAAAATATTTTTGTTTTTGTTTGTTTTTCTGTTTTGTAAAGAAAAAGGTGATCCAAATGTTTGGAAGGTTACTCTTTGGTCTATTTCTATGCTTTGGTCAAAGGTCGTTTTTTCATTGCACAAAATCAACGATATATAATAAGGTTGGTAGGTTTATCCCAACCCTAGTACAGAAAAAGTGATAATATCGAGCGCTGAAGAAAAATAGGGTGCCGAGCGTTTTGCCATTATAATGAACCTGATATTCCTCCGCCGTGTAGTATATTATGCAACAAGGAAGGAAGACGAACCACGACCCAGGCGGAGTGATTTGGGAAGGACTACACCCAAGCGCCTGTCTGATTGCAGCGGCTTCTCTTCGTTGCCTAGCCCAGAAGAAAGCCGGGACGTAAAGGAGCCGGAGGGGTCTTACTTTCTGGAGGCCTGTGAACTGTCGATAAATACAGCTTTCTCGCAGTTTTTTCGTCGTTCAAGAGACGATTGTGATTTGACTCAACCCAACTTACCTTTTCCAATTTCACAAACATGAGCTGGCAAAGCTACGTGGATAACCTGATGCATGATGGCAGCTGCCAGGACGCGGCCATTGTTGGGTACGTGGATGCCAAATACGTCTGGGCTTCTCATGATGGTGGTACCTTCGCCAGCATAACCGTGAGTATTCCCTGTTAGTAATTATCTAACTATTTATTAAATAAAAAATACGTTTTCCATACATATGCATTTGTCTGCATATTCAGGCCTCGTTGACTTAAGTGCGGTACACATGGTATCCAGTGGTCACACTTAGGATGCATTTGTAGGCATGCAGCCTTTTCCTTTTTAGTTACTTGTTAAAATTTGTGGTCTTTCTTTTGTAAAACCACAAGCTGCTTGTTTCATGAGGGAGAAAGCTGTTACAGCTAACGGGGCTGTAGCATGAAGGAAGAATGTATCGGGTACAAGAAATTGAGCTAAAAGAGCTAACTTAGCAATGTTGGCTAGCCGCATCAAGCCGTGTTTGCATGTCATACCGGTCAATTAAGATAAGTTTGTCTACATTAACCAGTATTAGTAGGTTCTCTTGAACTTATACCGAGTATTATAGTAAAAATATGGTCTTTGCCTTAAACAAAAATGGCTATAGGCTGAACAATAAGCTACACTTATAGCATTTTTGAGCAGAAGAACTTGGTGTTCGCAGCGTTAAACAAGCTATAGCTAGCAGTTGGCGTCATCCGGGCCGGCCCTTTTTCATTGGGAAACCATTGGAAGCTAATGCTACAAGCTCGAAGCTACAGCGGTGCTCGCACGCGCTCTTGACGTGCAAACGTGCCGTTGGTCTCCCTCCCTTTCGGCCTCTGAATCGCTCTGCCGTTACCGCCCCTTTTTCTCTCCAAGATGGCGGACACACTCCCAGTTTCTAATTCATTATGATCTTAGGAATTTATACATATGTGTGGCTCAAAAATCGTGCAAGTGATGTACCCCATCAAAAAAAGGGGAGGAACAACCCCGATGTTTAACATTTAATTGCATGTGAAGCGTATTTTTTACATTCATTCTTAAATCTGCTTTGTTTTACAGGCTTCTAGCGTTTCTTGAGCCTCCATTTTGTCAATTGCTCTAGCTCTAACCTTTCTTTTTTATAATTGGAAAGAGTCGGATTACAATTTTTAAACAAGGTTTCTGACGTTCTTATAAAGCGTATGCTAATGTTAAAGTAATGTCACGCTGCAAACCAATGACTGTGAAGCCTTAAGCTAAGGCTATTTGGGAGGGTCCACTCGGTGAGCAATCCTGCATAAATGGGAGATTATAGGGGTTTACATGGCAGCATTCAGGTTTTACAGGCTTGTAGAATACAGATTCCTTTGACGCTGTGGTACAATTGCGACCCCGTTACGGGTTTTTTTTTTCCAGCTGCATATTTGATTTACCTGCATGCATTTTTACCACTTGTATTAAAGCAAATGCATGAACTGAAGCTGTGTACACCAAATTTGTCTTTTGAAATGAGAATAAGCGTAACTTAAATGATGTCCATTAACTCTGGAATCAAACGCTTCCAGGCTGATTTTTAAGTGTAGGGAAAATGCCGTCGCCATTGCAGGAATTTCACCTCGTATATTAAATCGGTGAGTTAGGTTTAATTTGGGTTGTAGACATTGTTTGTTTTTTTTCACCAAGGCCCAGCCAATTGGGCCTGGGCGCGTGGCTATCATTCATGCTAACATTATCTAAACCTTGTTCCTTGTCTTTTCTTCCTGAAAACATTTTTGTCTTTTTAATGGCCGCACCTATAAAATTGAAATGATTTTTTTTCTTTTTTTTTTACTGAGTGCGTCAAGTAAAGGCTTTGGTAAAAGTTGTTTTTATTTTAAGGCATGCTTTCGTTTTAATGTGGTCTTAATTGTCCATTAGTGATGAATGGAGCGTACTAATTGGACTTAGGCTGGATATGTATTTTGTTTGAACCTTTTTGAATGGAAAGGATCTTTTTTTTTTTTTTTTCAAATTAACTATTTTATATACAAATATTAAACCATCCCAATGCAATGACTTGTATTGAAGTGATAAATCCAGCCCTATGCTATGATCAGTGAAGTCATTTAAGTGTTTTTAGCATTTCATTGTCTTTAACTAATATAAACAAATGGTTTCCTAATGAAATTTAACTTAAATACTACAAATGCCAACTGTCTTTGCTGTAAGATTTTAGATTTTGCATTTGAAATGAAGAGCACTTTATTTACATTAATGTACCTGACTTCTTCTATTATGTTTTTCTGCCAGCCTGAAGAAATCGATGTGGTAACAGGAAAGGACCGAGAGGGATTCTTTACCAGTGGGCTGGTCTTGGGCAATAAAAAGTGCTCAGTAATCAGAGACAGCCTCAACACTGAAAATGACTGGACCATGGACATCCGGACAAAGAGTCAAGGAGGGGAGCCAACATACAATGTTTCTATAGGCAAAGCAAACCAAGGTGAGTTTCATTCTTGTTCTGTAGCTTACATTTTAGTTGTGCCATAGCAACATGGTAGCTTGCTTTGTAGTGCACCTTTCTTTTGAACTGTTATAGCCTGTATGTTTTACTTGCATGTGGAACAGATGTTGAATTTGCCTTTCCTCAATATATGATATATGACAGGTGTCTGTTTCTGGGTATTGACTTTCAATGTCACTTTGATTTTTATAGTGGGGGTTCAAGTACATTCAACATCACTATAATAACATGGCTTTCTCTTAAATGAGAATAAAGCTTGACTTATTAGATCTGCATGAAGTGGTTTTTTTTTTTTTTTTTGTAGGCTTAACTTGATGCTGAATGCACAATTTTAGTGACTTTATTGCAGTATATTAAGTGTAACTTTCTTCCCATCCTAAATTATTTTGTACACTCCAGGTGAATGTGTTTTTTGTTAGCCAGTTTAATTAAACTGGCTCATTTTAGACATGCTTTAGTATGAAATGTTGTCTCAAGTCATTTAAGTAATATGATTAGTTTGGTAATGTGGCTTAAAATTGTAGCTAGTCTGAGTTGTGCCAGTTTTCATGCTGTCTGTATGGGCCCCTATGCCACGTCCTCCCTACTCTTCCCAGAAGTCCCTAAAGCTCACAGGTGAGACTGAAATGGAGCAAATGGGATTCCTCTTTCTTTCTTTCTTCAATGAGCGCTCTTTAAACCAGGATGGCCTAAACCTTTAAACTGCATGCATCTTCCTTCCTGGTTAACACACCCACTGTCTCAAAGATATTAATCTGTTCCCCTGCACATGTTTTAGGGCATTTTAGGGTTCTCACATGTATTGAGGAGAGGTACCCCGGGCATGCTGCTGCATGTATGTAGCATTGGTGGTGGTTAGTCTTGAAGCTTCACTTTCTTCTTCTTTGCTGCTGGCATGGCTGCATTCTACACAAAGAGCCAATTTGTTTAAATAGTATAGTTTAAAAGAGCAAGTTTCTATGCACAATCGGCCAGTTAAATCTGCAACAAATGCCATATAGATGGGTGTCTGATATATTAAAGTTGATGAAGAAAGTTCTTTTCAGCCCCTTTTTTCCCTTCACTGTATTTGATAAAATTACAGTCCCTGTATAGTTTGCTGGCCTTTAAATGAGGAAAAAAATAGTGGTTATTGTAAGAACAACCAGAATATAGACCACGTCCAATTAGTTGGTGTGGTAGAAACGTCTAATCTCTCATCTGCTTACTGTGATTGTGTGCGCTCGCAAATGGCTTTGCACGTATCCTTTACATTTATTCCCCTGTTGCACTCATGCTGTCTTACTCGTAATGTGACATCCTGTTACAACCAGCAGCACTGATAAGAAAGTGAAGGTTTACCCTTCATTCTGCTTTTTTGTAGCATTGTCTACCTTCATATGTTTTGTCTTGCCTGCTTGGCTCTGTGCTTTTCTCACTTTTGTGATCTCTGCACACCCTCTAAATGTTCCTTCTCTGTCTCCTTTTCTTTCAGTCTTGGTCTTGGTAATGGGCAAAGAAGGGGTCCATGGAGGCGGATTGAATAAGAAGGCATACTCGATGGCAAAATACTTGAGGGATTCAGGGTTTTAGTTTAGATGTAGCGTATGTGAAGGGAGGGAGGGGGAAAAAAGGAAAAACAAACAAAAAAACTTAACTAAAAAAAAAATGGACAAAAAAAAGTTGCTGTCAAACCTACATTTTCCCCTCTCAGTCATTCGAAAGGATCCTGGGAGTGTTTCTGATGGGAGAGTTTAAGCTTTGCCCCAATAATGTAGCCCCATATTTAGCTGAAGTGGAACAAAGTATGTGCTTTCTTTTCCAGCTTGGCTATAATTATGTCTGTTCATTTTTTTTTCTTCTTCCCTTTTTGTGTACTCCAGCAATGGTTATTGTCATGGGGAAGGAAGGTACCCATGGAGGGAAGCTGAACAAGAAAGCATTTGAAATGGCTGAATACCTGAGGAAGTCCGGATACTAAAGCAGCCTGTACCCAGCTACCTAGCCGCTCACCCTTGCCACCCTGTTGCAATTCACACTACTTCCAGTCCTAGTTTGTAGTTTCTTTTTGTCTCTTCTTCCCCCCCCCCATTTTATTTCTAAATCTTCTCTTTACCCCCTCCCCATTCCTTTCACTTGCGCTGTGTATTAAGCCCCATTTAAGCATTAAGTTGATCCATAAAAGATGAGCATGCTGCTGATCAGGATGTCATGAAAAATGTTCTTATAAGACCAGCAAAAAAAAAGATTGTGGCAGAACACTCAGACTTCGGTGTCAATTTGAAGTAGATCTTGCTTTATTTGATGGTACCTTAAACCTCCCAGACACTCCTTCCCTGAGCATCGTATGCCTTTATGGAGCCCTTGAGCAGTAACGCAGCTCATCACGTCTTCCTTTTTTTTTTTTTCTCTCGCTCTCCTCCTCCCATGTCCAGGAGGGGAATCTGTGCATATCTTGGACCTTTAACTCTCCATTTTTGCTGGCTTAAATTGGGCAACACTACCAACATCACTGTACCTTTTTTTTTTTTTTTTTTTTTTTTAAAGAATCAAACACTCCCCCAAAAGTCTCTCCTCTTCCCATGTCAATGTAGAGTCCTGAATCCAGGGATTGGGGAGGGCCTGTAGGGGATCA
>JBAMIG010000015.1:10688953-10702761 GCA_037177335.1 Kiunga ballochi
CCCCATGGTCAGGAGGGGAAGTTGGGAAGGGCTTGGGACTTTGAATCTCCAGTTTTGTTGGGTTAAAGTGGGGAAAAATAACAAAAGCAATGTGACTTTTTTTTTTTTTTTTTTTTTTTTTTAAATAATCAAACACTACCCCAGGAGTCTCTCCTCTTCCCATGTCACTGTAGAGTCCTGAATCCATGTATTGGGGCGGGCCTGTATGGGATCAGTTCGGTTGAGCCATCATGTACCAAATTTGCTAAGTGCTGGTGTTATCTAGGTACAGGTAGCATCTTTCCTTGGCATTACAACCTTTGTGATTACACGAACCCATGGACATTCCACAAAAACAATAACTCAGATGCGCGCGCACCCCCACCCCCATTTTTCTCTTAGAAAGCCTGCCATTTGTTTTGATAAATATTCCAGCATATAACCATCCAAAGTGTGTCCAGTTGGTATGTCGTCTCCCCCATCCCCACCCCCACCAGGACCAAGTGTAGCTGCAGCTTGGGTGTTTTTTATACATCGCTCTAAATTGTGGGACAAATACTACCGATGCTATGTTTGATGTACAAAGGCCACAGGGCAGGTAGGCGTGGGAGTATCTGAAGAAAATGATCTATTTAAGAAGTTCATTTGTATAAACCCATGCTGTGTTGACAACTATTGCTGTGGAATATTTTGCCTTCTACATTAGTCAGCTGAGCTCTGGGGTATGCATGGTCTGTCCATGCTTAGTGCTAACGGTAATGTCCAACTGATCAACTTAAAAGTAGAAATGACACTCAATGGGAGATGGGTTAGCTGGAACAATGATGCTCATGGTTTTCTTAAAACTAAACTACAGAACCTGTGTATCCTGTGCCATAATGTAGAATTCTGTTCTAAGATGGATTTTACCCTCTGTTCACTAAAGAGTCCATTTGCACCGCCCCTCCCCACCCTACTTTTTTTTTTTTTTTTTCATGCTTCAGCTCCACTGTTAAGCCTTTTTTTGGGATGTTACTCAAAGATTACAAGGAGGAAAGAGTCCGGTTTCCTAATTTCATTTTTTTCCCCCCTTTCTTGCATCTGATTTCATATGCATAAAACCAAGAAATGCCATAAATTGATTTCACCTTGTTTACAGACAGATCAAATAAATTTATTCCAACCAGATAATGTTTACTGTCAATTCTTTAGTTGGCAACTGCTCTTTTGGGACATGTGGATTTTTTTAAGAAAATGTGGTGTAAGATACTAATTCTACTAGTTGTAATGTGTTCTAGCTTTACTACCAGAGCATCAAATATTTGCTCATGACATGCATGTAAATTTCTGTTTTGAGAAGTAATTGGAGAAAGTCACATTTCAACAAAACTGAATATTGTTTTATTGAAGTGTTCCAATACAGACATAAGCAAGAAAGGACAAATACCTAAACTTACTAAGGCAACAGGATTTGTCAATGAATATTAAGTAATTTTTATGAAAAAAACTGCATTAGAATGGCTGTGCATACATGATGTATCAACCAGCAAGTGTACTAAATGAAAGGTGGGAGCAGCCAAAAGAAGTTCACCACAAGTAGTATGGAACAAGTATAAGCCAGAACTTCCATGTGATGCCTCATTGAAAACTTAAAAACCACCTGACCAGTTTGTCCTCTGACATGTGAATCACTGTGGCACAAAACGAGCACATGGGCTCTTTCAAACATTGAGCTAAATAGAAAATGGCATAAAATTTAGCTGCAGCTTTAAATGTTGGACTTTTAAGCTGGTGCTGCATAGTGGTTCAGGTTATACAGCATTAACATGAAGATAATCAAAGGTTAAGATGCTACTTAAAAGTGATTTTATATTTTATACAGACGGTACTTAAACCAAGTGTGATGGCCTGGAAACCCCAGACCTTCCACTTTAAGTACAGTAACACTACTGTACAAGTCAGCTCTTATGAGCTCACTGGCTTCCTGTCACACTTATAGCTTCAGTATCAAGTAGAAATGTGTATCTGAGAGCATTACAACATATTGTAAGCAGTGACAAGCACTGAGATGATGAATCAGTTATGCGACAATCCCACCAACAAGTGTCTCTGCAGCTGTGAGGTTAGACAGAATTGGTGACGGGTCCGTCAAGCTTGAGGCCGGTCGATCTCGTGATCTGGGCCAGTGGAGCACGGCTTCTGCATCTGCACCACCACAGTCTCCACAGTAACCTCCTCGCTGTCGCTGCTGCCCAACTCCTCGTCGTCGTACTCCGAGGAATCTGGATCTTGCTCAGAGCGTGATGCTCCTGACATGGTACCAAAGGAGTGCGCACTGGTAGAGGCCAAGGAGCGCAGCAGCGGGGTGCTCTCGGATACTTCCTCGTTCTCATCAGGACCGCTGTCCCCCTCTGAATCCGAGTCGGAGTCTCCCTGCGAGGGGACAACTTTCTGCTTGCACACTGGACAGGTCTTTTTAGTCTTGGTCAGCCAGGGATCCACACACTTGCTGTGGTAGGCTACAAAAAAAAGATATCTTCACCTGATAGTAACTCAGTTCAGCTATAAATCAGCTGTATTTAGTTAATTTTTAAACATACTGCTTGATCTTTGTTGTAATGGATCAATACAATCTTTTCCTTGCTGTTTTAAACCTCATTAAGTTCAACCTGCGTTTCATCTGTGTTCATATCTGGTGCAGTAAACTCACCATGAGAACATGGCAGGACTCTGAGTTTGTCTCCTTCTTCATATTCATCCAGGCAGATGGCACAAACATCATAGTTGTCCCCTAGGTTAAAAATGCAAGACAATCATGTAACGGTTGCAATGCATTTGTGATACAGTGTCTGTGAACCAAAAGCCTCACATTACTGTGTGGGAATCTGACGGAGGACGTTGTTACTCTTATGAATTGAGTTGCAGATGATAGTTACTGGAATAATCCAGTCACAGTATAAAAAAGACAAAGATAATGTCAATCCAAATTGTGTGTGTGTGTGCTATCAATGATACGAGATAATCTGAGATGATCCAAATGAATGGAGTACATTATTTATTGCTAAAATCATGTTTGTTGCTTTATTTTCTGGATCACTGAGACCAGGTGACCCCATGATGTGGGAGACAATTAGGAACTCTGCAACCTCATAAATCTGATTTCCTGCAATTCTTCGTCCAATCAAGTCCCTAAACACACCCATTCAAACCAGTCCTCCGTCTGTAGGAAGAACACTTTCTAAGCTGCCAGCATCACATTTCCTGATGTAAGAGAGGCTCAAAGTCTCTACATGGTGTAAGTTCAGGAATTCATTAACGTGCTCCCTTTCAAATTCCCAAATGTTTGACTTTTTCCTTCCCTTCCTCTTCCCTGTTGAGGCCGACAGGAGGTGGAGGGAGCAGGGCTGTGGGCTGGTGTGTTTATGTAAGCTTTAAAGGAGTATGTTTTCCCCTACTGGTCTTTCAGTGTTTGTGCCGGGATTGCATGTGACCGTATAAGGAAGGAGTCACATCAACACCCCCTACCCTTCACCCTCCTTCATTTTCTTCCTGAATGTCCGCAACATCAACTAAAGGCCATAAAATGTGCTCTCCCATTCTCTTAACACTTACAGCTTTGTTCTTACCCTTCAAAAGCGACCCCACCAACACTGGAGAGTCAGCGTTTATGCCGACATGCATTCAGCCTTCAGTTTAGACTCAGGAAATGATGAACTGTGTTAACATCTGAGCTATTACTACAGAAACAGTGATTTGTACCTTTATGAACCATTTTCTATGAACTATGCAAACAGCTCAGATGACAATCCTTAAACAGAAATCATTATGACTCTTTTTCTTTAAGGTAATACAATACTGTTCAAATTGAGCAAATGTAGACTGATTACACAAAGACTTAAGATGCATTCAATGAAGTCAGACGATTTCTACGATGACATACATATAACCCAGTCCACAGCAGCAGAAGTACAATTTATAGTCTGATCAACCAGCCGCTGTCTTTTAACAAAGGACTACTTAGGCTAATCACAAAGACTGCTGTGGACACTACTCACTTTCCTTTTGAGAGTCTCCTACCAGGAATCGTCAGAGTAATTACATTACAGTGACTTACACATGTGAGCTGAGGTTTAGTTTGATGAGTACGTGGCCTACAGGGGAATCTATAGCAGAGCAAATTCAAATTAGAGCCAAGTCTTTTTGAATACTGCCGGCCTCTTAAGGTTTGTCAGAAAAATCAACTTTCTAGGCAGACATAAATACGTAGCCTATGTTTGGAAACTTTCAGATGCTGGGAATTCCTTTTGGGACGAGTAGCACTAATGGAAGAACTGAGAGCGACTGCAGCGACTTTCCTCTCCTACTTTGCATTAATCGTCCAGTCCGCCAACATTCCTGGCTCTCATAGGAACCACACTGTCCTACTGAACTTTAGACGAGCGATGGGTGTAAAGCAGCACTACAGCGAGCCAGTGAAAAGGAGTGTGGCAGAAAAAACTCGAGTCAAAAGAAAGAAAAAAAAGTATGTGCACAGTTCATCACAGCTTGAGCCGACTGGCACTGAGTCCAGAGAGAGCTCCTCTGTCCTGACAGTAACATGCTTCACACACAGAGGGCTGCTGTGTGTGCAGACATGCTACACTCCCTGCCTTTGGTTTGGAAGGAGGCAGGAGGATGGAGTGAGTCATGATGAATAGGGAAGGAGCATACTAGAGGTTGGTGGGTCAGTGGAAGAGTCTAGGCTCATAAACAATCTCCTTGTGTCTGCGGTTTGTACTTTGAAATGTACTATTGTGTGCGGTTCAAGTTCCTGACTGGTGTTTGCTACATGCCAGAGGTCCAACTAATGGCCTAAACTCAACTGCCACACTTGAGGCTCGAAGCCTAAGAGAGAATGATGCAAAGCTCTGCAATAAACCCAGAACATAAGTCAAGTTAATGGCAGCGCCGCGCTGCGCTCTGACAGCCATGGCAGCTGCTATTACATAATCCTGTACATTGACACAGATCCCATGTCATAGGCTCCTGTTCAGACTGGTATTATGCACCAATTACATGGTAGTGTGGTAATCATTAGGGCATTGTGAACCATTCATACAGACTGTTTGTCTGCTCGTCCTTTCAGCCTGTGGACGCCTGCAACATGCAGTGCTGGTGCTATGTATCAACTTCCTCACCCCTTTATATAACACAACTTTATTACCAGAAACATTTTAATATGTTTTTATTTTTGCTTTTAAACTATTGAAAGTATTGAACAGATATACAACTATAGCAGCAGCAAGAAAAATGTGAAGAGGATGTGAAAAACAAATGAGAAGGTGGGCAGAGGTGCTTATCAGCAGAAAAGCATCCTGCCAGTACAGCAGCAGATGAGGATGAAAGGACCATAAATGATGGCAAATCCTTCTACTCTGCCTTCACACAGAGTAGAGACAGCAGAAAGATACACAGGTAAATGACCAATTTGATATGGGAAATTGGATTGTGTGTGAGAGTTTACTGACTGCTGCTCCTAAAGGTAAATCAGAGATCAGACACTAGGACTGTTAAGGATGTGGGAAGGGTGCATTTTTCAGTGACTGGGTCCCAGCTGGTTCACATTACATCACACAACTGACCGTTGACAGAGGAAACACCAATATTTACTGGTCAGATTTATGACCCAACTAGTCTGATTTATCTTTCTAAACAACTGCACTTCATGAGCAGACTCCTCCAAAATATATAACTATTTGGTGAAAGCCAGGGACATGACCATAAAGCATTTTATAAAAGGATTCACACACACACAGTTACTGATGATAAGGCAATGCAACATACGCCTCAATACTGGACATTTTATTCATATTTTAAAGTCGGTGTTAACATTTGCATTGTGAAACTGGCTTTTGACAGAACAGTTCTCCTAAATCAACATCTACATAACATCAAAGAGCACTAGGTCTCTTTAACTGTCTGTTCAAAGCCAATGAACTCCAAGCTAAGCATTATCTGCTTTCAGAGGCCAAGACCACCATTAGGCATCCCTCCCACTCTGTCCTGAGCCCATGCATACTGATGCACCAATGTTTCTCATCATTGTTTCTGTAAACAGATTTTCTTTTACCACCAGCAGGCTAAACTAGTTTGAGTATTAATCAGCAATTCAGCTTCAGCATTGTGCTTTTTATAGCTAGCTGCAGAGCCTTTAACCCTGGTTATTTCCTACATCATTTTGTACATTGTCAGACAGGATACTGGTGCGTCCGTCCATAATACCAATCTTAAGTGTTATGCTCACTGTCATAAACGACGTCAAGCATCCTGGCTGAAAATCATTCGGTTGTCTTCAACAACAGCTGAAAGCAAGCAGCAGTGGATAAATCCAGCTATGAAACATCTTAGTAAAGAGTAAATGCAACATAATACATACAACAGAGGAATCTACTCTGGGTTGCAGGCACTGGTTTTTGCAAAGTTTGCATTGGTTTAGCTTGATTGGGTAGACATTTGGGTCCCCCTCTTTTGTAGCCTGTACTCTCTGACTCGGCTGACAGGAGTGCAGGGATTACCCCACATCCAATAGGCTTTTTTTTCTGAACTAAAAGGCAGTTTTAGTGCTGTAGCAGTGTGTTGTGGAAACCCTGAGTCAGTGTGTTCCTGAATGCAGCAATGAGAGTGCGAAAACCCACAGAGCCCAAGGTGACGGACATGGCTAGCTGAGCAACACACATCACTTTTAGCTGCTGCGCTGCACATCCCATCTGCCACCACCGGGCGGGAGGAGCAAACAACCCCCTCAATTTGCAGCTTTGCAAGAGGGAAATACTTATTATGCAGCACCCATTCTCTCTAGAGCTCCCTGGTGTTCTCCTGCACAGCTGACTGTAGTCAGGGGACCCTCTAGTCTGCAAAGTACAGCTGTATGAGGAAACGCAGCAGGCATGGAAATCTTTACATACACAGGCAAACTTATTTAACCATAGAACAAAAAGGATTTGCATTTCAAAACATAGCTGTGGTCAGTCTGACCTTTATACTCCAAAGAAGAAGTTAAAGTTGGAATTATAATCTAAAAAAGCTCCAGATGTATCGAGTCAAATGCTGAGATACATCAGAGATCTCACACATTCATATCAGTCTTTTCCTTTCCTCTTACTGTTCTTTCAATAACACTGCACTAAAATATGCTAACTTTTGACCCAGCCGGGTCTCTGACATGATCAACACTACATTTCTAACCATCAGTCATGTGTCCGGTCTAAACAGAGACGATCTCTAATCTGCCACGGTGAGCTTTGTGGAAAAATCAAGTCCATATTAATCCGATTAACTTCAAGGTGCAAAGCTCCGGTGAGGAATTCATTCACATTTCATTGATGGTTGAGGTCACGTGAGAAAAAAAAGCAGCACAGAACAGAATAAATCAACATCATTTCTTTAAAGTCTTTAAAGTCCAGAATAAAGATCAGGTTATACGAGTCAAAACTATATTTTTTCCCTGGAAAAAAAAAAACACTAAAAAATTTCCTCTAATACGCTTTTACTTTTGTAAACTACTTCATCATTAAGATAAAGCCACAGTAAATAATGATGCATCACTCGGCAGTTCCTCTTTCCTGACTGGAAATCATTAACATCTCATTGTTATCAACAGAGGTACCTGAAACTGCTTCCTTACCTTTCTTGTACTTATGGATGGGAAGTTTCTTAAGCTGATCCTTACGCAGGCGGCTTCTCCGAGCCCTGTGTCGATCCTGCACAAACTTGGTGACCTAGTTGCAACAGAGGAAAAGGAAAACATTCAAAACCCTTTAAATAGTAGTAAAAACACACAGTGGGGGAAAAAAAATCAACATAAATTCTGAACTAAAGTGTGTTAAATCAGAGGTTTCGAGTGGATGTCAGATTTCTATCCCAAAGTGTGTGTGTGTTTAATTTGTCAATCAAAACACTAATCTTTCTGTAAGTATAGATTTTGGATTGAGTGGGAAGGTTACAGTTCCACATGTTTTTAAGCATCCATCATCTTTATTAAATAAACATGTTAAATTTAAATGTACCTACCATAAAAACAACAATAAGGATGAGACAGATCCCCACGATGATGAGAAAGGGGATCAGGTAGTATTCCAGCGGCAGGCTGAAGTCTGGGATGAGGACCACGTGTCCCCTGGTCAAAAAAGCAGAGTACTGTCAGGTGCAGAACACATGCTAATGTTTCCTACTGGCTGATATTGTGTCAGTGACAGCAAACTACACAGAGGTAGCATTATAGCAGTGCTTCAGTTACAGCTGCCACATGGAGGATTTAGCCTTAGGTGCTGTTCAGTTTGATGCTATGACAGTCACATCAGGGTTGCTCCATCAATGACACCTCACACACTTCCACAAGACTCCATCATCTGTCAAAAGCAGCTAAGTTGCTCCGCACTGAAAAACCTCTGCTGGTGTCATGTTTGGAGTTCCTTCCCCTAGCAGCAAAGGATGCAGGGACATCTCTTGTGTTTTTCAGATAAAAACAAACAGATACAACTTAAAGAGTGGAGAAATAAGACATTAACACGGTGACAGCTGAGCCCACATGGAAACAGTTCACTGGCAAACTGTTACATCAGCAGAAGTGACAAATTTTAACAAAATAAGTCCTTTATCAGACATATATCAGTCTAAAATGTCCACATAATGTAAATCATAGCTGGACTACAGAGCATCTGAAGCCAGCTCTCATGTCAAAGGGAAAAAATATCTGGATTGTAGAGCAAGCAGGAAGCTGGGTTGAACCCAAACATGAGATCTGAGTTTAGACCTACCCTTTATCAAACATGTAGTCATCTTTCAGAGTGTTGGCAGTTTCCTCACTCACAAACACAGAAGGAATCACTATCTGCTTTACTACATCCACTAAAAAGAGAAAAAACAGATAAATAGATCAATGTTCATCACAGCTTGATTCCACTTAAAAATCATGAAACATGACATAAAAGTGGAGTTTATGATCAGTTCTGCTCTGCGTATTTCACCACATCTCCTCTGGTACCATTTGCTCTGTCCAGCTGATGTTTCATTCCACCGTTTAGGATTTTTAACTATAAATCACAAACTAAAACCGCAACAATATAAACCTCTCTGTAGCTTCACTTTTTTTAGCTAGACTACAAAGCACTTTGGTCAAAAAGCCAATTCATTTAGGTAACTTGTGTGATATGTGTTGCAAGTATGCAAAATCTGCATGTTCGAATTCTTTTAAATAAATAAGAGGCTAACAGCAGAATGTATCCTCATTGATCAATGAAAAAAAATTAATTTACGATTGGAAAACTTCCCCATCTCTTCATTAGAGCAAGCACACAGATGACATACTAAATGTTTTATTGTGCGTTTGTGTATGTGGTGTGAAGAAGGGAGCGGGGCAGTAACTTACAATCATTGGATCCCATGCTGATTAAGTCATCAGAGTCCACATTGTGAACAATCGCTGCCTTGTACCCGGCTTTCTGGGCATGGAGGACCTAAGAAGAAACAAAACATTTGACAGAAGAAACATTTAGGTGGTATAAAAACAGCTCCATCTAAAAGAACAGTGTGACTAAACTAGTGGTAAATATCAACAGAGGTTATTTACTACTGCTGGACCAAAGCAAGTCACAAACACTGACACTATGCTTGACTTGTGAGGCTGTGAAACCTCTCCAACACATGAGGACAGATCTCTGTAAGGATTTTATTTTTTTATTTATTTATTTTTAGCCTTTATTTAACTAGGAAGTCACATTGAGATTCAAAATCTCTTTTCCAAGTGAGACCTGTGGCCAAACCACACCGTAAAGTAAAAATACATATTATAACAAATTACATTTACATAATAAGACAACAAATATGAAAATAACAAAAACATGCACGTCTCCACCACCACATTCTTTGTGGCAATTTTGAATTTATTAATGAACACGAGTGTTTCTAGTTTGATGATCAATGCAACTCATTCAAAAACTCCCCAAAAAAAAAAGTGTCCCATGTGGTCCAACGCTACTCAGGAAACTATCCAAATGAATCCTGGCATTGTCACAGTTCTACATCATCAGGGAAGAAAATCACATTTATTATCTGACAGAGAAGCCCAAACATCAGGATCGATGTGATCTTTCAAATAAAAACCATGTGTTATCAGAAGATACACACCTTTCTGTAGGTTTTAGCTCCGTGAGGTAAACTATATGAACCCTCTTCAGCTTTAGCATTACTGTGCTTCATGACTGGATGCCACTCTCCTCATAATAACTAAATAACTCATCTTTTACGTGGACATGAAAACTCAATTCCTCAGAAGACAATACATTTTGCAACCTAATTTAATTTATCCTGCCTTAGCGACATTAGCAGTTTGCACATATGGGAAACACAGAAGTGCTGCTATGGCATTCAACATCCTGTTTCACACAAGCTGTTTGCACAAGCTCCCTCATCCACCATAAACACGCAACAGACTGAGCTGTAACTAAAGGTATAAAACAAGAAGCTCTCAGACAAACTGGAGAAACAGGGACTGGAGTTTAGTGGTAAAGATTGTTATAGTTACAAGCTGCTCTGTTACTGCATTTCACTTTTTAATACACATTCTGACCAGTGTTATGCATCTGGTCTGTATGTCTCTTATAGTCTGTCCCACCCTAAGATGAGACACTGGATGAGACAATCCTAATGTCTTTGTAGAGTCGCCTGCATGTCTGTGTGATTGTGTGTTGAATGTGTTCCTACTTGTTGTGTAAACATGCCACAATGTCCTTAAACTCATTCAACAGAGATGTGTATCCCTCCCATCTGTCCTGCAGCAGATGATAACCTGTTGACAGTGTGCGTCTCCTCTGAATCTGCAACTATAAATCCATTTCCAGGCATGGATGTTTGGTTGTTTTGAATACTCACACTAGTGAATTTCATTTATGGAAACCCATTAATAGTGCACATATGGTATACAGGATATAAACTGGTTTCCCAGATGTTATGAATAAACACCTGCTATTTCAAAGCTAAATGACACTTATCCACCTGAGAGGCTGCTTGGAAGGATTGTATAGACATTCAATAGAAATGTCTGTATCCTGTAGAGCAATTGTTATAGCGGATCGCTCAGCGCAGATGTAGTGAAGGAAACGGGATGTGGCAATATAATCATGGGAATGAATTGCATGTATTCTTACAGAGAGATTAACAGGAACACCCGCTCTGAAACGGAGATAAAAACTATTAATGATTTATAGCAGTGTTCAATGTTTCCCATGTTTTAACAACATAGAAATTGTCACATGGTTTCAAAACAGCCAATAAAATTGATAGCACATCTTTCTTTGGCCTAAAAACAGTACAATACTTTGAAGACCAAAATGTTTCCTCTTTGTATGCCACAGTGATAATCTTAAGGCTTGAGGCTGTCATGGTGAAGCTTTGAACGTTCAGATACTCCTCACTGAGGTTTCTAGACACAAAAGCTGTGTTTGAGACCAAACCACAAGCTCTTTCTGTAAGTTTCATTACAAAAAGAACCAGAAAGGTAATGTAGAGCTGACAACACTGAAGTACTTTCCAGCTATCCACACGTAGCTGCTTCAAATGATCTTAAAATAGATTATTTTATCATTTATTTTCTCCTAAATCTACACATAATGGCAAAACAGCCAGACCTTTTCTCAGCCACACAGTGTGTTTTCAATCACACAAAAATATAAAAAAAAGTAGCCAATTACATGTATAAACTAATGGAGACATTTCAGTGTCCCTTGGTCTTCTAAGGAAATATCCCACAAGCGTGAGATACTTTCCATTTCCATTTCAACCAGGTGTAGCACCGTTCTGTTGCACAGATATCAGTTTTAGGTGAGCCTGATTTCCTTGACTTAAAGTCTTGTTTTTTATTTTGACAAATTAAATCTCACGTGAAGCTTTTATGGACCAGTTTATGCGTTCTCACCTATTTTCAGAGAATCTAAAATTATCAGAAGAATTATTTGATATGGCCTGAAAGGCTCAGCGAATCATTAGTCAGCGCATGTGCCAGCTCCCTGTTGTAAATTAACACCCGTATCCAGAGGGGAAGGTGAAAATGAAGTGAGCCTTTGCAGACTGACATGTAGAAAACAAAGAGCAAGATCAAGAAAATCTGTTTAGTTAGAGTTGGTGATTATAAAAAAAAAAATATATATATATATATATACCCTATACTGGGAAATCAGTTTGTGTGAGTGTCAGCCCAGCAGCTCAACCAGGCTTCTTGATACATGCATTGTACTCTGCTGTGATACAAGAAAATCCATTTAGACTTGGGAGGGTGAACATTATGTGTGCATATTATAGCCTGCATGGATGCTAACAGAGAACAGTTCTGTCTTTTGTCTGCTTATTGTCATTGTGATTTTATGCACAGGCATACGTAAAGCAGTGTGTATGGCAGCCGCAGCATTGTGATCCCATGTGTTTGCCTGTGAGGGTGCATTGTGAGGATGTATCAATAGCTACTGTGTGCATCTAGAGGCCGACTGTCTGGATAAGAGACACACACAATATACTCTGTCTGGGTGTGTGTTCATGGAGGATTTGAGAAAAAAAAAGTCTGAAAAATGAAGGATTTTTTGTTACGAAAAGGGAACAAATCTGAAAAATAAAATATTTAAATTGCTTTCAGACATTTTTATAATATGAACTTTAGATGAATAATTTGTTACTCGATATGCAACGTATGATCAGTTCACCATAACACAACTACATTTCCCAGCTTGTTTTGTCCTCATCATCATTCCCACATTAAAAACTCACACTAAGCTGTTATGCAGCATCCAGAGAGACATCTGTGAAATCCTATAAATGTTATAATTAATTTTAAGTCAGTGTTTTGTATTCAACACACAGATTAATAATGCAAAATGTGCAAAAGTGGCTAAAACAAAAAGTAAATGTTGATTATCATTTATAGAAATATAACTAAAATCGCCTCAAATTTGTATTGGGACGTCACAAGAACCAGAATTAAGATGCCGCACATTGTAAAACCTGTAACTGGTGTCTGTTAGGGTAAAACAGCCCTCTGTAGATGTTACTATAACACAGATACTCCTGAAGAAACGTTGCAGAAAGCGAGTAGTCATGTCTTATAGAGCCGATCTGGTTGCCAGTGCCTGTTATGGTCTTTCAGTCTGGAATCTGCAGAGGAATTTAACCTCTGCTGCTAACTCACACGAGTGAGAGGAGGACATTCTGTGCATACCTGAGATAAACAAGAAGAAATTAGAGCAGAAGCAGCCAAAAAAGGGAACCTAAACCTCTAGGAATAGAGAAAATCAATAATGCAAAACCAGTAACTAGGAATGCATACAAAACCACTCTGAATTCTGCATCACAGGTCCTCCACCAAACACAGATCATTATACAGGAATATTCTTTGCCTCAACACTCAATACCCATCATCCAACAGATACTGATCCTGAATACTGATCCTTCTGTCAAGTTATACCTAAATCCCTACCAGAACATAGAAAAAAATACTCATGCTTTGTGCAAAGTGGTTCTTCAATAGAAGAAAATTTTATTTAGCATTTTATGCATCCATCACATGCGAGACACTAAATACCAATACACTGGCCATTTCCATCGTGCTTTGTGGCAGAAATATCAAAGAAAGAGGACATCCCCAGAGGAAGAGGCAGAAAAAGTAACCAAGAGACGAGAGTCAACACCAGAAGGACTTTTACTGTCTGTAGACAGTGAATTAGCAGCAGAACATGGATAGATGGGTGGATGGACAGTGAATTAGCAGCAGAACATGGATAGATGGGTGGATGGACAGTGAATTAGCAGCAGAACATGGATAGATGGGT
>JBAMIG010000015.1:10767197-10778846 GCA_037177335.1 Kiunga ballochi
TCTATACTGAAATGTGTGTGTTTATCTTTTTTATTAAACAAAATTTTCAGGAGTGTGTATCCTTGTGCGTCCGCTGATAAACACAGCCTTCCCTTTGAGCCAAAACACAGCCTGAATGTGACTGTAAGATTGTTATCACAGTGGAACTGCTGTTCCAGTTGACAGAAATGAGGAAGAAAGCGGTCCGAGGGCTGGAAAAAGGTTTTCCCACAAGCACACTCACAGGGTCGAGCGTCAGCTGAGCAAACTCTGCAAAAGAAACCGCAGTGATGCTCCAGGTGGTGGAGTATAAACTGCTGAGGGGAAATGTCTCATTGTTATATTTCATTATCAATATCTAAAATTTTGTAGGAGTGGTCATCCAAACTAGATTGGAGTGAATATTGAGGTCTCTTCTGAAGCAGGAATATCTGATGCTGATGATAAAATAAAGTGAAGAGTTGTACAGAGACAGGACCCACTGAGAAAATCAGATTTTAGGAAGAGATTAAAAGAATAATTTAATCTTCTCAAAATAAAAGGGACTGAAATAGACTGCACCATAGATATAAATGAAGGCAAGAAAAGAAAGGATTGGTGAGGAAAGAGGGAGAGAACTGAAAAAGACTGTTTGAAAACCCAAACATTGAAGAGGGAGGGAAAAAAGAGAGAGGGCTGGTGCCATGCTGAGGAACAACTAGAGTATAACTACTGTGGATTTCAAGCCTGTCGGACTGAATTTGGAGGAAAGGGAAAACCAAAAGGAAAGGAGGATCAGAGGACGAGCTGTGGGAAGCAGCAAGAAGAGGATTGTACTGTGTATCTTTTCTCCTCCGTCATGAAACTCAAGAAGCTGGAGAAACTATGCATGGAGGTGTGGAGGAGCTGTCAACAGGTCTGGTAAAATAGCTTTGCGCTATTAGCAATGGGAAAGTTATCAAGCATAGGGGATTTTTAAAGAAATAGTTCAGATTTAGTCTTTTTTGAGAGGAAAATTACTTCTCTGGAAAAGGGAAAGTGATGCACTGTATGTTTGGTTTGTTTAAAAATGGATCACAAGAAAATCATCACCTAACGACTTATGGAAAGTGTATATACGACAAGAGTGATGGCCAAATGAAAACCTGAGACTGAGTTACAGAGCTGTAAGGTGGATAATGAATCATTAATGCAAACAGAAAGTCCCAGTCGGGTTGGCAATGTGGAAATATAATCCACTTTATCATGTAAATACTGATGCTTTATTCTGATTCACACCATCGATTTGCAATAATTTAAGCTCAGTACGTTAGATTTTCAAAACCCTGGGGGAAAGTTATGCTTTTCTGGTGATGTATTTCTGTTGGAACGAGCCTTATGACTAAATACACGTGAGCTAAATGAATGTTTTTGAGTCAAAGAGGTGTTCTGTCTCTCCCATGAATCATAAAGCACATCATTGTATTAACAAACAAATGACGTGAGCAGAATGAAACATCTGAGATGATCTACTCTCCTGACATTGTTATAGGGAACTGCATAGTTAGCATTAATATGATGGTAAATGGTAAATGTAGGATTAGTCACTATCAGAAACTATGTGAACAGAAACATGCTGAAACATTCACCCGTGTTATTCACATAGCAGTGAGATAGCAGTGGTTGCACTGGACTGAGTGGTGCTGCAGGAAAACATTTCTCATCTGATGTTATCAGCCTACAACTCTCTCGTCCACCCATTTCCGTTCTAAACCAAACAAAAGGCCCCCCGATTTCTGTCTTCTTTTTAAATATTCAGGTTGCAGGGCTCCTGTGCACATTGTGCAAACAAGCTATGTTTTAAAGCTTTGCACCAGGAGAAACTGATAAACTGCATCAATTTGGATGACCTGAAAGCCTCTATAGACCCTTTAAAAAGCAGGAACTCATTCTGTGTGTTTAACGAGCAGTTAAACAATTCTGTGGTGAAAACTGAATGAATCTGTTAAAGGTGGTCAGCCAGACCTTCACTAAAACTACATCAGTCTGATCTATATCCATAAGTAGTAAAACTATAAACATTACTGTTAAGACTGGTCACATATACACACATTCAGTTTTACTTAACACATTGCCCCCACTTCCTCGTTTTGTTAATAATGTTGTTGGCCTTATCTTTGAGTGATGCTCTCCTGAAGTGAATGACTTCTTTTAGCCGACTCAGGTCGCTTATTTTCTGCTTAATATTAGATTAGACTGGTTAGCACTGGGGCCTCACAATAATGCTAGTTTGAATATCACCTTGGACCTTCTTTGGCCTTTCAGTGTGGTGTTTGCTTGTTTTCTCCAGAGAACATTGATTCTCTCCGAATATTCCAGCTTCCTCTATCTGTGTAAAGACATGCATGTTAAAGTGATTGGTCATGCATAACTGTCATTAGCCATAGAGATAAACAACTGTGTGTGTGACTGGTTGTGTTGGGATAGGTTCCAGTTACCTGCAATCCTTCATTGAAATAAATTGTACTAAAAATGGATGGATTTTTTTATTTGCTTGGTATTTTTACCCCCCCCCCCCTCCTCCTCCTCCTCCTCCTCCTTAATAGCCTTTCCTTTCAGTTGAGTGAATGCAAAGAGAGAAGGAAAAAGATTATTTGATGTTTGCTTGCATGCCGATAAATCGCTCAACATCAGTTTAGGTGGTCTGTGTGTGTCTGCTGATAACACTGGGAACCCTTCTCATCACATACTCACATGCATCTACAGACCCTTCCTGAAACACTGACCTCTAACCAGATACTGATTCTTCTGTGTTTTAAGGATTGAGACTTATTGATGTAGGTCACATTGCAGCCGCAAACTTATCAAGAGACCTAGAAAAGAATGTAACTGCTTCAAGGCACATTGGCATCATCGTGACACACACACACACACACACACACACACACACACACACACACCTTCCACATCTAGTCTATTGAGAGACTGTTTTTTGTTGCTTCCTTCTGTGCTCAAAGGAGCTGTTGTTTTCCTCCCTGCCTGCTGATGCTATTTTCAGGGATGAAAAAAGAATCGATCATCTCCCATCCAGTTTTTCTAATGATAAAGATGTTTTTTTTATAGGTGAAACAGTTTGTGTTGTCTCTGTTCATCCAGCAGAAGAGTTGTTCATTTCCTGGAGTTATTTTTACTTTCAGATTGGAAATGGAAATAAATGAGCTCAGAGCATGTGCAGCTTCATCTTTTAGGTGAAACTGGAAGATAACATCCCTATTTTATTGGGCCAGAACTTGCTTTAATTATATTTTAACATTTTTTAAAACAGTGTAGCAAGTTAAACCAAAAATTTGTTCTTATTTCACATCAATAATTACAAGCTGGTATTGACTAAACGTACGACTAGTTTGTTTATTGAGCCTGACTAATCAACTGTTGTTTCTTTTACAGTTGGACCAGCTGGTGGTTGATGCTGCCAAAGAGAAGAGAGACATGGAGCAGAAGCACTCCACCATCCAGCAAAAGGTGCTTGCACTGCGTTTTTCCCCATCTTTTAGTTTACATTCACTGTTCAAAGTGCATGCAAACCAAAATAGCATTCATACACTCTGCTACAAAAATGATAATGCATGCTGGGTCTAAATTTCACAAAAGCCTTTCTTTGTGATTCCATCTGGAAGATACAAAGCCTGCACTCTGCCGGCATCATGCAGAAACATTACAGGCTTTTTGGAACGGAAGAGCACTGACAGCAGTTTTAGAGCAGTTAAAACACAAAGGACATAGCAGGATGTAAGCAATCCACCCAGCATGAAATACTTTTTTACTACAATAATTTCCACATATTTAAGGAAAAGAATGAAGTTTGCTTTAAAAGTCATTGTGAAGTATCTCTCTGATCAGTTTAATGTACACTTGTGAGTGAATGGAGGTAGTACTCCAGCCTGAGGTATAAGGTGATCCCTGAGGATGATCTCAGCAACAAGCCCATGAATTATTAACTGTTAGCAGAAACCCATTTCCAAATAAACATGTTTTAGTTTCAGGGTTACTCCCATCTTCGTCCAGCAACTCTTTAAAAAAATGATTTAAACCTCAAAACACATCAGAGGAAGTTTAACCTTCAATAGAGCAAAATGTCCTGTTTTGGTGTGAGGGGGTTAAATTGTACTTAACTTTAGTGGTACATTATGTAGCGTCATTAAATCTAGACACCATTATTTATTTTTAAAAGCTTGTGTGTATAATATATATGACAACCTTTTTATTAATTATTCTGAGACGTTATCTTTCCGTCTCCTTGTTTTTTTTTCCCATCCTGTCTCGTCTCTTATTGAGTCAGTTGTGGGACGTTTTCTAACTTCCGTCTGTCCTTGAGCACCTGTCCTTCACTTACCCTTCCTCAGTTAGTATTGTAGCTATTTTTGTGTGTTTGTTCTCTGGCTGGCTGCTGGTACACACACTCCTAACCAACTGTCTGCCTTTCTCCTTTGCGTTTGCTTTTTTCTCCAATCGGTCTACTTCTGCTTTCTCCAGGCTGCTCTGCAGGTAAGCTGCTTGTGCTCCCTCCCTCTGTCTTTCCTGTGTGATGTGTGTGCATGGCTGGATATATACAGCTGGCTCTCCAAGGTCACACTTTCATTCCTGCAGCTTAGTTGTTCTTTTCTTGTTAGAGAAGCTCAAATGATTTGGTAGATCACAAGACTGATTTGGCAACTTGCACGGTGGCTCGTGCTCTATGGAGATGTACTAAGTCGGCAAAGATGACCTAACAGAATACACATGTGACATCACTGGGGCTTTGTTTGCCATCTAGAGGAAACCTGCTTGGTGTTTACATCTACAATGTCAGGTTTCTCACTGGTAAATTTAGAAATATGGCAAAGAGAAAGATTCTTCCCTGATAAACTCATAGGAGAAGTAAAGTGTTGTTGTGATGCAGAAACAGCACTTACATTTTTATAAGCTATTGAACAAGTTCAGTTCAAGTACTGATCATAAAATGCACTGATTGTACTGATCAGGATGAACTAACTTATTATATGCTGTTTAAGCAACACGATAAGTAAAGATATTAATGCTTGCAATAGTTTTTAAAAGTAGATTTATTTATTACAATAAACTATTGTAATACAAACAATGATCTATGACAGTTCCACTCTGAAACCCTTCCTCTGGAAACCTGCTTCTGCAGCAAAGTTCCCACATCTGTGAAAAGTGATGAAACTCTGAAGAAAGCACAGATGAAAAAGTCGCTGCTCACTGCTTTCCTTCTGCAAACAGAACGATGGTTGTCTCAAAACGTCGGAACAATCCCACAGTTTTGTGCAATGATGCATCTGTGAAGAGCATCAAAATTGGACATGTGACTTTTAGGTTAGTTTTCACCTCATTGAGCTTTAATCCCACATTAGCAGCATCTGCAGCATTTGCATTGTTTGATATCAGTGGATGACTTTGTCATACTTTTAACATAATAGTTAAAATCTAATTGTTGGTTTCCAGCTTGAAGCTGTGCACCAATACGTGTGTTAACACCAGAACAAACTAGTGTGTACATGGTCCGTTTCTAAATAGTTCACATTTAGTTTGCATTTGATTGATATTTGTTACATTGTTTGTCTTTGTTGTCCCACATAGATGAGCTTTTTAGGATTGCTGCAGAGATTTCATATCTTATACAAAGATACATTGATATGTTCAGGAACGCTGGACCAAACAAGCGATCTTCCTATTGACAGATGACCACTCTGTCCATAATTTATTTCTGTGAAATCACAGTTTGTGTAGGTGTAGTTGAAAGGAAACCTTTTTTCCACTGGAGAGCTGAAACAGTCCTAAAAGTTGTGTTTAGTTTGCTGTAACACTGCCTGAGTGGAGTGTGAGCAGAGAGGATGACCAAGCTTTCTGCCTTATCTTTAAAACGTCTGCACCGGTTGTCTTTTTGTGAGAATAAACTAGAATCATCTGAAACGCATTTTGTTGAAGGATCAGATGTTTTTTGTTTCAGCTTGTTTAAGCAAGTGAAAGGAAAAGCTGAGTGCAGCTGAAGGCGTTATACATGTTTTATGTCCCAAGTTCTACTGAATGGCCCACTTAATTATTCTGACCCAGCAGTCATCCTAGCATCACACACACATACACACAGGTGACCTTTGCTTATAGCATGGAGGAGGAGGAGGAGGAGGGAGGAGGAGCTGAGGTGGAGATGAATGTTTTGATAGACACAGCCGCAGGATAGAACGAGGTGGCAGTCTGTGTCAGGACTGGGCCACGTTGCTTATACTGACTCCTGGCATGAAGATTAGATGTCACACAGGTCGGCTTTGAGACGGTGACCATTTGCCAGTCGTATGGGAATATCAGCATAAATCTACAAGTAGGCCCACAAGCAAAAGCTGTGAAAAATGAAGATTTTCAGCCGCTTTCATTATGTCTGGTATTTGGTGAGTGCATTTATTTAATGAGGATTAGATTTTTATCAGTGCATGTGATAGTTTCACTTTGTCAGTGGCTACATGTAGGAAACGTGCTTGCTTCCTTTTCTCTTTAGTTTGAATGAGATGTTTTATGGACCGCCTTTTTGTTTTTTGACACGACTATGATGGAGTGTTTTTTCTTTGCAGCTTCAGGAAATACACATTTCTTTCTTCTGTGTGATACTTTTTTGCTGTGTGTGATATTTTAGGAGGTGACAGAGCTTGACATTTTACCAGACTGCCGCAGCTTTTGTGCCTGGAGGTCGAACTCTGTACGTAGTCAATGCATCGACTTCCATCTGAGTTGTGTGTTGTAACCCTACCAGCCTGAGCCTTTCATCCTCTCTCCAGCTCATGCTAAGGAGCTGCATTGCAGTGTTTGTGTTGAAATGAGCACCATTGTTTGTTTCCTTCATTTTAAAGTGCAGCACATGCATCTGTGTTTGTGAAAATGCTGCATGAAAAATACCTTGTTAATGTCGTTGGTATCATCAGTGTGTGCCACATTGAACCTAGATGGCTGGTCAGATTTTTTTGCTGTAATTTGTCATACTTTGGCTCATACCTAAATATTTAGTGTTTTAGGAACAAAGAACAAAACCTTTTGAGGCTTTATTTTTTCACAACTACCTGTTTTTTTTCTGTGACACAGGGTTTAAATAGTTTCTCATGACAAAACAGTCAAACATTACTCAAGCAAAGGTTGAGAATAAGGAAGAGTTTTGCATGCAATGGCAACAGAGTTGCATCGTATGCTAATTTTTCATTTAGGCCAAAGCAAATTTATAAGACGGTCTTACTTTGATACGTTGCCTGTTTTTGTTTTGACTTTTTTCTTGGCTGTGTTGTCGTTTGCATTTATTTTGAAAATAATGATTTGTGTATTGTCTGCTCTTATAGTGTCATTACAGACACATTAGTACTATTATGCAACTAAAATAACTTGAGTTCCTAGTCTGATTTTGAAAGGAAATTGTGTGTGTGTGTGTGTCTGTCTGTGTGTGTGTTTCTTCTACTCTATAGTACAGTAGAAGAAAAAAGGGAGAGCTTGTTGGCCTTTTCTCAGGTTGTATTTATAGATTCTGGTTATCGGTCTGCAAGGACGGACCATAATCAATCACACACTGGACATAATAAACTTTGAAAATTGATCGTGTAACAATAAATGATTCTAACATACAACTTTAAGCAGATACTGAGTATTAATGACAGTAATGTATATTAACAAATGGTAGAGAATTTATCACAGCATAGATGTAAACATGACCCTTGATCTTGTTTCATGTCTGTACAATAAAAACATTTCTTTTCTCTTCATTTCTGCATTAACATTTGAAAATGAGCTTTAAATTTGGCCTCCTAGAATATTTAGCTTTTCATCTGTTTTCCAGAATATTTCTTTTTAATTTCCACAGTGAGTTTGGGAAAGACTCAGGATGTTTCTAGAAGGACAGAGGAGAGGAGCTCTTGACATATTGAGCGGTAATTGCTTGTGGAGACGCTGACGCATTGTGTAAATTGACTCCACAAGAACACGCGCACGTGCACAATGTGTATGTGCTTCCACATCTAGGTGCATAATGTCACCTGAACTGAGAAAGCTGGCAGGGCGTTAGGAGAGTTTGGCAGCCGCTAGGTAGTTAAAGCTCGCCCAACAAGGGCGACAGTTGCATGACAACATGAGATTAAATTGCATTAAAGTTGTTGAGTCATGCAGAGAAAGGATGCATGACGGCTCACTTCGCTCTTTTACTAGTCGGCAAACTACAAACAAAAGTTAATGACGAAACCAAAATCCCCTGATCTTAAATTTTAAATGTGATTTATGTAATGTTGGAATGCTATAGTGATACCATTTCATGCTTATTTGATATCTAAGTCCGTTTGCGCCATTCTGTGCAAAGGAATGTAGTTTGCAGAAGTAGGAGTACATGTTTGAAAGCTTAGTGTGCATCGTAGACTCCCATAACCCTGAAAAAAATCTGACCTGCTTTCTCTTTTTATTTTTTTCCTCCTTTCCCATCTTTTCCAGGATTTCTCGAATGACGACACCAAGCTGGAATACAATGTGGATGCAGACAATGGCATCGCTATGGAAGGTTATCTCTTCAAGAGGGCCAGTAATGCATTTAAGACATGGAATAGGTAAAACACGGTTTAATTAACAACTATTTCAAATGTAAACTCGAGAGATAGAACAGAAAGGACTCTTTATTCAGGTGCCTCAAAAAGTACTTTTAGATATAATTTTTTATTAAGGCCACATTTATAATCCGCTAAAGTTAACATTAAAGAGGTCTTTTATTAGTCAGTCACTTAAATTTAAATTGAAATATAAAAAAAAATGAAATTGCCACAATTTTAAAAGTAATTTAGAAAACTTGCTCATATGCAGTTATTTCATTCGACTACTTTAGTTCTTCATGTTTTAGGAGATCAGAAGTTTGAAGTAGATATTGAAGTTTCACTCTGTTATTCCTATACTGTCTCAAGAGTTGTTGATGAAAGAGAATCACACATTTTAAGGCTGAAAACCATCTATTAAAGAGGCAGCATAAACATGCAAATCATGCAGGAGCTTTTAGAAAATGTGCATAAGCGCAAAATGATTTCCTTAATGTGAGAAAACTCATGAAGAACATGTCAGTAACCCAACTTAGGAAACTGAACCATCATCAGTCAAGAATCAAGCAAAACCATCTCAGTGTTGGACTGACGCCTTACTTTTCTCTCACCAAGAACAAAATTAAAGCCTAAAGCAAAGACAAAGAAATAGTTTAATGGAAATGGTAAATAATTTACATATAAATAATTGTCACATTTCCAAATAATGCTCTCAGTGGACAAATTATCCCTCAAGTTTTAGCTGTTTTGCTCCAAAAACTTTGAATAAATGGAGTTACTAGGTTTCATTTACTTGCTGCTTATAGTTCAACAGAGTGAGCTAACAGATATGTTATCTAAACTTTACACAGCTAGTTATTATTTGTGATGCCATTTTAAAACCTGATTTTTGTGCCAGTGTCCAAATACAGAACTTCTGCCTGAACCGAGATATTTGAAGCATTTTTTATAGATGAGAATTTGTCTGCATTCATCTCTTCTCTCCGAATGTTTTTCCAAACACAAAAGCTCTCCGGAAGTATGTTTTTGTGTGTATTTTCAGAACACACTCAGTGGATTTTTTTTAACTCCACCAGTTACATTTCACACCACTCCAAAAGCATATAAAGGCATGTTATTTTAGGAGCATCCCTGGCATAATTATGTGATTGTGTTCCTTAATAATCCTGTGATCTCCTTTCAGGCGCTGGTTCTCCATCCAAAACAATCAGCTAGTTTACCAGAAGAAATTTAAGGTATGTCAAGTGACTCAGTCCAAGCTAGCCACATTAAAATGTGCTTGTTTTTACTTTGAGCACAAATATCCCACTGTTATGTATTATTAACTAAATGCTGCAGCCAATTTAAAGGCATTGTAAACTGTTTTCTGCGTAGCGCCTCACTAATGTGTCTGATGTGTTTCTATGTGGTTGTAATCTGTGCACACACACATACACATTCATTCCATGTTAAGAGTGTGTTAGACGCTGTCCTTACAGCATGCTGAAGAAATGCAGTTTTTTTTAGTTGTCCTCCACTGATTGTGAAGGAACAAAGATTAGTGTCGCAAAACAAGCGAGCAACATCTTTTCCAGGGTTTTTAGGATTCTTATTTTTGTTTGCGGTGTTTTAAACTAAGGGTCTGTTCTGTGCCCCTCAGGATAACCCTACAGTGGTGGTAGAAGATCTGAGGCTATGCACAGTGAAACACTGTGAGGACATAGAGAGACGTTTCTGTTTTGAAGTGGTCTCACCCACCAAGTAAGTCTGAGTCACTGAAATGTCCATCAGTGTGATGGAAACTGGGATTTGTTCAAAAAAATAAATAGGTGAAATCAGATGTACCCTCCTTTTCCACATGCTCATATGTACACACACACACATCCTCTTAGCAGCTGTGTGATGCCTGTGCCTCCCTCCCCCTCAGGAGCTGTATGATGCAGGCAGACTCTGAGAAGCTGCGACAGGCTTGGATCAAAGCGGTCCAGAACAGCATCGCCACTGCCTTCCGCGACAAGGGAGATGATGGCGAGGTACAACTTAAAGCATGAATCAGTTTTCCAGCAAGCATATGAATGTGGATGTTGTATTAATCTGCTGTAGTTGTTGTGTAACCCCAGCACTTTTTGAGCTCTTCAGAGTTATTCACATTTAGTGTCATCCAATCCTTTGTTTCCCCCTCAGGACTTAGTTTAATTTCAATGAGATTTCACCAATTTGTTTTTGTTAATGTAACCATTTTCCCATCTCGTTTGGCCCCTGCCATGTCAGAAGCTGGACAGGAAGTCGTCCACATCAACAGGGAGTCTTGATTCTGGAGGGGAGCCAAAAGAGAGGTCACTGAAAGGAGAGAGTGCCCTGCAGAAAGTCCTGGCCATTCCTGGAAACGCCTGCTGCTGTGACTGTGGCCAGCCGGACCCCCGCTGGGCCAGCATCAATCTGGGCATCACCCTCTGTATACAATGCTCCGGCATCCACAGGTGTGTGTCTGAGTTGTGTCTTTGTTTATTTCCTGATATGTATTACTGTGTTTAAGTTGGTAATAGAAGAAAAGTAGAAGATGCATCCTGGTCTCTCTCCCTCATCACATCTAATTTTATTACATTTCATGTTTAATAACCTTTTATTCTCCACACATGGACACAGCCAGACAGACACATCTGTATTTTAATGTATTCACAATGATTCTGGTAAAAAAAAAAAGTAACAATTTTGTTAAATGATAATGATTACTGAACTCTTTAAATATGAGAATGAGAAGTAGAAATAGAAATAACAGAAAAGACCAGGTAGCAAAGACAGTGAAGTGACTCCCTCCAGAAAAAAGAAAATGGGAGGAAGTATTAAACTTTGTGAAATCTTTGGGAACATTTTATTTATTTGCACAGTATTTTGCATCTTAGCAGTTAATTTGGACTTTATATATTTTGACAGCCAAAGTAATTAAGTCAATGTTTGCTTTTCTTTTTTTCCATCATGCCAGTAGTGCGAGTGGCTTCTACAAAATGTTCGTCTTTGGGGATTTTTAAAATGTAAAGTCAGTGTTTACTAGGGATGCTGCAACAATCTTTTACTCCTTTTATTATTCGTAAAGCTAATGAAATATAGGGAGCCTGGTTTATATATATATATA
>JBAMIG010000015.1:10807235-10842072 GCA_037177335.1 Kiunga ballochi
CCACATCCATACATACATACTATCTGCTGAAAAGCAGAGCTCTGTACAGTAATGAAAACAATCCATTTCAAATATTACTCTAAAAGTAATCCAAAGGAAAGCTCGAGTACCTTGAGGTCTTTGTTAAGGCCGATTATAGCAGTTGGTGTGAAGGCCAGTGACAAAAAGTGAGACAGGGGGAACCAGAACCAGAACTGGGTGAAAACTAGTAGGCCAACAACAGATGGCATGTGAGTGTGTCCAGTCCTGGATTGCAGAGAGATGGTCACATTACGTCCACCTGTACAACAGAAAACCAGTGTTACATCATGCAGACAAAAGGGAAATCCAGCTTGCATAAACAGTTTATTAGTGAATCATCCCTAAAATACATACATTTTAACATGGATATGAAGTTTCACAGTAAAATAAATCAAAATGTACAGGCCAAGCTAGCCCTGTGTAAACACATTGAAAAGAGGACATTTCTAAATGAGGATAGTTAAAGAAGCCGTCGTCCGTCCGGCTGTAACCTTTATGCCTGTATTGTTTGCAACTTTCTATAGAAACATCAAAATTAGGAAGTGGAAGGTTAAAAAGCACAGACCAGGATGTTCACCACCCAAAGACAGTTGCCTTTTGGTGTCAATGTGTCCGATCCGTTTCTATTTTAACAGGATTTACAGCGACATTATGACAAAACACCCAGGAATGCCTTGTCTTCTATATCCTGTACTAAAATATATAAACATACTTCAATTCATTATTACATTTGAACACCATAAAGTTTTAACAGATCAGATGATTAGGAGATGCCTCTTTACTACAGATGGCACCTGGTTAATTGCATTTTCAGCTCAGACTTAAGACACTTTATCTGAATATATAAGTAAATATCATTTTGTTGCAAGACAGAATATTTATTACCTACATAAGAAACACTGTCTCCACTTTATTTGGTACACCAAAGTTTATACAATAATTATAAAATAATGTTTATATGATAAGTATTTTAATGTCTAATTATGGAAGAATACTGATTGAGTGTGATCTGTATAGTGAGTATCTCAATTTGGATTTCTACCGACTTACTTTGGAAACATAAAAACTGAGAATTAGTAATGAAAAATTATGTATTTTCCAACAATAATCTGTGTGAAGTGACAGTAACCTGGCAACTGCATCCCATCACTGGGTGGGCTGTAGAGGTGACTAAAAATGAGATTAACTAGGTTCAGATCTATACCGGAATAAGAGCACACATCCTCCCTTTGTCCAGAAAAGACAGAAAAAAGGGAGGGAAGAAAACAAGGTGGGGAAGGAAGTTACGTTAAGATAAGAAAGGAGGGAATCAGGATGAAGCAATGAATAAAAAGAAAATGTCTTTTTTTTTTAAAAGAAAAGGTTGTGAGGGAGCAGGTCATCCAACTAAAAATTAACTCTGCTTAATAATGCTCCTTAAATGATCTGCTGCCATCTTAAATAGCACACACTTTGATCTGAGGACACAGGGATGACCTAATCATAAGAACCCAGTCTTGATATCTGAGCCAGAGCTAAAACCCTGTCAGTGCTGCAGATTGGATGATGGCCAAACCTGACTAACAAGGTCAGTTTTCAGCACCCCAATGCTTAAAAGTCTCTTAAATACTTAAGAGGTTGAGTGCACTTGACTAACAGTACCCACCCTAAGCACTGTTTTTGCCAACTCTTAGTTTGGTGGGCCAATTTTCATTCCAAGGAGTTGTTGAAGGGGGGTGGTGGGATAATTGTGATCCCTCAGAGGTGTAGCGTAACTGTGTAAACAGCCAGTCTGTGTGTTAAGTACACACCAGAGTGAGTAGATATTTTTCATCAACATGAATAAAAACAGAAAATTAATGGATGGTATCAATGAGACTGAACAGGGTGAGGTGAGAAAGAGAAGACATGGGCTGAGAGAGAGAGAGAGAGACAGAGAGAGAGAGAGAGAGAGAGAGAGAGAGGAGCTGGAGACGGACATTTCCTGTATAATGAGAACCAGTGATTATGAAACTGAGCTTTAATCGCTTCCGCCAGTCAAATTAAATACAATTATCCTGCACTTCCAACACTCCTAACGCCCTGCAAGAACCAGAATAATTAAACATTCATCCCGTATGAGCTTGAGCATGTGTGGCTTTAAAACAAAACTAGTATGTATCCAGCCTGAATGTGTTTAAACAACATGAGAAGAAGCCCTGAGGGAAAATAAGAAGACACCAGAGACGAGGGCTGGTCTGATTGGTCTCATGCAGCTAAAAGCACTAAGAAATGGTGGGATCATGACATCCGGGGATAAAATAATTTGAGGAACTTTACACTAATAGTATGACGTCTTTCAACTGTTTTGAGTTTTCAGCAGTGAGAAATGTTCTCATACTGGGTGAAATAGTTTGTATCAGTGATGCTCAAATCAAAACATGACGTGATTTTTGGGCCATTAGCTTTTTACTCACTCTGTGATTAATGGTGTTTACAGGACCTTTTCTCTCATGTTATTTACAGATTTATAAACGGGTATCTGCATAAATTGAAGTGTAAATATTTGGCGAAATAAGTGAATAAGAAAAGGTTTTGTTTCATGCACATATATTTTGATGATGTTCTGTCAGTTCCCTGACGGTGTCTTACATGATAAGAGAGTAACCTCCCTTGGGTACATTTAACAAACAAAAACAAAATCCTTGTTATAATCCAATAGCTATAACCACGACCCAGAGAAGTGGTTACTAAACACTGCCAGCACGTTTCTTTGTCTTCGTGCTCCAGCCTTTTTGCAAAGGTTTGTACAAAGTTACTGTATGATATGCTCTGCATGTGTGTTTAGCTCTTTTTGTGATGATTTACATCTCCTGAAGACCCCACACACTAAGTCTGCTTGCTTGTGTCCACAAACACATGCACAGACACACAAACATAAAGACTTATCAGGCAAACAGTAATCACCAGAGGGAGGCCAGCAGGCCATATGGCAGAGAGCAGAGCGGAGCTGAGGTAGGGCCGCCAGGCGCTAATGCACCTTAGCGTGATCTGTTCCAGAGGTGGAGTGCACGGGTGGTCAGCATAAGAGGGTTACTTTGTGTTTACATGAGTGTAAAGGAACTCAAATTTGGGCACACATATATACAAAAGAACCACAAACCCGAATAACATTTAGAGCAGTTCACTTGTTTCAGCGTGTAATTTAAGAAATACAGATCCTTTCATATCCCTCTGTGAGATGAGATCACACAGTGCACGCAGGACCACATACTCGTTTAATCTCTCGCTCAGCGACAGACAGATAAATGTGCAGAAGCTTTGTTTGGATACTGACCTGCATCGAGGATTCCCTGGGCCAAGATGGCGCCAAACTTGGCCATGACATCGTCATGCTTGTCGTTGATCACTTTTGCATACAGCTGCCTGAACTGGTTCACCTTTAAATGCAATGTTAAAAGATTTTATCAATGAAAAGGAAAACATAATAGTTCCAGCCTGATGGATGCTCACCGGGTACGTTCATAAACTTGCACACTATCTGCAGAGCATTTATAACAGTCAGCATTGCTGTTTTGAGTTTGGCGCATGCTGAGGAAACGACCAGGTGTCTTTTGAAGTTTCAGCTCTGACTTGATAAATGTGAGTATTTATGAGTATGAACTACCAAATAAGATGATTTACCACTACCAAGTGATAAGCCTTAAACTGCATACACATGTGGGGCAGAACTGGAAACTACAACGGGAACTTAGTTGTTTAAGAGGGGGAACACACCCAAAGCTCTCACACTGTCCTGCATTCCAGCTTGCTTTAAAATACTTTTTGAGATGAGTTGTTTTCAGGGATGTGTCTGGAATTTCTTCAGTCTTTCTTAACTTTACTTCAAGGCAGACTGCATGCAGTACTGCTCAGACTAGTAACACTGCAAGTCTTCTGTGATCTCTGCATTTTTCCCCATCTGTTTCATTGTGATTCTTTCAACTTTCAGGCATTTCCCCTCTTTCTTCTTGCAGTTTAGTCAGCAAAGACTCTGACTTCAGTGGCAAGAGGCATCATTTTAAGAGTTGTTGCAGCATGTCTTCATATTGCAAACACAGACAGACAGAAAACAGGACAGCACTGTTTCGTATTTTAAGCCTTCACACACTGGTTCACCTTCAGGGAAAGACTTTCCTTTCGTTCCTTTTGGAGACACTCAGTGTTTGGTGTATGCTGCTGAACTGAAAATACGTTTCATGCACTTACCTTGGGACAGGTAACTTCACTCTGCTGGATCATGATGAGAGCAGAGGCGATGAGAGCGCCTTGTCTCACATAGTTCACTGGGTCGTTGGTCATAGGCTCCAGTAGATTGATTGCCTCCTATGAGGACAAACAGAGAACAAAAACTAATTCAGTTATGTTTATGTTAAGTATTTTTTAAAAGACGTTGAAGATATTTTCTAATGAATTTTTTTATGTTATGAATGAGTTAAAAGATTATTATAATATGAACAACGTAAAAAATCATTCAGTACTCTCACATGCTGTTTACTAAATGTTTCTGTTAAACTTTAGGAACATTTCTACTGCAGAAGACTTATGCAAAAGGCTTCTATATCCAAAACTTAATTGAGTTAATTTCATATTAAATAAATGAAGACTGAAGCCTGATAAATGATAAACAGTGTGTTTTCATACTGTTAGAACAAGCTGTAAAATAACATGTTGCAAAACATAACTGCAAACATGTGATATCACTTGTGCCATTATTTGCTTCTTTTAAAAAAAACAAAAAAAAACAAACTGTTTTTCTGTTATTAAGTCATTACGCTTCCCAACACACAGATCACTACAGCAGCGGCACTTCTGTTTGGTTAAATAGGGAAAAGGAATTATCAACAGAGACAAACAGACCTCGCAAAATAATGACATTAGTGTCATCCATATCTGGTTGTCATGGACAACCAAGTTAACAATGACCCTCCTCACATGATTATTATGAAAGGAGTAAATGAGGGAGGACCACCTCTTCTTTTATTTCTGTCCTCTGTTGTTTCCCAGTCAGTCCATCCCTGCCCAGTTACTTTTACTACTTTTGAACAGTAATGGATGTAACAAGACCAGCATGCTCAGGGGGAGGCAGCAGCTCCACTGGGGAAAGAGAAACAAACTAGAGTGATGACAGTGGAGGTAAAATAAGTTGTTTTTTCAGGCTTCTTTGCTAAACTGAGACAGCTGGGCTCTGGGATGATAAGTCAAACTCTACAGCCAGCATTTATCTATCACATCACATCTACTGCATTTAGTGTCGGACCTAATCAGCACAGCGAGTAGGTTGCTTAAGATCATGTTAAACCATGTATATTACAGTGGTTTTCCTCAAGTTTCCTCTCTAGTATGAACAGATTGGGTTCAATCCAGTTTTTTTTATTTAAGAGACAAAAAAACAAACAAACAGCTGGAGATTTGTTTAAATAAATGAAACAAACCAGAACCCATTTAATCACAGTATAATTTCCATTTTAATACATATTTATGAAACAGTATTATATGACAGAGTAGTGAAACAATGAACATTTACTGTGTGTCAGTTCAGTGTTTAACATAACATTTCCACATGAATTCACTGCTAAACATTTTTCCAGTTCAACAAACAAGCTGACATGTTTGAGAATTTCACTACAGCATAAAGCCAACAATTGGCTCCAACTATGATCAAAACAACGTTTCTGATTTGCTTTTTACTTCATATATACGACCAGAAAGAAACAACGTCCAACAAACATAAAGCTCAAGGTGTGATCCAGCTCTCTTGCCACAAGATCATAAGTCTTACCGAGGGGCTAAGGTCCAGAGACCATGTGGCACAACACTGGAGCTGATCTTTCCAAGGCTCAGGGAGAAATGAGCCCTAACTTGTGCTGCGACTGTGCCATCTGAGAGTCACCAGCACACAGACCACTCAGTAACTGGAAACACTTCACAATTCTGCTTCTTTATTCTCCTTTTCAGACATCATTGAACTCAAACACAAGGGCAGAATGATGACTTAGTGCCAATTTGGCTAATTTTATCAGCTAATCTGCAAAGAACTTCTCACATCTGTGATGACCCCCTATAACATTTACAGCAAATGACAATGGATTAGAAGTAAGCCAGGCCCGGTAATCTGCCTCCATGTTACAATTAATAAATACAGGGATCAAAGGGTATAAATAAAGCTCAAACTGTAGCATGAAATCTTGGGCTGGATCATTCAACGTCAGCTTCTGTGGAGGTTACAGAAGGTGAATCTGTACTCCTCTACCTAATAAGTTTCACAGATGATCCATCAAGCCGTTTAAACAAAAAGCCCTCGTTCAGCACAGATAATCTTTGGATCAATGACCCATAAGTTGTGTCAAGAGGAATAGAAAGCACACAAGGATGAAGGCAATTACTGGGTTTCTGGTTGAAAATGATAAGAAATAAACTTATATTGTAACAAGTTGTTACAAAAGAGCTGCTCCTGCAAGTTTAACCGGGATCATGTTTACCTTCATATTTACTGATATTACAAGGAAAAAGACAGAGATCATCTTCCTGTGGTAATGGTTATAGTTAAAAGGTAACTTTAAAGAAAGAAATTCTTACCTTGTTGCCTGTACCAGCGCAGCAAATGCCCAAAGCCATGGCAGCCCCACAGCGCACATGAGGATTGTAGCTCTCTGACAGAAGAGAAACCACACTGGGACACTGCTCCGGAGTCCTGAAATAAAAGATGAAACAAAGGGTTAAAGAGAAGGCATTGCTATTTATTATAAAAATAAATAAATAAAACTGCTGTTTATTTATAAAAAGGCAAAAAAATAAAATAAAAATAAACACATGTAGCAGTAACAGTACAGGCTGTTTGAAATTAAACTAAATGAAAGCAACATCTCACATCTGACTGTGACACGTCATGATATTATAAAGTCAGCTTTTAGTTTTAATACCACAGATGCTCGCAACCTTGAAGTTACACCCTTATGGCTATTTTTCCAGAAGTATGTGCTCTAATGTAATATTCCTGTCAAAGAGGAACCATTTAAAAAGGTTAGTTATGTTACTGTGACAGAATATGAAAAGATGGGTATAGAAGAAGAAAAATGAGTGTAGACATCAAGTGACTTTATGTCCAAAAATTGCGAGTATCAATACATTTGGTCACAAAAGTGTCTATGCAAAATAAAACTACAAACTAAGCCATTCAGTGCAATCCCTCTTTCAGGAATTACCGGCTTGCTAAACGAGGAGGAAATTAATAATTACAACTTGTAAAAATCTCAATTTCATTTTTCTAAAATATTTCTCTATAACAAAAAAAGCTGATATACTTTCAGTTTTTTTTTCTTCTTAAGAGGAGATATCCATTTACTTAAAATACATTAGTAGAAAAAAAAATCTTGTTCATAACGGTGATCTGGAGTAAGTGGCAAAATGTTTATTTGACGAGTTTCATCCTAAACTATTCGGCACAATCTATATTAAGTTACCCTGAAGCTCAAGGTCTACTCTAAAGGGAGACAGAATACTGTGTGTATGTCTATATATAAATTAAAGATTAGCAAAACGACATATAATGTTTGTGCAATGTAATTCATTTAAAGCAAAAGAGGGGAGTGACATCTTTAAGCAACCATTATATAACAAAGGTGCTCTCTGATGATTGGTTTGTAAAAGGGTGTGTTAATAACACCAGCATTGCTTAGATCAATATGGTTGAGCCGATTGCTGAGATCACATCATGCCACTGAATTTAATAGAGTTTACTCTTTCAATAAATAAATTAATACTTCCATCATAACATGACATTTGAGCATTTACAGCTTTGAAAGTCCAGGCGGCCTTCGTAATAATGACCACTGATATCTATGGTTTGTTGCATCTTGCTTAAATATCACACCAGCAGTAACTGACTGCAACAGAAGAGTTTCCTGGCTATATGTAAAGGTTTTCCTACATTTTTAGGCAAAAAATACACTTGTTACCACTCTAATCTAATGGAAAACAAATTTATACCATAAACAATGTATAATTAAGAACAAGGTTTATGTTTTTGCTTTTTGTAACCCTGTGTGTAAATATACTGTCATGTTCCCAATAGATAATCCCCACTGGCTTGTTGAGCATTAGCAGCTCAGCCATACTACAGCATGAGAACTAACAAGATTGTATCAGCAATTACTGGGAGATCTAGATGGCCTTTTGTTTTCACGCAAGGGGATAAAATTTGGTCTATTTTGGTAGACTGATGGTACCCTTCCATCTACACTTGGACAAAGATCAGATTCCAAAGTCCTTGCTCATAACTGAGCAAATTTTGGTCTATATCAGTACAACTAATGACATTAGCTGTTGATGTTTTGCCTATTATACTAAAACACAAAGTAATGTCTATCCATTAAGAAGAAATAGCAAACATAGTAAAAAGTCTAAGGGCCTTGTATGTGCCAAACTCTGAAAGCTATTTTATAACCTTCAGTTTAGGGCAAAACGTTGTTAAGAAAAAAAAAGACGGCATTGTTTTTTTAAATGAATTTATCGAAGGTCTTTTTAACCTTTTCAGGTTATCTGATCTGCCAATTACCTCTAAACACCACTAACACAAAAGAAATCTGATTGAAAAGAAACCGATATCCAAAATTTGTTTAATGTGAAAAACAGTGAAGCAAAAAGCAATGACTCAATCCTGAAGCCAGCGAACCAAATCCCCTCAAAACCTTCGCTACGCCTTGAAAGTTATGAACAGAATCAGTGATAAGAGAAGCTCTGGCAGTCCAAACCTCACTGGAAACAAATCCAACTTACTGCCAGCAAAGCGACCAAGCTCCGATACCGGTCATACAAGAACCAGACAGCTCGTATGAGGGGCTTCCCTTCTTCCTACTCTTAGAAAAACCCCACGCGGACTTGTTTTGGATGTGCTTACCTATAATGCTGTACGCTGAAGCTAAAATGCAGAGTTTTTGAGTTGACTGCCTGTATTTGAAGCATTTATTCTTATTTTTTAATGTTTGTAAGGTTTCAATGTTGGTGTGCATTACAAAAAGGTTTAAACATTTTTTTTAAAGGCACATTTTAGACCTTATATTATGTTTTATTTACCCTTACATTTATTATTGTAACATAATTTGGGCCAGAACTTGACCTTTGTCATGCGTTTTTCTTTTTTTTTTTACAAACAATTGCGAGATCAGAAATACATTGTGAGAATTTTGGCAGCGTTTTTTAATCTCAATCAAACCCCTACTTAAATATTTACAACTTTTTACAGATTTGTTAAGGTCAATTTGGGTTCTTATAACTAAAGTGATTTTCTCTTTGACACTTAAAAAAATTCTACTCAGTTATTATCAGTGTTTTATCCTGCCCATTTTACAAATAGTGTGAATGGCTTACACATTCCTTTCTGTAGGACAACCGTCGCCAAAGTTTAAGTCACGGTGCCGTGAACTGACATTAATAGAATCACTTTTCTCAAATACATTTAAAACTAATCTCAAAATATTCCTACTGATGTTCTGGTCACTTTTAATTAGGTGTAATCCTGTTTTATACTTGTGTGTATAAGGAAATGTTCAGATGTGTGTCCGTGTATTATGTGTACGTGTTGAAGTGGATTGGGATGGGGGTGGGAGTGGGAAAGGGAATGTTAAGTGTTAAATATAGTCAGACAAGTTTAAGATGGGGATATCACCTTGCTTAAAAGTCTCTAGAATAGCTCTTTTTCTTTAAAGTTTTGTGTATACACGTGTAAATAAGGATTTTTTTAATGATGTTTAACTAGGGTTGGGCAAAGGGTAAACAGGGTAAAAAAAAAAAAAACCTGACATAATACACATTCATGTAATGAGAATCATCTGAATAACTTAAGGATTTCAACGTCTCTTAATGTCTTGCCTCTGCCTTAAAGCAAAGAATGAGTGCGTTTGACATGTTCAGACAGGAACAATAAAAAAAAAGAGGCACACCAATGTCTGGATTACTGTATAAATACTGGGAGGCATCATATATGATCGAGATTACTACAGGATTAAGCCTCAGTTGAAAAATGTGAGCTCACTGGGTACAAAAGAGAAACGGTATACTGTACAACCATCACACAAAAGGGTTATCCCCAAACACCTCCCCCTACTCTGCTTATTTCAAAGGGGGTTGAGAACAGAGTGACAAATATAAACAGTGGGATGGCTGTGTTGAAGGAAATGACCTCCCTGCACCATTGGCATGAGGCCAGTAAGAGGACATTCATCTGTTTTGTATAGAATCTGACTCACTTGCAAGCTGAAAGGGAGGGAGGGGGTAAAAATGAGACAGCGAATGAGACAGGAGTGTGTGTGAACTGATCCCAGACTGTGAACAAGAAGCAGCGAGTAGGAATGGGAGGAGGCAGAGCGGCCACAACATCTGAAAGTTTGGACTGCAATTGCGATAGGTGATGCAAAGCAATAGTTGGATTTATTTTCCGGCAGCATGTAGATGCAGATCAAACCCACATCATCTTTCGGTCAAGAAGAAACGAGCATTTATCCTCTGCAAGGGTGTTAAACTGATACACTGGAAGCGTCAGGGTATAAAGACAAAACTGAAGACGTGGAAGACGATACCATCTACTTGGAGCACAAACTCAAATGTACTGGGAGTTAAGCTGCACCGTTTTCCCCACCAAGGATCTCAGAATTAAGATAGAACAGTAAGGAACATAGTGATACTGAAGAACCTCAGATACAAAAAAAGCTCAGATGTTATTTGGGAAAAAGCAGCAAGAGACTTTTCAAAGATCTGGACAACTCTCTCAAAGATTTTCATTAAAACCTGAGGTAAGTTTCTATAACATGTTATTACTTATGTTCTCTATTTAAGTTTCAAGTTGCAATTTGGAATAGTATGTCTCACTAACACCACTCTGAAAGGTAGAAACTGCATGAAATAAACTGTAAAAGCTTGCAAGTAATCATCATTTCCATATTACAGCAAATAAATTTACCATGAAGAATGAGGGTAATCACACAGGAAAAAGCCTCTTCATTTGTTACTATAAACGTCTCATTACTGTGTCATCATTAGGACAAATTAAAGCAAGGTAACAAGGTATTCCTGTTTTCTCAACAGACACTATTCTCATTTGAAGTGGATGACAGCTACGCGGGAAAGTGAGGATCCCTGTGTACATGTAGCTGGACAAATTCTAGCATTGGAGTTTATTGCAGACTCAAGTCGTCCTGTTTTCTTTTATTTTCTTAAGATCCTTAAAGCAGTAAATCTTTGACCCAAAGGGAGACTTTCACTTTGCTTCATGTATTGCACAAGGGATGACGCATTTAATGCACCAACCTTGAGCACCATACCATAAACTCTTGCCTGTGGGACCCAGCGACCATGCTGACCGAGTGTCTAACACCAGACAGATCAGAGCCCCGACCCACGCTCAGGCCCGCTGTAATTTCAGCAGCAACATGTCTCAGCCAGTCGTGGCACAACTCGACGATAACAGCTCACAAACAGGAGAGCTGCCCGAGATTCAGCTGAGATGGGCTGCTCTGCTTATTGTCATGGTCATTATCCCCACTATAGGAGGAAATATCCTCGTTATTCTTGCTGTGTCGCTTGAAAGAAAACTGCAAAATGCCACAAACTACTTTCTGATGTCACTTGCTGTGGCGGATCTGCTGGTGGGACTCCTGGTGATGCCAATTGCGCTTGTCACCATTCTCTACAGTAAGTTTAGAAAGAGGCCTCATGGAAGGCCAAAACAATGAATACTAACTAAAGTGGTGAGAAATATATCTTTACTTACAGTCTACACAGGTTTTTCTTGACGAAATTCCAACAAAGTTTCACTAAAAGTATCAGTAATTTACAAAACAACATGGCAAAAGAAAGATCTCTGACCAGATAAGTACATTTCACAACTTCACAGAGTGGAAAAAGCAGCACTGAGATGTCTTAGACTCCAATTCCCATGGTTTTATTGCAAAAGTCGGAGTGAAGATGAAGTCACTGTTCCCCATTAATTCAATTTGAAGATAATGAGCTAGATCATAATCACATCCTTCACACAGACACACAACAACAAAGAACAGTGTAACACACATCTGTTTGTATTCTGGCCTCATTCAACACTAGTTTACCTAAAACCGGATGCGTCACTGAAGGACCATAGGTCATTCAGTTTGTTGTATATATTAATCTGCAGTTTAATCCATGTTGATAGGATAAATGTTTGTACACTCATATGTTCATTTTTGCTCAGGCCGTTATGACCGATGACACCAGCAAGTCTTTGGCCTTTAAATCAATTTGTTATGTTTTAGTTTTAGTTGGGTTAAAAACAAATCCAGGGTTGAAATGTCAAACAGAAATATAGTAGATAACTTTCTATGCTTTTTCACTTATATCCAACTATCTAAATGACAGTGCATCCACATAAACAAAATACTTAGTAGGAGTTGAAGAGTAATAACTCACTAAAAAAAAAGCTTTGAGTGTTACCTGCACTTATCAGAATTTCTTTAATTGCATCACAATTCAACCATGATGTAAATATTTAGTGATTTTAAAATAATGCAAACATAAATGTTTTACAGTACATATAACTTGTTATGCAACTTTGTTATTAAAATAACTATATCTAGTTGTTTTCAATGTCTTTTAATAAAAACAAATTAAAATAATGTAGGCAGCTGATAGATTACATTTACAAACATATTTACAAGCCATGAAAAAGACCCAACTACACAAATGTGTAGCTAAGAGCTTCTTATTATATGCAATAAGTAATATATGTTTACTTAATTTACTAAATGTAATCAGACTTCCCAGTCGATTTACTACTGCTTTTGTCCTAAGTTGTTTCTTATGCAGTCAACACTACCTCATCAATCAACAGTTATAAAACTAATTTTGAACATATGATTTAATTCAGTCTTCCATGTCTGCATCTCGATGCATCTACAATCGGATTACTTCCCTATCCCTACTATTTTGTCAGACCCAGACAGCTGCCATTATGCTCCAATTAGGAGTGATTGAGACCGTCATAAGGAGGTGGTGGTCAGCAAGACATCAACATACACATTCAGTGTCTACGTAGGATTGGTGTAAAGCATACCAGAGCTGAATACCAATAATCAGAACAGAAAAAAAGCAGTAAGTGGATCAGTGCCTCGTGCCTAAGCTGAAGGACACATGCTTGTGGTCATACAGTGCAGAAAGGTTATGCTGACATCATTGGCAACGGCCAGTCCTCTTCAATCAGAACCAAAATGTTCAAAATCAAAGCAAGGAGTATATCTGAAGCAAAGTCAGCTCAAAGTGGTTAAGCCTGGTTTAATTGGTTAGGATTTTTAATTATGAACTGGAAGAATTTATGTAAAAAACAACGTGTAATGCTTACAAGGTGTAACAAAACTGATCATTGTGAGTACAATATAAACTAATCAAAGTGTCATTATCAGTTAAGACCACAAACTTTCTAATTCGGCCTCTCTTCATGCATTTGTGGCAACATGCTAAATCTCTAAAATTGTTAGATAAATTACAAAAGAAAGGCCTGAGTACAGCTTTGTGTAACCAGAAACTGCTGATATGAATTGCCCTCGTGACTATTTATATGAGCTAGCATTTGGTGAAACAAAGATAATGTCAAGAGCAAGCTATATAAAAAACATCATGAGCAGCAGATCCTTTGCTTTTTTTAAGAACTGTGGATCTGACTAATGTTCAAGAAGAATAAAACAAACGATGCTGCACAAATTCAGTTTGTATACAAAACAGATCAAAGTAGCTCCATATTTATTCTGTTTTTTAGTTAAATAAAAGGAAACATTTGCCCTCATCTGCAAGCAGTTCGACTAAATAAGCTACAATGTTTATTAAATTTGAAATAAAAAAACTTTTACTAAACAGAAACAAAAGTTCTACTTGAAGAGTATTGATTGATAGCTTCATCAAATCTGTGACTCAGAAATTCCTCCCGGTAAGGCAACAAAGTACAACATTTATAAGCAGAGGAAGGAGAAAATTTAAAGAAAATTACATGAACATTTTCCAGCAATAATCGTTTGAATGTTAATGGACAAGGAGACAAAAGCCAGAACATTTTCTTGCCAGTTTTATGCCTGGAACTCAAAATAAACACTACTGTTGAGCATAGTCTCAGCCACAATCTACAGAAAGAGTTTTGAGCTCCATAAACAGTCAGTGAAGCCTCCTGTTTCCAGTAAAGTCATTCCTCACAGAGATAAACAAACACCAATCTTTTGCAAGAGTGACGCTTCTAATACCATGGCATTGTGCTTTAACCATAACAAGTAGAAAATAGGACTAAGTTTAAGTAACATAAAAATACAACCAAATACTGAAACATCATTACAGATATACATGAATGGCTATGATTGATTCTCTTATTCAATTTCCATCTCTTCCCATTTACAGACTCTGGATGGCCTCTTCCAGAGTTTCTTTGCCCCATTTGGCTCTTCCTGGATGTACTTTTTTCAACAGCTTCCATCATGCATCTATGTGCCATCTCACTGGATCGCTACATTGCCATCAAGAAGCCAATCCAACATAGCCAGTACAAATCCAGAGCCAAAGCAAAGGTCAAGATTGCACTGGTGTGGCTGATCTCCATTTGTAAGCACATCGACTCAGCTTTATTTAACTTATGTCAAGTTTATTTATATAAATAACTTTACATACAAACGTTTGACTCAAGATCTATGGCAGACCTGGTTTATAGACTCAACTACCAGATGTGGTAAAAAGAAAAATTAAATAAACCGCATAGGGGAACATGATGGGATGGTTGAAGGGTGTGGCGGTCATGTTTACAAACAATGTCCTAATCGAACTTAATCCAAGTTTAATGAAAGAATTTAATATTTTTTTATTAATAAAAACATTTTAGTTCAATTTTATTTAAACATTAATCAAACTATCATTATACATTAACCTGCTTCTGTCACTTTTCAGGTATTGCAATACCAATTCCCATAATGGGGCTTAAGAACTACCATCCTCCCAACAACATCACCTTCAACAATAACCACACATGCCTGCTGAAACCCGACTCCTTCCGGGAGTTTATTATATTTGGCTCTTTGACAGCATTCTTCATCCCTTTGACAATCATGATGGTCATCTATCTACTTACTGTGCAAGTGTTGCGCAAAAAGGTTTATTTGCTCAAGTCAAAGGTGAGCCAACGCTTTAGCTCCCCAACCATCCCTACGGTGTTTCAAAGGGAACAGACTGGAAGTGCACCTCAAGGAGAGCAAATGAACATGCTGGATTTCAGACATCCCAGGATGCAAGAAAAACCAAATGCAGGATCAGTGAACTCACCTACAGAAGATGACATTTCTTTTCGCAGATTGTCAACAATGGGCAAGAAGTCAATGCAGACTCTGAGCAATGAGCAGCGTGCCTCTAAGGTGCTGGGCATAGTCTTCCTACTCTTTGTGGTTATGTGGTGCCCCTTTTTCATAACAAACATCACTTCAGCATTGTGCAAGACTTGTGATGTCAATGTCATTTCTCGCCTAATGGAAATCTTTGTATGGGTGGGTTATGTATCATCGGGTATCAACCCACTGGTATACACGCTCTTCAACAAAACATTCAGGGAGGCGTTCACACGGTACATCACCTGCAATTACAAAAACTTTCCAAGCCATGGACCAGGACGACTTCCAGGGGCAACTACTACAGATTGGACCCTTACGGGCATTTCATTTAAATCTTCCATGGCGGTGAACTCCAAGTTGTTTATGAAGCAGGGAATGAAGAATGGCATTGGAGCAGTGAGCTACCAAAGTCCACTGAAATGCCAGCCAGCACCTGTACAGTCTTCTAGTGGCGTTGTGTTGAACACAATACCTCTAACTGAAAATGAAGATTTTAAGCAGGAAGAACATGTAAGCTGTGTATAGCAAAACTAATTCAATTAAATTAAACACTTGACGTGGATCAAATTAATGGTGCAAATTCAATGTCTTTTATTAAACAAGGCTTGACAATAAATGACTCGAAATGCTAAACTCGGGCATTCTCCTTTTATTTGGTTGCATTTAAGGTCAGCACAACAAAACAAAGGTCCTGTTTACACCCCGAAGCTTAGACAGCAGAACACAAAAGTTTGGTTGATCTTCTTTACACAGGTAAAGAGTTTTGTGTGGGAAAAACCCACCAGAACAAAAACAGCCTCCAGAGTGAACTTGCCTTGCAACACAAAGAGCCGTGCCAGTATAAACTGGAGTCTAGATTATTATGTAGCGGTGATATTTTTCAGGCTATCTTACAGACCACAATAATTTCAGTCCCCCATGTCATGTTTGTGCTGCTGCAGCTTTAGTTTATTTAATCTGTTGAAGCAAAACCTGTTTCGGGTGGGGCATTTATGCCAACAAAGAGGCAAAGGTTCCATGTCCCAGATAATTATTAGTTACTATTCAATGTTTTGTGTAGTTTTTCCCAGTCTTATTAGGATGGGGCACACACCGAGTATGTCATTACAAAGTTTCACTGCTCACTAGTGGCCTGGACTATGTACTACATGGTTTTTTTGCTTTCCCCTGCACTGAAATGGTTTTTATTCCACTGTTGTGTAAATGCAGTTTTTCAAAGTAAGCAAAGGAAACCGTTAGTCTTTTGTGTGGAACGAGGTGTAAACAGAGCCTAAACCTTCTGTTATATGCTGTAAATGTTCATTTAAACAACTTTGTTTCAGTAATAAAGTGACTAAAAGGCCTTTAAACAGGATATATTAAAGTGTAGGCTTAGAATGACAACATGCACAAAAGAGTACAAGTTTGCAGATGTCTAGTCATGATTTTTATATAACCTGTACCAGGTCTAAATAAAAATTAATACAGTACAATATCCTATATATGAGAGGCTTGATATTCTACAGATTTCAGGCCAAAGGCATGACAACCTGGACAACCTTTGAGTGTTGTATGTAATATATTCATCTGGTGATCATTTCAACTTGGACTGCCTAATATGCTGTAAACCATTTCTGACCATATATGCTTACATTTTGTTAAGACAATGCTACACAATCATTTTCCAAAAAAAAGCATTGTATTGAAAAGATGATTAGATGATAATCTTTTCAACTGCCAGACCTTTAAAAAGCAATCATGTGTATCGCTTTGACATGTAAAGAGACAAAGATTGTACATTCAAAGTACAGATTTCATGGAACTGAATTGTGCTTAATAAAATATTTTCTGTGTTGCAGGCGTGAGATGAGTGCTACTATTTAAAGCATCACTTTTTATTCATGTCAGTGTTTTTTAAATGTAGGAAACAAAATAAACAGAAACCCTAAAAACTAAATAATGTGTCTTGTTGTAAACACCATTTATTTATAATGCAGGAAGGTGACAGACACAAACATTGAAGGTAAATTCAGATAAACAAGATAAGTTATTAAGAGTGCTGCACAGTGATGTGGTCAGTCCTGTGGCTTCACAGCGGTTGAAGCTTTAGCTGGGGGGTGTTGAACAGTTGCCTTTCTGTGTGGAATTTGCATGTTCTCCCCAAAAGTGTTCCTCCCACCCAATTATTAGGTTAACGGATTAAGTGTAAATAGTCTGTTCAGGGTATACCCTGCCTCTGGGTTGCTAATTGCTAGACTAGGATCTAGCTTCCCTACGACCCAGAAGTTGGACTAAGTGAGAAAATGAAGGATGTATGAGTTAAAATATATATGTCAGATTTGGACAAAGCTTAAAAAATTTGACATGCAAAGTTATTGTCATACGATTGTGTACATCTGTGCATGCTAAAGGAGCACAGAATATTATCCTTTAGCTATGAGGGTTATAAAAGTGTAGAGAAAACAAATTACTCTGGTTCACAAGTCTTTCCAAACATATGGTTTAACTAGCTGCCAATTGATCACACAGACAATCCCAGCCTTTTTTGGGCTTAAACATGTCCCCTCTGAAATTTGTGCACTAGCTAGGTGGTCCATTAAAGAATGCTTGAGTCACGAGTGGATTAACTGAAGTTGATGTACAAAAAAAAATCTGCAAAAACAGCTGAGGGATAAATGAGTGAAAAATCACATGAATGTTCCTTCTTGTCATTTTCCTCTCGACCCATAAAAGACCAGGTCCTTTTTAATTCTGACAGCACATTGTTACTCCTACTCTTATTCTACACGTGTCCACTGCTTTTGCTCCTTATACGTGTCATCTTTGTTTTTTTTCCTAAACCCATATGAAGATTATCCTACTAATCTGCTTTGTTGTCTGAAAACTTTAAAATGGAAATACATGTTCAGGAGAGAAACAGGTGGTCTTATTGAGATCTTATTGGGCTTCTAAATGGGGCAGCCTGGTGTTTTGGGTCGCTAACTTTATAAGGATTGTTGATAACTTTTCCAACAAGAGAGTACAGCTGTAAAAAGTGTATTTTTTCATTTGAGGCTCCTTGGCGAGATAAAACTCCTCTTTGCACCGAATGCAGCTGCTCGATTGCTTGCAGGAACAATACGGTGCCATGAGCCCTGTGCTTTGCCTCTTCCAGTTAGATTTAGAACTCAGAACAAGATTTTTAGCTGCTTTATTAAACTTTAATCGTGACTCCATTGTATTAGTCGGAGCTGCTGAATCAGCATGCTCCACTCAAAGCTTTGAGGTCTTTAAAGCTAGTTTTGAAGGAACCTTCTTTCAGGCTCAAATCTACATTTGAGAGTTTTTTTCAGCTGCAGCCTCAAAGTTGTAAAAATAATTTGCCACTTCCCATATTTTGAGAAGCTCAGTCTATAGTTTTACCTTTTTGATCAACCTCTCCTTTCTCTTGTTTTGCACTGTCTTTTGAATACATTTCAACTTCACACTGGTTTTCATGTAGATATGTCATTGCTGAACTAGTTTCTTACTGTGCAGGCGTTATGTTGTTAACACAATTAGCAAATGGGTTTGTAGGTTTTACAAAATAAATTCAACCTGAACATCTCATAAAACAGTTTAGAGAATTAAATTTCGTCCTACCTGAACAAGATGAAGCCAATGGACTCGACAGCTGCTCTTCTGACATCATCATTTACATCACTCACCTTAAATAAGATAACCAAAGCAGTCACATTAAATTATCCAAAGTTACTTTAATTCATCTTAATGTGATTCTCTCATCTCTCAGTATTAAAGAAATAAGCATCACTGTAGGACCCCATTTTTAAATTCAGCTTACATACAGTGCCACCTACAGGACAACAAATGTATCACATCTGCAATATAAATTGTTAGCCACCAGCAAATGAAAAGCATAATTTATTTTACATATTAAACTTTCATCTCTTTTAAAACTAAATTTAATTAAAAAAAAAAAAAAAAGAAGTATTTAATACAAAGAAATCAACAGTTACTGAGTCCTAGTCTGGGCCTTTGCTTTACTATCAGCATCACTAACCTGCTCTTAGTGAAAGACATAAGGAGGGACAAAAAGAAACACTCACAGCGACATGTAGCAGGCGTCGAATTGCCTTATTGTTCCCAGAGCCACAGTAAGCCATTCCTACGGTGTACATACCAGATCGGCGCAGGATGGGATCCTATCAGAGACAGTGAAGGAAAGCAGAGCATTGCTGTGTGTCTGGATACACCTCTAAAGATCAACATAGTCTGAGTCATTTCCCAAATCTAGCCCTTATAGCTGGAATCCTGGCACAGGGTAAAGACTAAGAGCTTCACGTTACATAAAATAAACACAAAAAGCTATTCTAAGAGTTCATTGAGTCTGCAACAGGATGCTTAATGAAGGATCCCTTTTCAGGGTCTTAAGATTCACTGCTTTTAATGCTCGCCACTTCCTTTTCTCAGAAGATTAATCAGCTTATTTTGCTTCTTTAATATCATGCTTTAAAATATTCTGCATAAAAAAAGCTGATTTGTCCTGGTCCATAATTATGAACTCAAAACTTTTTCAGTCATACCTTGTCTCTGCAGAGGCTTTCAATGAGAGCATCAGCCTCCTCCATGCGTCCATACATGACCAGGGCAATTCCCACAGCCAGCCCACGCAAGATCTTCTCATGTTGTGTCTCCTGAGCATAACCCACCATGTCCTCGATTGCCTGAGCTGACTTAGAGCCCAGCATTACTAGACCCAGTGCCAAACCAGCAGCTTCACCTAGGAATTCAAATGAAATAATTAGCGTACCTTGTATAAGTGATGCCGTTGTCATTTCGTTATTAGATAAACGTAAAAAACAGCAATGAGGAAATAAAAAGCCCTGCTAAAATTAGGAAACCATTTTGATATGGGATTGTGGGGGCTAACCTGTGACCGCATCATCTTGGTAAAGGTTTGACTTCAGTAGATCATAAACATCTTGTCTTGCTGTGCCCAGTGCAGCCAACCCCAGACCAAGGGCACCACCATGACGAACAATCTGGCACACCAATGAAAAACACCTCAGTGACTAAGTAAAAACCGACAGGGTCGGTCACTTAAACTAGTAGTTGGACTCAAAACAACAATGACACTGTAAATGAGCCTAGGTATGCGGCATGTACTGAGCTCCTCACATCATTGCTGGCGTTTTTTAGTTGGCTGAGCAGGTAGTCAATGATGTCCCCCCCATGGTTTGCATGAATGAGTCCCAGTGCATACAGGCCTCCACCTTCTTGGTAGGCAGAGCCAGGTGAGGTGTCTTTGGGCAGGTAAGTAGCCATTAATTGAAGTGCTTCTTTCTCATGCCCCTGAAAAACAATCCCAGTTTACATTCAGATGAAAGCATTTGGAATAAAATCATATATTGTCTTAGAAAATACAGTGAAATAATGTTACCTTATGAATGACACCAAGACTTGCTGTAGCTGTAAATTTCGCCCAGTTGGTGGCTCTTGCTAGCCATTCCAAATTTTCTCTACCGGAATAATAAGTACATACAATAAGTATGAATGTTTCTCAATTCTTCTGTGCTTTTTAGGCATAGTTATCATAAATAATCCGGAAAATACCATTACCTGAGGAACTGGTCGCTTGTGGTTCCTGTGTGCATGAAAGAGTTGGCTATGACCGTAGCTGTGTGACAGACGGAGTTTCGGACTGCGTCCTGCAGCACAGAGAGAGGAAATAAAAAAAACACATCTGAATGACTTTCAGCAGTCTGCTGTCCATCTGATCAAAGTCATTAATACCTTTGTGTTTTTGAGAATCATTAGATCTGTGTTGTTATTTCTGATTAGAAACTGCAGGTGCAGTTCAATGGCCTTCTCTCCACTAAGGATTTTGATCATCTTGGCATTCTGGTCTTTGGGTTCATCTTTCTACAAGAGGTCAAAGAAGAAACAACAGATTAAAAAACTAAGTGGCAATATAAACTTCTCCAGTATAAAGGTGCAAACACCATACCGAATCTGCAGGCTTTCCAGCTGGGGAGCTGCCAGCCTTTTCATCTGTCTCCATTGCATCACTGCAACACATAAAAAAATCACTGTATTCAGTAGAATTTAAGTTAAATTATCTTCCTAAGTATACCACTTATTCTATAACATGGGCAAAAATAAAGTTGAAAACGTAACAGCAAATGTATTAAATTTCAGATTTAACATTGCGTATAAACATGTATTTTACTTATTCATTAATAAGTATGATGCAGTACCATCACATGTTATGTATAAGGTGTGAAACTGACTATCCTGACAGATGTATCAGATATTTTTCCTGATTAGCTAAAAGCTTTGCACAGTGATGAGAGCTCACTGCAGTGTTTCAGATATTTGGAAATACTTTGATGATAATTTGCAGCTTCACAGAAAGTCACAAGTTCCTTAAGATTTGATTAATTAAATTAGCAGAAAAAAAATCTAAAAGCTTAGAAAACATTTTAAAAAAATTCACTGGGCAGTGGTTAAATAATAACATCCTACGTCGCTTCTTACCCGTCTTTCTCTGGAGTGGGAACAGTGCCAGTATTTGTAGAACCAGGTACTGCAGGGATGGGTGTCCCAACTGTGTGCAAGTTCTGAATGACAGAGGAGAGGAACTGCTGGCTCGCACTCTCATACAGGTCAAAGCAAATCTGGTAAGCCATTAGCAGGTTGTCCTCCTTCACCAGCTTCTCCAGAATGTCACTTACAGCCTGTGGGTCATCCAGAAATATCAGGCACTGCAACGGGAAGAAGAGCAAACCAGAGACGAGAGTTAGGCTCAGACAGAATAACATCTAGGTTCTGCTTTCTGAAACTGACCCCAGGTGGTGTAGATGCAACTAATACATACATAAACAAACAGACCTTATATGCTTATTCACACAATAAGAAATTTCTCAAATCCGAAAATGTGTTTCAATTGATCTATCAATTCTGTACAATTTTTTCTGATATGAACATCTTACATTTTGTAGGACTTTGTTATAATGAGTTCTGGATGCTACCAACCAAATATAAAAAGATCCCTTATTTTTACTGTTTAAATAGAAGAACGTTTCACAAATCATAAACTAAACAAGCTAAAATGCTGCAGCTAAAATGCTAAATAATTAAAACATTCGATACTGGAGACCAAAGTTGCAAAATTCTCACCAAACAAATAATTTAACATTTGCTTTACTTGCAGAAACATCTTGCCCCTATTTTCAGAGGTACGAGCAAATCAAGGGGATAAAACTATGAATAAGAACATGCTACATAACAATTTGTTTTCACTTTGCAGTGGTTACCTGACAGACATTGATGAAATCAGGCTTCTCCAAGTTCATGTAGAGTTTAACCAGCACTCGCAGCACTTCATTACGGAACTTCTTGTTCTGCATCAGGGACATGCAAACCTTCAGGCTGTAAGCAAGGAGGCCACTTACATCATTCTAGATGTGGAAAAGACAAACAAGAAAAAATATTAAGAAAACACATCTGTTAGTACAAAAACCCCAAAATAGCTAAAATAAAAACTGCATTAAAAAATCCTAATTTTTCTTTAGGAAATCTGTATAAGTTATGCAGTCTAATCTAATAGACTGCTAATCTACTAGGCACAGAAACAACAGATGCTGACCGATTCTAAAATGGTTTTCTCAAATATGTCAAGACGCCTGGTCTCCAGGGCGATGCCTATGGCCTGCTTGTACTTGTGATCGTCTAGGCAACGAAGGAACATCTTATTGACGATGCCCTCAAGGCGATGGTCAATGGTTTTCTTTTCCTCATCTTCTGGCAGCTCAGCATTCTCAACCCGCAACTTGGTGTAGTGGTCGATACATTTAGCTGCAACAGGCAAAGACAACACAACTCTTAAATCCTACATAGTTGATGTCATTGTATAATACATTTTAAAATTATTTTTATTTTCGGACAATAAACTGAATAAAGAAATTTTAAAAGAAAGCTGGAAAAAAAACAAATAACATATTGCATGTTATCACTCACCTATGATGGTTTCCACATATTCAGAATCATCTGTGACACTAAAGAGATCTCCAGCACCAAGAGCATAGTTTAGAGATTCTTCAAAGGCTCCAAGATGGTAAAACACCTTTGAGGCCACAAGCGCAGCAAATTCTCTGCTACGAAAAGTCTCATCTTCATACAAGACCTCACTGCAGAAAAAAAGACCAGGTTACATGAGACTGTCGTAGTTCTGGTTTTTTTACTGTTGTTTTCAAGCAATAGTTTGATCACTACTTACATTTTATCTACAGATCCTGAAATTTCAGCCCAGAAGTCATTCACAATGGAGTTTAGTTTACGCAGAGCAAATTCCTGCAAATTAAAAAAAGATGTCGTTACACATCCATTTAAATACATTTAAACTATTAACAATTAACTCTGCCAACAATGCACTATTTGTTGACCATAGCTTAGTTTATCATCTTTATTTTAAGATGATAGTGGTGGTCAACTCAAGTCTTTGAACAATATAAGAGTTTTTTTTTTAAATGATTGCAAAATTGGAAGACAGAAGTCAAGAAGGGAGGACAGGAAAAGAGGGTTGCACTGGAGGTTGATTTATACAATAAAAATATTCACACTTCCTCTGATACATATCCATTTTGAGCAGAGAAAAAGAACAAGCAAATCTTAAGCAAAGTAAAGGACATCCTGTCAAATAGTCAGTTCTGTTTTGTTTAAAAATGTAAATGATATTTAAAAGATTTGCTTTGGGTACCTCATAAATACTTAAGTACTTAAGTACTTAAGCAGAGCTCTAAACTTGTCAGATTTTAGCATTAATTGAAAACCTCATTTCCACTAAATCCAGTTCATGACTTTGCAAGCACTTCTTACCTTAAGCTGTGGCTCCTCTTCATCAAGGAGTGAAATAATTCCAGCTAAAGAGGGAGAAAGAAAACGTAGCAATTTCTAAAAGAATGGATGACAATAAATCCTTGTAGTCAGGTACAAACCTATTTTGCCAAAAAAAAAAAAATTTTTTTATTCTATTTTACTTTATAAATTAGTGCTATTGGTTGCAGGTGTGTCTTTAGAAAGTACACAGTATCAAATACATAATCATGATGTTAAAAAAACACAAAACCAAAGTTGTTGACATTATTTGCATTTTTTTTTTACAGAACAGTTTTTTATATCCTGAAAAATGGTCCTTTTGAAGATAAAAGGTGTGTGCCTGAAAGCAGCAAAATATTATTTAAAAAATATCTCACACATCAGTTATATGACAATGCCACAGTTTGTTTTCCTTGTGATGATTTAACTTTAGATGTAACTATGAAAACTATAGTATTGAACGCATTAAGCTATAAGCACATTTAATGTTTTGGTGTATCAGATAAATTTTAAGTATGAAGATACATTAAAAAAAATAAAGACATGGATTTTACTGACAGGTAGAATAATTGTCTACATCTTAACTACAGTGATTACCTGAGTCAATAACTACAAATCTTGTGACAAGCAACACCTCCTCCCTGATCTTACTCTTGCAACAGTCTATCAGTATACGACCCATCTATCCGACTTAAAATCCTTTGTCAGGTGTCTGTTATTGTAAGTTTACCCACTTATTTACTCCGACACTGGAACAAATAATTATAATAATGATCTTACTAAAGACAGTCGACCCCAGCTGTCCATCACAGGGCCAACACACAGACAAACAACCATGCACACACACAAACACACACTCCTGTGGGCAATTTAGAGTCTAATCAGGTTATCCCTAAATACTTTCACGTCAAGGAGCGACCTGCATGTATTTATTTAGAACAATACTAAGTAAAGCTAAGTCATCCATCTCGCTAATGTAGGACCGAAGTACTTCAAGTTGTTTACGGCTCCAATATAATATCCGTTTTAAAATAACAAAAAAAGACGTTTAATCAAAGTTAATTAAACATTTAAACAAAGTTGATATTGTATTTTCGGTCAATGACAGAGTGACAACAGCTAAACTCTACAACCCAACACTGTGTGACTCAGCTAAATCAATGACGGCTAGCTAAAGTTGTTGCTACCATAATAAAACATTTTCAGTGACTTACCAGCTGAAGTGATCATGTTTTGTGTTTAAATCCCTCCTAAGCACACAATCCTGACTTTACGGCGGAAATATGTATGGTTTCTGTGGAAAAAACTGAAAATTTGTCGTAATGTTCAGCAGTCGAACCAGACGCAGCCGCTGCTAATTTCTTTTTTGTTCAATACCATAGCACAAGTCTCAGTACAAGGACCTGTAAGATGGCTGACCTTTACTTTGCCATTAAAATATTTCAAAAAGTAGACGCTAATAGTGGACAAACAAAAATATATTTTGTTATTTATGCTATACTAACAATTAAATTATTTTTGTTGCATGAATGATTTTAAGTATTGAAATAGTGATCAAATTCCAACCAAAATATTTGAACAATTATTTAGCTGGGTACGAGATCTGTTCGGGGTCCTGCGTTTGTTGATGACGTTACACTATAGGATTGGCTGGATTTCGGGTAAAACCTTGTGGTTGGTTCAGACAAAACAAAAGTAGTTTTTGGCGAAGTGGGATTGTAGTTCTTTTTTATACAGTATATGAGTTCTATATTCATTTGTTTTATCAGTGTACTTATAGTTGTAATGTCGAACTATATGTTGGGACAATAACTGGACAAAAAATACCTTACAGGAGAAAGATATTTTCATTTATCTGGAAAAAGACATTGACAGAGACATGCCCTGTCTCCCCAGGTCTCAGTCAGCGCGCTAACACGACTTTGCGTAAATGTCAAAGTAAACGCACAGTGCGCGAAGTAGTGTTAGTTTGCTGACTGAGACACAGCCATGATCTTCCTTTTAAAACTAATCCTGATTCTTGGTAAATTTTCTATACATAAGAAAAAATAAATAAACGCGAAACCATACTTCAATCTGTTTATTATGGAGTATTATGCAAAAACACTGTGACTTAATCAAAGAATGTAAAAACTAAAAACAATAAGAACTAATCATCTGCTTGAAAGGTTCAACATCAATAGGTTAACCTTAATAACTGCTTTATGCTTTTTTTTTTTTGTTTTTCTTTGAATACATTTTTGTTTTTTAGCGACTATTTGTGTTATTTTTTACTCTCTATTGCATTTTTGGTATGTTTTGTTTGATTTTGTGATGAATTGCTGTTATTTAGTGTTGATAACAATAAATCTTTAAAAATGTAGCTCTACATAGTAGAAGCCAGAGGTAAAGTTATAAAAGGTTATAAAGTAATCCATGGATACCCATTAAAAGGGATTTACCATATCCTGACATTACCTCCCAACATCCTGAGAGCAGAAACCACTGTTTTCACAGGGCATAAAAAAAATTATACAATTAAAAATAAGTAGCCCTAACAATATAATCAAACCTCAATGTTAGCAACTTCTACTCAATATTTGCAACATTAATTTACAATTTAACCAGTTATACACACATGCTAAATTATTTTTATTTTTCTTGTTGTATTGAAAGAAGAAATTAAGTACATATTTGAGACTTATTTGAAGTTGTCAAGACAATAAATTAATACTAAACTGAATAAGCTTTGGTTAATTACCAAATTGTGAAATATAATCAATTTCTATTTATAAATAAGAGACTCTGAACATTTGATCTAACTGTCCAAGCACATCTGGTAGGCTACCTTTTATTAAGTGGCCTTTTAGCATTTTACGATTCAGACACAATTATTACGTTGGTATGTGGACTTCTTCCACCTGTACATTTTTCTGGAAAGCTTTGAAGGTGGACTAAAAAAGTTTGAGACATCAATGTACCGTCAATATGGGAATATCAATATCTATACAGTGATGTGGATTAATTTAAATACTTACCAATTGCCATTTCATTTTCCAGGTTTATGTTTTCCATTTCTTTATTATGAAGAAAGAAAAACAAGTCATTTAATTTTTTAACAAAGCCACACATTCGCTCAATTCAAATATGTTTATTGTAAAAAAACTGGACAGAATACAACAATCCTTAAAAAGTAATGTGAACTGTGTGTTAGGCCACATATTTGACAAATAATGCTAATCACATCAGTCCTTAGACAGTGATGTTAAATGAATAAAAATATTTTAAAATATCCCCTTAGCTACACATCTTATTTGTTTTTCCTGTTTTCTGTGCAGCAGGTATAACTTCTCTAAACAAAATATCTCAAACCATGCTTTGAGAAACTTCAACTAAAAAAGGAGCAGAAACAGACTATTTAGCCATATGCTATGAAACAACATTTTTGTAAGTGTTTAAATTATCTGACTAAAAGAAGATATTTTCCATTCTTTTACAGTAAAGGTTAGTTCACTTTAAGGCATTTAGCTTCAGCGATAAACTCTCAGATCGATGTTCACTCAAATTAGCATCAAATGGTTATAGAGTGATTAGTGAGTTTTTTAATTGCCCCATTTTACAATTACTTGGTTGATTATGAGTCACATATTAACACGTACACAGAAGAATGAATGTGTAATAAACTGTCATTTCTATCTGACTCTTTGTCCAAAGAAAAATGGTGGTTTTACACACAGGACAGAAATATTGTTGAAAGGGATTTGGAGCACCAAATAGCAGTGTATTATGTAATAAGGCTCTATCACATCCTAAGGTAATTAGCCGCAACATGTCTACAGTAATAAGCCTTCAGCTGGCTGTGTATCCAAGGAGAAGTGATCTACTCAATTAGGTTACTCGTTCATGTGAGGTTCAGCCACCAAGATGCCACTTTTCAGAGGGATCCCCTCCTCTGTTCTTCCTGTGTCACCTGAAATAATTAAAACACTGATTTACAGTCAGATTAAGTTTAATTACAAAATAAAAAAAGGAATTTAATTTGGATTAAGCTATTAAGGATATATATTTGTGTTTATGTACCTATCTGTCTTATCTTTCTTTCCCTTTGTGACAGCCTACATCCTTTACAACTAACTCATTTGGGTAAAACTGAATACGCCTCCTTTTGCCTTCTCTGATATGACTCTTACATCTCATAGTGTCTAAGAAAAAAAGACACTAAAATATGCTTTTTGTAGGCTATAAGGCAAAACATTGCATTTTTAATGTATCAAGACATTTTCACAGCAATATGTCATGAAGAATATCTTTTTTTTTATAATGACTTGTTTTGAGTTAAAAGTTTATTTTGTTTTTGCATTTTGTACACATGGTCACTAAAATATTTTTCAACTATTTTCTTTGAGGACCATTTAATCAAATTAAAAGATATTTTGATTTGATTTGATTGATAGAACTATTTTTAGGTTACTTGACAAAACAAATTGCAGTATACCAACACATATATTGTGACTCAAGTAAAAAAAAAAATCAAGATTTGGATTTTGATTAGTATCAGTTCTATTTTTTAAGTATTTTTGTAGTAACACAACCCTTAATATTATTAGCTGATATAAATGGGTAAAAAAAAAGAAAAAGAATGGGAAGAGAAATGTATACAAAATGTCCAGCCCTGTCAGACTGAGAATGGAAGGGGTTGTTGCTGCCTTACGCTTACAGTTTGAAGATTTGTTGTTCATCTGGCCTCCAGCTTCTCGTCTCAGAGACCTAAACCAACGTTGGAATGGCCACAAAGACTGGTCCCCTCTAGCCCTGGTATTATCTGAAAAGCAATAACAGGCATTTAATAATCTGGCAGCTTTTTTAAGCCCCCAATAAAACTCATGAAGTGTCAGGAAAGCATCTTTTGATCCAAAGCCATTGTTGCTGTGCCTAGTAAAGGAGCAAAAAAACTGGTCTTGTGAACATCACAAACTGCTTATGGGACAGATGCAGATAATTTAACAGACATATATTACTTTTAACATTTATCAATAACTTTTTCTTCCCAAGCAGGATACTTTACCACAAGTTTCCTAAAAAAAAAAAAAAAAACCTTAACCAGAAGCATACAACATGCATGACTTATATGTTGATCTACAGGGTTATTATTTCATAATATCAGACGTACTAGTACGTGCACGTGTGGGCAAAACAAAAGCACAAACTGCATGATGTTTTGTGCATATAGAGAGTGAAACTCATTCATTCTTAATACACCTGCTGTTTGCGACGCGTGAAAAACTTTGCATGCGTTTTTTCTTATGTTGCGCACTGTGACTTGTGTCTTCGGGATGAAACATCCGACCCATATAGTCTCTGGTGAGTGTTTGTGGAACACCGCGCGCATCAGACTCTCCAGAACTTGCGCGCACAGACGTGCCTCGTCGCTGTCCTGCGTGGTGCGTATTAATCCAATCAGCGCAGGAAGGGGGATGGAGGCACGTTTTGTGCGTGCCTTTACGTCCTTCAGGATCTCTTTTAAGCACGCTTGGTTCGACCTTTTGCTGATAAACGTCTGTCTGAAGATGAATACAATGACAGGAGAGTCTATCGCTCGCTTCGTGCTGTAAATATTAGCCCTCCTCGTGGCTGTTCTCTGAACATTGCTCCTTTGGCGGTGCTCCTTCTTTCCGTCCACTTCCAAACTAATATCGCTGGTCGTCACTGTCAATAGGATTTCATTGCATTCTCCATTTTCTGCCTTGCAATGATTTTCACTTATCGTATTAATCCGTGGAGAACAAGAGAGTTGTTCTTTACTGATCGCAGGGTCTTCGTTGTGAAACACGTCTCGCACAAACTCCTGCAATATCCCAACGTCATCCACCTCCACTCCTTCACTTCTGCAGGCATCACTAACCAGATATATCCTCTCTTTACCCCCGATCTGAGCAACAACTGATTGAAATTCCCTTTCTTCCTCGGGTTGGGTTTCCGACTCCGCCATTCTCACACAAATAAGGCCGTTTTAATAACCACATGAGATTTAAGCTTCACACTACAGATTATGTCAGTGAGGACAAACTTCCTGATGGTCAATGAGAACACCAATAGGAGAGCGAGAGGCTTGCAGTTTATTGGGCAATCGGCTAAGTGGGCGGAGCTAATGCTCTCCATGTTTATAACGCAGGTTCTCAGTTAATGAAGTTAATTTTTAATAGCTAACCAAACTCAGTCGACCTGTTCCAGCAATCAATCGGCTGAGATGCAGGGTACACCCTGGGACAGGCCAGTCCATCACAGGGCTAACGCGGAGAGACAGACAAGCATTCATGCTCACATTAATTCCTATGGAGAATTTAGATTGATTTAACATGCATGTCTTTGGATACTGGGAGGAAGCCGGAGAACCCAGAGAGAACCCTATTACCTCAGCAGAACACATAACCAAAGTCATAGAAAAAAAAATAGTGACAATATTTTAATCACACCAGTGACATGTAGTGAAAGAGAACATTTGCAATCTTTGTTACATAGATTTCTTAATAAAAAAATCAATCAAACAAACAAAAAGAATCAAAGTCCTGGATTCCCTGGTAGATGAAGAAATCTCAGGTCGTTTTTTTCAGTCCCACTATTCGCATGGAAAACAGTCCAGACTTCTCTCCAGTGTTGTAGATTCCTGACTTCTCAGGAAAAAATGAACAGAAGAAAAGTAGACATGAAGACAGAATTAGCACAAGTGGAAACCACAGACCATAGGAAAAGACGGTTCATCACACAATCCAGCACCCCCCCACAAACACACACACACACACACACACGCACACACATCAAACATCAAAGGTCTTCTGAGTACTTCCAGACTCTTAATCCTTTAATCCCCTCATGCCAGATCTGTAATTAAAGGTGATGTGAGTTTGACATGCCTCTGAAGTCATATACTGACATGTAGTTTAAATGACCTCCGTTGCTAAATCAGTGTGTGTGTGTGTGTGGTTTGTAATGTTTGACTAATGAATTAATGATAAACAGTAAAGTCTGTCCAAGTCAAATAGAATGGTTCAAACCAGTGACCTTTAGACTGGTGAGAGTTGATTGGTGCATGACATTTTTACAAAAACATTTCATGCTCTTGCTCCATCTTTGTCACAATTTAACTGTAAGATGTAATAGTTTCCAGAAAATGAATGTAAAGCACAACGTTTGGGAAAAAAACTGCAAATTTTACGCAGTAGGGTTTAGTTTGTGTTGCTTGTGTGTTCTCTGTTCACACACTGACCTCCTTGTTCAGCAAAAGGAGATGCTGAGGATCGAGAAGCTCCCTCGGACCACTGAGAGTAACTTGGAGACCTAAACGAACTGAAAAGGAAGTCAGTGTTTGAACATAAAAATATCAGATCTGGTTTTTTTTTGTCCTTTATTTGTTACTGAAACTTATTCTTTAAACTTAAGTTTCATTAGAAAGAGCAGTCTAATAAAAGCCCCGTATCACTCAGGTACTGGATGTTTTCATTTTGCTACAGGTTGAAAAGTTTTCAACCTCTAACACATTAAAAACATGTAAAACTTTCACAGCACATCTGAACAGGGAAGCTGGAATTCTGTAACTTTGCTGCCATCTTGTGGTTGAGGATTTCATCTGCTCACAGGATCAGGTCCAACACAAAATACTAAAATCACACCAGCTGCAGTTTGATGAAAAGCACATTAAGTTTGTCCCCTTTTTTTTATTTTACTCAGCATCATTTAATATAAAAAAGATGTGCAGTCAGAAATCATGATAACATGTCAGCTCCAGCTCATTTGGAGTTTCGCTTAGATGTGTTGTGATTAGCCTAGCGTGTGGATGTGCACTTTCACAACCTGTTATTTTCTTGTCCGACATCAGATCTCTGAGAGAAGAGTGGTGAATTGAGGTCAGGATTTTTACAGAGTCTACAGTGTCAGGAAAGGCCAACACAGAGTTTCTTCTTGCTCTTTGGCCGACATGCTCTGTCACATCAGTATCATATGGCATCTGAGGTGGCACCAGCGTTGCTGTGGACACAACACAAAGAAGAAAGGTCATTTACTTGTGATATTTCAGTTTTAACACAAATTAAATTGTTGAAAATGTCATTGCTTCACACTAATATGAACCTTTGACAGGTAATGAGAAAGATTAATAACCTGTGCTGAAGGATAGTCGACCCAATGACCTGTTAGTAGATTTGTTCCACGGCTCAGCTTCCTCAATGGATCCTGAAACACAGACCATTTTTACAGTTTAGATACATGAACAATAGCTAAGATAACTGCAAACTGGAAATGACCTAATCAAAAGATTTTCATTATCATACAATAACTAAGAAAAACATCAATGGAAGACAATAATTTGTTTTCTTTACGGCTTATTCCCGTTCAGGGTGGCAAAGGTGAAAGACAGTAAACACCTGAGACAGATTGCCAGTCCGCCATGAGGTCTCATCATCATCATCATCATGCTCACACTCACTCCTAGGGACGATTTAGAGTGACTAATTAACCTAACACGCATGATGTGAGAGGTAGTCAGAGTACCCTGAGAGAACACAGGCAGAACATATAAACTCCACACTGCCACTGTTCAACACAGTAGAATGGTGCTCAGTTCTGTGGCCCTCACAGCACGACGGTTGCTAGATTGAGTTTTGATTGGGGAAGGTTTAAATAACGATCTTTCTGTGTGAGCTTGAATGTTCTCCTCTGGCCTCCTCCCATCCACAAGACATGCATGTTAGGTTCATTTCTGTGGTTCAGTCATCAATTATCACATGTTGTTTTGGATAAAAGTGTTGGCCAAATGACTGTAGAATATAATATAATATAATATAATAGAATAGAATAGAATAGAATAGAATAGAATAGAATAGAATAGAATAGAATAGAATAGAATATCCTCCAAGCTGAAGCATGATTAATCCAGTCCAAAGAAAGAAAGGCATGAAGATACTTAATTATCTCTTGGTGGTAACGTCTTACAAATTTGACTAAATGAGAGTTATAGTTAATCGTTTCTTCATGTTTTGCAAGTATATATAATTCAATTAAAAGTGGAACTTACCAACAAACACAATGATAAAAAGCAATGAAAACAGAGCCCGAAAACAAAACTTGCTGTTAGCCATAGTGAGCAGAAAAGCAAATGGACGGCTGGAAAGGTGATTGTGGGAAGAAACTTTATAATGACACAGTTTTAAACAGTACATAAAAGACCAGTCTGAGAATAATAGGTGTTACATTTCAGACAGGTTTGGCTGCTCTCACATACACTGAGCTTCAAGTGTGAGCTGTGGAGAAGTATTCTTTCTGCTTGCTAAAGAAAAAGTGTTTGAAATGAAAATAGACTCATAAATCCTAATGTTGAACATCTTGACCCTTATTAATATTTTATATATGTACATTTTAAAAATACATTTGTCTCATAATGTTAAAGTAAATTAGAGAAAATGATTAATGAAAATGTCCACCACCAACTGTTTTTATCTTTTGATTTATATTTACTGTTTTTTTTGGCAGAGCAGGTTTTATTTCCTGCACTTTTGCTCTTCTATACTTCAATTATTTATTGAAATTTTAAAATAAAAAACAGCATAAAGGTTGTAACTTCTGCTGTCTATATGAATATATTGTTGTAACTCATTAATTAAAGATTTATATTCAAGGGATTACATTTATCTAACCGTATGATCATCACGTTTCAGAATATCCTTCAAAAAGCAAGACTACATAGAAAGTTTAAATTTGTTTCAGCGTGAGCTTCACCCACTAGATGGTACAATTTCTCTACCTACACACAGGCACACATGCACACACATGCACATGCACACACACACACACACATACACACTACATCAATGTATGTATTTATAATATATTTACAAATATACCCAATATGAATAAAGGGTAAAATAAATATTAGGCCGTGAATTTAAGTTCAATGGACACATTGTTAGTGTTTGGGCCAGCTCTCCTGTTTTTTGTCATGTCATTACTACAACATGACACATAATTCTCAGGGAACGTACTGGGTGGCTGTGAGGACACTGCTGCACCATCTGTTGAGGCTTTGGAACATGCTTTGACTGTTTAAGTCGTTGATTTGTACAATGATATTCAGACTTGATTCAAACCACACAGATGTCACAGATTTTCCTTTAAAAGATGTTTCTCAGTTTCATGGCCTTCCTCAGGTCTTAGTGCCATGTCTCCAATGGTGAAATAAATACTGTGTCATTTGGGGGGACTCAGGTATGCAAGCAATTGTTGGCAGTGAAGCGGCAGAAAATTCTGCTGCAGGGTCATCCGTGTCAAGTGCACATGGTTTATGTCACTAGTGACACTTTGGGTCTCTTGGAAGTGCCAGTCACATCAGAATCACCTCAGCTAACATGATGAGAGACTTACATATGTGTACGCACACACAGATACACTGACATACGCGTCCTTTGCTCTAACCTCAACTGTAACATCTGAGTGTTTAAGCTTTAATCATTTCACACTAAGTTTTATTTTTATGTATGAGTTTGCTCTCATGAGAAGAAATGTCTATCTATCTATCTATCTATCTATCTATCTATCTATCTATCTATCTATCTATCTATCTATCTATCTATCTATCT
>JBAMIG010000015.1:10845805-10864287 GCA_037177335.1 Kiunga ballochi
TATCTATCTATCTATCTATCTATCTATCTATCTATCTATCTATCTATCTATCTATCTATCTATCTATCTATCTAAGTCCATCCATCCATCCATCCATCCATCCATCCATCTATCTATCTTGTTTATACAGTGTCAAAGGTCACTGTGTTAACAGTTAAGCTGTAGTTGCAGAGAAACATCAGCTCTCTCCAGCAACGTTAAACAAAAAGAAAAAAAAAGAAAAAAAAAGAGAAAGCACAAATGTCCTGATGGAGTCCTGCTACTTGTCTGTCCAAACTCTCTCCTGTGCTAAGACACTTACAAAGCCAAACAAGAAGTCCACTGTAAGCAACTTTTCCAGCCCAGTGGGTCTGGACACAGACTACTAGTCCGTAGAGAAATGAGGGGTCGAGGGTTAGGGCACAGATGGTTACACCTTGAATACGTCAGACTAAATCCACAATGCGTGAAAGGTCAGGGGGCACCAGGGACAAGAAGCTCCACAGACCGAAGTGGGGAACGATGTGAGAAAACTTCAGAGTTTGGAAAGGCCGGATTGCAAAGCAGCTGCGTCACAACAACAAAAGAAAAACATTGTAAAGCCCATGGAAGGAAAAAAAAGAGTTAATAAAAGGCAGAAATAACTGCACATAAGAGCTTCAGAAGGCTTTAGTTATTAGTTAACAGCATCCTCCGTCAAACTTAATGTAATATTATCAATGTAAATGTCAGACTATTTCCAAAGTGTATTCAGGGTTTCATTTAACCAGACTAACCATCAAGATAAGAACGTAGACTTCTCAGTAAAATTAACTTTGCTGAATGAACAGAATTTTAAACAAACTGTCTATTATTTATCTCTGATTATTGCTTGTGAGAAGAGCAAAAAACATGGTTATGGTCTTTTACTTAACAGCCTGCAATCCTTTTTTTCAGCCAATTGTCAAATTGAATCAGCTGCATACAAGAGAAACCATATCTGTGTTTCAACAAATCTTCTATCAGCTGTTTCTCTGATTTCAGGGATGCAACTTTAAAGAAAGCAAGTCTGAAGTTTCCAAAGTCAGAGTTTATTTTGTGATGAGCTGTGTGTGCAGTTATGAAACCATGAGAATGCAAGGACAACATCCTGTTGTCATAGTAACAACCTTGTCTGAAAATTTAAGGTTTTTAAAGCATAAAACAGCAGGCCTTCAGCTGTGTGGTGGAGTTTTATAATGCAAATCTCTGTGATGAAAAAGCCAGGTTTTCAACTGCAGGCCTTGGCTGAGGTAATTGAATTATCTCTTCTGAACTCTGAGCACAGAGCAGCTGATCAAAAAGCAACAGAGGAATGAGAAAAGGCAGCGACCATGGCCAACCAAGTTGTTTGGAGAACAATATTTTGTGGGTCACTTTTTGTTTTCATAGTGGGTGAAATAGGTTCATGAAACAGAAAAAAATATATATTGAGGGAGAACATTTGATCATAGATGCTGCAAATCATTTAAACCTACAGCTGCTTGGCTTCAAGTCTGATAGCAGCTTCACAGAAGTGAAAGGAAATAGGGAAAACATGCAACATCACTGCTAATTCACCAATTACTACCACTAATTGTTGCCTCCTGAGGAGAGGTTAAGCAGACAAGTCAATACCTCCTTGGGTGCTGTGAACTGGCTCTGCCAAAATGTCATCCATCCTGAAGCCTAATCGAGTTATCATATCAACAAATCTCCCACCACAGGCCCCACGGTTGACACTCTCAAAGAGAAACCCAGTGGGGGACAACTCATTTCCAGCAGCAGGATGATAGAGGAAGGCAGTCATGAAGGCTAGGAATTCCTCTTTAGGATGAAACAACTTAGATACTCTAGTCCTGTAACTCCAGACTTGCTGTGGAAATCAGCATGAAATAACGGAAACTCAGATTGCACATAATGTAGGCCTGCACACAAAAGTGTGAGGTAATACAATGTGGCATCTTGCAGAGTTCAAAAGGGAGAGTGGTGACTGCAGCCCCCTGTGGTCCGGTTTTAGTAGAAGTGCTGGCTTGCTTAGAGAGTGGGTTAATGTACTGTTAATCTGGGGTCAGAAATGCTCCTTCACACTCATACATCAATATTGACGGCACTAAACACTACAAACCAGCAGCACCAATCTTTCCTGCTATAAACATTTTATAACGTTTTTGTAGGAAAATCTTTTTTCACTGCAAACAACAAAAAAGTTAAAAATAGTGTCAAAATGAAAACAATATATAGAACACAAGAGACTTTAATCAAATAAAACCTTATTTATAGAGCATGTTTCATGCATAAGCAACACAAAGTGCTTTACATAATAAAACAGTTTCAGTTACATATAAAACATTCACTTTAGTAGTAGTACCTTCCCTGCTTCCCTGCATATCTTAAAGGTTTTAAAAAAAGATAAAAGAAAAAGATAATGAAGAAATCAGTTTAAATATAAACTTAATTATGGTTTTACATGTGTACTTTGTAATTATAGAAGCAGTGTGACTTGTCATAAAAGTTCAATCTCACTACTCAATTATGTAGAAAAGACATGTTGCTTCATCTTCAATAACAATAATTTTACAGTCCGAGTTTAACAAAAGCATTTGAGGAGCAAACTGGATTTGTACTGTGAAAGCTGTTTGAGATGTATCAGGTTAAAACTTTTCAAACTCCCTGCATACAGACCATAATATACAACATCCACAGTTGTTAAAACTGTTAAGCTGTTTTATTTTCCAGAAACAACCTCTCCCAAACAAAGCTCCCAAGTTCTTCAAATCCACTAATGTTCCTGCGACCCGTTAAATTTGGCTCAGCCACAACTAGCAAAAATCAAAATGAAAACTAAACTTTTAGGTAGTCAAATATCATATTTCATATATTAGTTGATGGACGGTGCTGGTTGTCCGACCCTGACATGCTGACAGAGCAATGAGGGATGGGAGCAAGCATTCCCTGAATCCACAAGGATTTCAAAATATAGAGATATGGGTGATATCTGGCTCAGCAGACTCTACACAAACATACTTACTGGCATATCTATGCACGCTCCAACACACAATCACTTGTACACACCCCCTTCATGAGTCTCACCTGCATCAACAAAGCTGATAGTTGAGATGCAATCAAAGGGTTTTTGTTTTGAGACCATGATAAGATTTTTATCTTGCCTAAGTGATGAGATGTGGCCTTATAAATTACAAAGAACCTCTGACCTGACTCCATTGTTGTTCCCTCTCATGGGCTCATTAATTGAATTAGTTATTCATCGACAAGTGGAGAGTGTCCTGAATTAGTCTCTCTGCTCTCCTGCCTCTCAGTTTTAAGAGTCTCCTTAGTGGCGTGATGACTGGTTTCCATTGTGCAGGGCTGTGTCTGTGGGTCTGTGAAAGTGGACGGGGGAGACAGGGTAGGGCAGGTATGGAGCAGCCCATAGGGGGGATAACCTCTGACCCTGTTCTGGAGAGGAACTTGGGTCTATACAGCAATACAATACTTCCAGCATACAGCCCTCAGTGGCCGCCTGCTGCTACCCACAATAAAGCCCTTTGCCGGGGTCTCTCTGGGCAGAAAGGCCCCCTGGAGCGCCGACTGCCATCCGGAGGTCTTTCACCGCTTTTTTCTCTCTCTATCTCTGGCAGTCGCCTAGAAAGAGAGGAAAAACTCAATAACAGAGAAGATACAAGGGAAACAATGGTCTTTAGAGGGCATCTTAACCCGAAACAAACAGTGTCAACATCTGTGGGGAGTGGCTAGATAGATGGAAGCTATGTCCGCCATGGACAGAAAAGGGCCTTTCCTTGTGGCAAGTCACACTGAAAAGGCTACAGTGTTGTTTTGTTGTGTAGGAGAGGGATTTGGTCCTTGTGCCTTTTCAGCTGCAGTTGAACCACACTGTGGTGTGGGTGAAGCAATTTTGTCTCGCTGTAGAGCCGGGGCAAAAGATGAAGCAAAGCCTCGAGAGCAGAGCCTTTCTTCCCATGGCCTGCGCCTTTGGAGGGGTGAAAAAGATTATTGTCGAACACGTAAAGTAAAAAAAAATGCATCAAAGTCGGCATGAGCGTGGCAGGTGAAAGGTTGATGTTGCAAGGAAGGGATGACTATGGACACACACAGCGTGTAGCATGTGTTTATGTGTGTGTGTAGGCCACACACCACCTCAGACGCGTGGGAGTGTATTGGATTCTCATGGGCTGTCTGGGAAAGACACTGTCCCCCTCTCTGCCCTTCTATCTCTTTCCCGCTAAAGCGTGTGGTCTCCTCTCATGTGAACACACTGCAAGTATAAAGGATCTCTTCATCTTTCTTTTTAGGCTTTCTTTTGCATCCTGATGTGAAAAGGGTTCATTCACTGAGGCCCTACAGTCTAACTCCCCCACTCATCCCAATTTATCAGTTACTGCCAATTGGGCCTAACTGGGAGCTTGTGGGAATCCAGGTGCTTATCATTAATACTGCCTCTTTGTGGTTTGTGAGGATACGCTGGAGGAACTATGTGTCATGTTCCTGCACGTCTGCAAGGGCTTTGCCAAACCATGCTTTCCCTCAGTACACAGCATCCAGACACACACGCCCACACATGCAGTTACACATAGACATGCCTGCGGTGATGCTTCTGCAGTGTTGCTGAGCTAAATGTCCAGCAGCACATAAATATCTTTGGAGTGTGCAAGTTACACTCCAAAGTTGCACTGCATGCTGCTACACCAGTCTCCTGACCTACTTTTTCTCTGATATGTGATTTTTGGTCAGCTTCTGACAATTTCGAGATATTATCAAGTACTTTTAAGCTCACAAAACGTTTCACACTCAATTGTAGAAGTGCATAGTATCGAAAAAAGCTCCAACAAAAATGGACCAAAGACAAATAAAGGCAGGCTGTGGCTCAATGTATCATCTCAGATCTTATTTTTGCAAGAATGACACATCCTGGCATTTCACCATTGCAACAATTGTATGACTTAAGTTAGACTTACTGTTCAAAACTTTAGAAGTGTCACAAATAGACATATTCATGCTGGGATCAAAGTGACAGCTGTGGTATGTCTGAGCAGACATAAGTCATTTGTGTTTGCTTTGTATATTCAGCATCTTTGCTGTTAGAGGACTTGTTTAGGCTTAAATGGACAATTAATTAGCCTTTGAGTGAATAAATGTTTTCATCTCACATGTTCACTGTCATGTCAGATGAAATGGTACCAAATTTGGACAATACTTTTACAAGTACCTTTACTCTTTTTCTCGTTTGATTATTATCTTGCATATGTTGCTTTTACGGAGAGGAGCATACGACACAAGAGCGAGTAGCACCATAGGGTAAAGCAGACTAATGCTCTCAGCTGTATAATGTTTTGATCTTTCACCACACATTTAGCGAGGAGTGAAAAATGCTCCATTATTTTAAAAACAAAACAAAAAAGAAGATGAAAAAAACTAAGATTGATAACATTGGGTATGAAAAACATCCCGTTTTCTGACTGGAAGAGGGTGGACACTTGAAAAGTGAAAGCTCTGTTAAATGAAACACTTTCCATGAGGATCATTTTTATCCTGGGAAACTACGAGTAGTGGGACCAGTGGCTTATGTTTTCAGCTTCCCAGTCATTAATGTTCATTAGCACACCTGGGGAGAGAGTGAGGCGCTTGCAATGCAAGGTGCACCTTTGTTCTGCAACACTGTGCCAGTGGAGGTCTGGTAATATTAGATATGGCTGACCTGAAGTGAATGTTGGCTTCAGAGAGGAAAAGGGAGCCCCATACTGGGCAGTGAGAGATGGAGGGATTGCACACTCCAAACAGATAATCTCTTGTATTCCTTCCCCCCTGGTGCTCCTTGTTTCCAGTACGCTGCCCCCTTTCCATCATGTTGTTGGCTAAGCTACTTAAAGCAAAATTACAATTATTACTTGTGGAGGCCTCTTACACCAAGTGTTCCTACTATCAGAGTTGGCAAAGGTTTGCTCCTAATAAGCATCTAATCATGGTCTTTTGAACTGGATCAACTGTGTTTCATTAAAATGATTCACTGGTATGTTTTTTCATTGTTGTTCACAGAAGTGGTAGATTACTAAAAAGGACAACACATAAACACAGCATGACCGCATGACACAGCAACCATCGCCTCCCAGTTTGGCTATCAAGGAAATGTGAAACATGTTACACAGCACACTGTAAAAAAAAAGATCCCTTCTAATGCTAATGTAAAACATTGGGTACGGTTACATGATGATTGATATTTTAATTTATAATTTGGAATTAAATAATCCAAATTAAACTATTCTTCTTTGAGTTTATATGAAAATAATATTTTCAAACTGAGGTTTACATGGAAACATATGTTAACCAGAATTAACTACTTCCTGCTTTGTGTAGTTTTTTATAAAATGTGGAAAATTACATAAAAGGAATAATTTTTGCTTTGCTTTTTATTATATTTGTGAAGTACTAGCTCGATATGAGCATACTATTTCACTATTTTCAGGAGCTGAGGAAGAGAGGTCTAAAAAGAGAGAATAGAAGATGGGAGGCAGAAAACTACATGTGCGTCATCATGGCGGTAAAAGTTACTGAGCATGTGCAGAACAACCAGAATTAACTTAGAGCAGAATAAAGGTTTACATGATAGAGGAATGAATTATTTCAGGTTTAAAACAAAGGTATAACTTAATTTGGAATGAAGTCTTATGCAAAATTGTTATTTTATCTCCTTAAAGTGGAATTACCTTTTATTCTGAATTAACGAGTAATTAAAACTTTATGTGAATGTGGCCAAAATATGGTTTGGAAGGTAAACAAAAACATGGCTGTACAGTAAAACGTTATCTACACAAGAACACGAATTTGGTGTTTGTGAGGAGTATAAATGGTGGCCTGTTAAACTCTATAGCGCTGGGAAGAAAAACTATAAACGGAGCAGTTGTTTCTGGGGGTATTTTATATGCCAAAGCAAATGGCAGTTTGACTGCCTGAGCATGATAACCAGCCCAATCTCTGCCTGTGTTTTTCTCTTCCTCTGCTTCCAGGGTAGCAACTAACAGCACAAAGTGTGATCACACAAGCTGAAAATACACACTACATCAGTTTTAAACCGCAAAGAGCCCTCCTGTAAAGACCAACCTTAATGAGGCAGGAGGTGTATGTTCACTGGTGTGTGTACATGCTCAGGCAGAGGCTAACACCTGGACCAGCTGCTAGCTATAAAGCACTCGCGCTGTTGGGGTCTATTAAAGCCCCTCGCAGGCAGCCTTCTTTCTTCCTTCCCTTCAATCTCTCATGAAGCTTAAAAAATTACTTAACAGCATCCTCCATTAATGGGCCTCTAACAGGCTTAAGTGGGGGCACACATTTCACCGTACACATGCACATTCAAATTGAAGAATGCTCTCACACTCATTCGGAACCACAAACATACACACACCCTCAGGTGGGTCAAATGCATCAAAAGCAGTTTTTTTTCCCCACACGTAGAAGCAGGCAGCGGGTGGCAGGGTTGTGTGTGTGTTAGACGGTGTGAGGAAGTGTAAAGCAGGCTTATCTGGCTCAGCATCAGCACTGGGATGATTTGCTCACAGTCAGCCTTGTGCGGGTGCAGAGACAGTGCCTTTGTGCTCCTGGCAAAGGACAGACGGGATCCTGTCTCAACAGCAACAAACTCCCAGCAACAAACTTATTTAATTATGAAGTATAATGTAGTGGAATTTATCCTAATTGTGTTTACGCAGACATAAACAGACTATTTATTTGTACATTTTCATTTCTCATTTCATCTTAGGTAAACTTTGTATGATTCTTATGGATGTGTCAAATGATTATGTAGTGTGCTGAAACTTTTGCTCGGCCAAGATATTCTTCCAAAAAAGATATTTGATCTCACTGATTTTTCCTGGATAAACAACAGGTATAAAATGAGGTGAGTACTCCTGGCTTATTTTTCTAGACAGATTATATAGTTCAAAAAGCCTCAGCAACATAAAAAGTACAGCAGGTACACCATGGTCAAGGATCATCTTGCAAACACAAATTTAAACCAGTTGGTTTGACATTAAAATCTGTGTTGAATTTACATCACAGAAGAGTCTGGATGAATTAAGTGTATGCAGGAAACAACTTAAAAAAATAACTAAACACTTTCTGCTGGTGTTTGACACTTGACCTCAAGTGAAATGTGGTAAACCCTTGCATCTGGCTCTCCCCGTTAGGGAAAAACAAACAGTGAGAATCACTTGCAAATGTGCTCAGCAGCTAAGCTGGGCGTATGCCATCCACAAGTACGTGTCAGCATGAGGAAGATTTACTCCCTTTGAGCACAGGGCCTGTTATGTCCAGGAGTGATTAGCTGATTGACTGAGTATGTGCTAGGACTAAGGATGTGTATATGTGTGTGGGTGCATTTGTGCATGTGTGTTTTTGACAGTGAGCATGAGTATGAGGGAGTGTGTGTGAGCATCTGTGTCTCTGTGCTAATGATGTGATGTCTGTGTGTGGAGTTAGACTGTTTTCTTTCTCGGTGAATGTATGCATTCCACGCAGAGCAAGGGAGCGAAATTGTATATAAATTTGTGTTTTCTTGGAAGCCAGGCAGCAAGGGTTACAGCAGTGCTTTGGGCTGGAGCAGAGTTAACAGCTCATTAACACCAATTCATTACGGGCCACTTCTACTTCCCTCGTGGTGTTCTGCTGTAAGACAGAGCAAGCCACCCTCTCTCACACACAATGTAAATCACTGAAGCCTAACATAAGATTTTGAAGGGGAGGGAGGGTGAGCTATGTAGTCTCCTGGTGAGAAATGCGACCTGTATGTTTTTTAACTGCAAGTTCATGCACACATGCGAAGAAGTACTCAAGACATTAGAGACTCATTTGCTAAAGAGCAAACTAAAAGACTAATTGAGCATAAAAATAACATTGCCAGTAGGTGTAGAAGGTGTCTATTTGTGTTCTGAACAGACACAATAGTTGTGTTTGTTTTTTACGAGCCCCCATGGTTAAGCTGTTATTTTGAAATTTATGCATATGTAATCATGAAAACATGCAATCATTGAAGCAATTGCATATTTTATGCATGTAATTTTGTTTCCTTACATAACATCCATGGCAAAAGAAACCTGATCTTAATCTAATTCCTATAGGAGGCAGTATGAGGAGAAGAACACCGTGCCTGGCTCATAACATTGTACTGTATAAACTAAAAGTCATGCGGAAACTGTCAAAATATTCACAAAAGACAAAAGTGAAGTGTAACAAAAAGTAAATAAATATAAGTGAGTAATTATCCACTGGGCAGGAATAAAATTATTTTCCATATATGACACAGCTGCCTACTCTGTAGACTGGATGTCAGAGGCTGAGTGCCCAGAGCACAGCTGCTGAAGGTGCAGAGAAGCGCTGAGGGAGTATCTCTGTGTGTTTGTGTGTCAGTAATTTGGCCCTTGATATTTTGACCCTCTCAGCACCTTCATTTGTAACACAGGACAGGTCTATACAGAAAAGTAGCTGAGAATAGAGATCAAAGAGGTAACAGAAAGTATCAGATGCAAAGATACGCAGACTAGAAATCATGAGCAGTCTCTAAACCCGCAACCTTTGACCTTACTAGCCCTATACTTTTACATGTTAAACAAATAGTCAATAATTCTAACACAGTTAGTACATGTAGGCTTAACTGGCATTAATTTAAATTTTAGACATTTTTGTTGTTATGAAGGAGTGTGCCACTAAAAATACAGTTCAGAAATCTGCATTGTATCAGGATGCATACACTTTATTTATGCACAATACACACAGGGCTTTATAACACTGTCATCAGTCCTAAATCTTAGGCCATCTTTCAGCAACAATAATGGCAGCTGATGGCTCTCTTGAGGACGATCATTTATCACTGCTTCAAAAGCTTCCCATTGAGGAGAGCATGAAGAAGAAAGAAACACAATCCTTTTATTATGGCACAAATAAATGGCAGCATATGGACTTGGCACTCACAATCCTTTCCTAGCTTCTTTATATTGGGCTTTGAGCATAATTTCATTGCAAAATGTATTTGGACTTTAGCAGAAGGGCTGATGAGGTGAGGGATCGTTACCTCTTTTGGATTTTTTCTTTTGAAGCCTCCATTACCCTGACCTCCAAAAAATGAAAGAGAAGGAAAGCCATAAACCCTATTTTCCATTACATCTATTTAAAGCAATGCCTGCAAGTGAAGGGGTGGTGGGACAGAGAGAGTAAAGAAAATTGGCTTCTGGATACCGTTTACACCACTCACATGTCAATGCAAATAAGGTGATCCGGCCATTCAGCATTTCATTTGCCCCAAACAGAAACAAGGTTCTTTGTATCTAAGATGGTGCCATGAATGTACTTGTGCCCATATATCTCTTCTCCTTCTTAATTAAAATAAGTTGGTGCTATAATAGGATTGTCAACTACCAAGGAGTGACAGCTTAAAAGAAAGGCTTTCCAGTTGAAATGTGCCTTTGAGGGCTGATTTTCCAGGGCTTTTTTGCTTCACTTTAAAGCTCCATCCAGTTCAGTAGTCCTTTCAGTGTAGCCGGGATACAAATCCATGCCACCGCAGCTATCACAGGGCCAAAATGGGCATAAAAAGCTGCATTACATCTCGCTTCATTTTTAAAGGTTTCCTTTGGCTTCTAATGTGCAGAAGCAGTCTATAGCACAGAACGTCCCACTTTGGTCTGCCAATTGCCAGTGTTACTGGGATTCGTCATAGGGAAGTCAAAGAATTGCTTTGCAGACAACGCTGGTGGCTATCATTTCTTCATGGTACAGGCTCTCAATCTTATTTCAGAAACGCCACCGTCATGTTGCTGCTTGCCAGACAGCAAAGCCTCTGCCAGCGACCCATCAACCGTCTGCCGGAGTGATTTCCATTTTCAATTAGCCACTGTTCTCTTAATTTTCTTTTGCTGTTACCTCATATTTATTAACATTTTGACAATTTCTTGACAAATTCCAAGAGTATGGTCTTTTCCCTCCATCCTGTGCGTTTCAGAAGGTTGTGCCAGCAAGCGATAACCACCCTCAGCCAAAGGCTACTGCTGCACTTTCAGTCTTTTTTTGGTTCATTTCAAGACATGCAATCCTTCACCATTCACCCTTCAACAACATCTCCACAACAAAAGACATATTTTGCAACCTTCACTGCAAATGTGCAAACACTTCCATGAAAGAAGAGCAGTAAAGCAGACCTGGTGATGATTTACACTTAAGTGTGAGACTTGGCAATGACAGATCTAGAAAAGACAAGGTAAACAATTAATCAGTCAGGTAAACAATATCCCATTAGATTATCCTGAAAGAACATGCATCTTTACATTCAGCTTTATTTTAACAAAGTCTACCTGGCTATTGAACAAAAGGAGGCAGCCATCCTGCAGCTGCACCTGCTGGTGTTAAATGCACTTTGAGTATTTTTCAGATTAGAAAAAAATCTAATTGCTAAAATGTTATATTAAAAAATAATCTAAATGCTTACATATGTTTCGCATTATGTCTCTCTACACAACACCTACACAAGCATTAATGTGGCTTTAGAGGAAACCGTCCCTGCACCTCATTTCCCTCCGTCCTTACCCACATCTGATAAAGCAGGAAAACCCAGTGCATGCACTTTCCACAATGAACTGAATCTGGCAACCTGTAAAACTTGTAAAACATGATCACACTTTATGAGGACCATTCAAGAGGTCTGCTGAAATAAAGGGCACTCCTGTCTTAGAGTTTAACTCAAATATGATGGAAAACTGGAGATTACAGGGCTTGAACTACCTGCGATCACAGTATGAATACTCAGAGAACAAAAAGAAAATGATATTTTCTACAAAGAAGTTGAGGAAATTCTACACTTTCTTTAACCTAAACCAAATTGAGCATTGACGAGTGGTTGTGTCTCAGTAAAACATTTATTTGTGTCGTTGTTAAGCAAATTCTTGTCTGATAAATGTAAAACTGTAACTTTTTTGGCTCTTGTTTGTCAGCTGGGCAACATTCATGTGTGATGACAGGAACATTTGTTATCAATGACCATTTATATTTTTGACTTTGCAAACATGAACAAGAATTATAATTCTAATGTTCAACCTCTAATACAAGTAATAACTTGACTGCCTTGCTAATTCAGTTAAAGTAGTACTTTAAATACCTGTATGAATTTACATTAGACTACTAAAAAAGAATGAGCTGTACTATACCATGCAACGAGCAGGTTACCTCTTACAATTTCTTGGAAATCATTTATTTCTGCGTCATTAGTCTCACTGACTTTATATATATTTTTAATGGACAGTCTTCAGACATACTCAATAAAGCAGAAAAAACATATTTAAAATGTACAAAACTTTCCTTTGAACAAATTGCTTTTTGCCGAACAGAAGTTGTATCAGTCCAGCCAGTACTGTTTGCATTTGAATTGGGCTTTATACGTGCTTAATCAAGAATGATAAAAGAAGTGACGTAAAATAAAAAAAAGAGGAGAGCAAAAATAAGCAGCACATTGAAAGAGAAGACAAGTAATCTGAAAAGAGTTACAGAAAAGAGACGCATGCGAGGGAGCAGGAAACAAAGAGACAGATTAAAAAGACCTAATGTGGAAGTGTGTTGGTGGTGCTGATGAGGAGCCAAACCCTGTGGACATCACTTCAACCACATCTTCCTGGGCTGCAGTCCCTCCCTCTCCTGGTCCAGCCTCTGGAATAATACATTATCAATTACAAGCACAGGGGAGCACAAAGGAAGAGGGGAGGAAAATGGAAGGGGCAGGAGAAATCTGGGTGAATCTTCTGGATAACACCTCTGGCACAAAGCTTAAATGTGCTGAAGACAAGACCCCACTATGCTGCACAGGCACACATGTGTAGTTTAATCTCTGCAGCCATTCAGGCATTTAACAGAGTCCAGAGGTGCCCTAGCCAACACTTTGATGGAACACCTGCAGCGAAACGGGATCTTTACTGGACTGAATGCAACCTGAACCTTGCATAAACCGAGCGTTACAGAATCCCATCACGAGGTTTAGAGCATGGCTGATGGACTCCAGAAAGAGCACAGCTGATGGATTTGAAGATTACTACAGGTGGCTGTACTCATGAGTAATTTAATGTTGACGTCATTGCCACTGGATATAAGGGTGATATCAGAAACTTGTGACAGAGTTTAACCGTCCTGTACACCAGCAGCTGTATCTGGGTTTAGATCTGACTTGCTTTAGTCTGAGCTCTGTCCTGGCTTAAAGTGACTAAACTTGAGTCATGCTCAAAAAATATATTATTTTACACCATTCATTCACATATTTTCCTCACAAAGGGGAAACTGGTCATTGCCATCTCTGTGGGGGAAGACTTTTAAATCACAGCTCGTCCTGTAAGGAGACACAAACTTTGAGTCCTGGATTTGGGGGGATATTTCTAAATTGTTGCAAATGATTCCTAGGAAATTTCAACATGTGTCTCTCTTTATGTAGCCAAGTCTCTTTTTATCACCTCACTCCATAAGACATAAAATCTTGCTTCTTTCATACAACCCAGAGGATAACATAATGCCTTGACTCAGAGAGAAGAAAAAAACAACTAAAACAGCAGATATCAGCTTTCAGTTCATACACACACAGAAAGAGATTTCTTTATTTAGAATTTGATGAATCAGCAAAGATGCAAAAGATAACTTCACTTACTGTGGCAGTTCAGAGCTGGAGGGAAAAACAAACAGTTTGGTTCAACCACAGATTTTTTCATGTTGTTTGGATTGCACAAGCTCTGCGAGAAATGCTCTCATAAAAATAGGCAGCAGGGAATATGTTGAATTCACATTACAGGAGTTTCAAGTTCTATCACTAAAATCCCTAAAATGTTGGGACACAGTGAGGGTCACAAATGCTTTCACAAAGCTTATTATAGTGCTTCAGCTTTATAGAGATACACATTTTCTTTATTTATCAAATTAACCAACAGAAAATCCTTGGCTGTTTTGACAACTTTGTTCATTACTTAAACAGTAAGTTTCACTGTTAGACTCATTTAGAAGAAAATTTCAGCAAAACTCAAAATAAGAATGTGACAAGTTTAAATAAGCATCAACAACTCCAAATATGTTGTAATGCTCACACACACAAAAGACAAAAAGTCAACAAAAATATGTAACACCTAACACAAAAAAACTTCATGCATTCCATGGGAATGACATGACACAATACATCAGTCAGCAGGCATTATGTGTGCCAAATATAGGCTGTTTCAGAGAAGTCAATGATGAATTTGTCGGCAGGTCTGGTTTCGCCGGCACAAAGCAGAGTGCCGCCTCAGCTACACAGGCTGTCACTTTGCACCGCCCAGGGTCACGGTTTCTGCTCTGAGCGCCGTGACCGCTGTGGTAATTACCTAAATTGGTGAAAAAAAGGCTTCGGCATTCCAGGAGTGTCACAGAGGCTGGGTTTGTGTGGGCAGAATATGAGTTGGATTCTCTGATTCCAGGGTGGATGTGAAGAGATTTAAGCATTCAGGAATTTTCCCTTCTTCTTATGCTCCCCTGTCACTATCACACCCATCAACCCACCCATCCCTTGATCTGCCTCTGTTTCCTCCACAGAGGAAGAAAGAGGTGGTGGGAGGGAAGAGACCTGATGGAGATCAAATGAATTATGTGGTCAAGCCTGCCTGGTCAGCACAGGTCAGTGGGTTGAGTGACCTCTGACTCTATCAACTTTTACCATAGATGCTGAAACTGTACAAATAAACAATAAATAAACAATCTGGGCACAGATAGGAGCATGAACATGCAATGACACAATATCTTCCAGAGTTGTAATTTGTGAAGGAAACTGTATCTGCTTCTGTTTTTAGATTCAGACCTGGTTGTGTTTCAGTTTAGCTCTTGCAGCGTCATGGCAGCAGCAGCCAGGCACGCTCCCTGGAGACAGTAAGCTAGCTAGCGTCATCTGTGCTAACAAGGACCACGCTTTTTCTATTTCCACCTAGTCTGCCAGCAGTTTCCAGACATGGTTCTATTTAACGCCTGCCTCCTCAAGGTGTGGGACCAAGAGCGGGGCCCACGATTGGTAAGGAAGCACGGCACAGAAATAATCTACATTTTTGAAAATGACATTTTTCATTGTCAAGGTGTTGTGCTGCAGCTCCGGTTTTGTGTACAGGAAGGGTATTTTTTAAAACTTTCTGGGATTTTCATGTCCTTTTCCCTTTACCCAATCAGTAGGCTTGGGGGCCCCGTGCCTAGTCAGGCAGGGGGTTGTGGGAAATGCGGTTAGACTGCAGGAGTTGATTTGATTTAGGCCTTGCTTGAGGCAAACACACAGCTATTTTGACAGACGCTGGCCTCCTGCTCAAGCTGAGGTCTGCAATTACACAGGACATAAACGCGGTCTGCCGCGGCCAGGCTGGAGCAAGACAGGCTCTGAGGGCCCCTGGGAACGGAAAACGAACAGCTTTGTGGAGGCCGCAGAGACCTTGGCAGTCACGGCCATTGCGTGACAGTGAGAGAGCAATGACAAGTGTGTATAACACCAGAGACCAACACTGAAAAATGCTGTCCACACTTATGGGGTAACCTGTCCAGTTATAATGAACATTTTTCTAAATATAAATGTGCATCACACAAAATATAGAATTGCACAAACACGCTGGAGTCATAGGGCACATTCTGTCACATCTTGACTGAAATTCTCATCCATCCATCAGAGTTAACCTTTCTTTCTGTAAACCAGTCTAAAATGTGCATCCCTGCAGCTCCATGCTTGTTCTCTACTTCCCTGTCCAATCATCCCTCAGGAATGAAAAGAGAGTTGATGTGCTCTACCACACTCATCAGCATCCGTATTGGATTTCCGAACTCAAGAGGAAGCAACACTGGGCCTAAAACAATTAACCATTTAAGCACACAAAATGAGCCCGCATCATGGAAACAATGCAACGGCTGCCACTGTTATTTGTTATAATGAGCGGGGCTCAAAGTTGAATGTAGCGCTCCTTGGGGACCTCTCATTGAACTCGGCTGAATACAACAAGCCGTGAATAGATGTCAGAGTCCATAAAAGTTTTGCAGCAACTGTGTGAGTGTTTCCTTGTGGATAAAAAGAGTAGCAGTGAGATCATATTTACCCACCATTCAGCCTGCTTTATGTACGCCCATCCACCACATCCTATTCAGATAAATCAGGGACAGAAGGAGCGGCGACAGACTAGAGTGTATTCTCCACAGTCAATTCAGACTGGGACCTGACACAAGCATGAGAAAGCAAATAACCCGGATTAGGCCTCTTCAAAGGCCTGGGCCTGTGAAAGATCGCAGTAGGAGGAGAAGACAAAGGTGGGAGTAAGTGGTGCACACACATAAACAAACCCACACACAGAAAGTTGATATAGTGTATGACAGCTTATCGGGCTTTGGTGTGTGTTAGGGTGTTTTTGACTTTTTCTTTGATGAAATATCAAGCACATTAGCAGGAAGGTGCTGTGCGTGTGTGTGAGGGTAGATGGTGGTAGAATGGAGAGTGCATGTCGAGGCATCTACGCAGCAAGATAGAGCTTCACTTCACCTGCTTTTTGTGTTAATCTTGCGCTCAGTCAAGCCAAGCCGGCCTCACCAGACTACCATTGTCACAGTGTTTGTACATGTGCATTTGTGTGTTGACACTTTGAGTGCATAGAAAGTTCAATACAGGATGTCTTTATTTTCACTGAAACCATCTGCACATCTCAGCTGCAAACAAACACGGACAATTAGGAAATTAGTTTTCTCTAAAACATGGGGGAATCTGACGTTTGTGGCGCTTGCCGAGGCTCTCCAGAGCCATTCACAATGTAGATGCAGTTAAGCAGCACACACATAACATTACTGCAAACCACAACAGTATTAATGGTGCAGCAGGCTAATTTTCCTGTGACAGGGTTGCTATGTCAGTGCTCCCATGATATGAAATCATGTTACGTGCTAAATACGCAGTCTTTAGTGATAAAATGACTTGATCTCAAAACCCTGTTCAACAGCAAGAATGTTCATAGCTGTTTGTGTGTGCGTGTGTTTGTGTGTGTTTGTGTGTGTATGCAATAGGGGTTTCAGAGTTATTTCCTCCTCTCTGTGCTTCATTGCATCTTGCCCTTCTTCACTGCTTATCTTTTCATATCATAATGCTTACCCTCTTCTCTCAAGAATCCTGGTAGTTTCTCAATTATGAGCAGACAAATACTCACTTGAACAAAGGTATGCAGAGGACATGAAGACATGCACACAAACACACACACACACACACACACACACACACATACACATACACACACATACACATACACATGCAGGCATGCTGCACTCCACTCCCTCAGGCGGTCTGGCTGTAAGATGATACTTCATCTCTGAGCATTTCGCACATGCCTTCCCGGACAGTTCCCACACTCCCGGCCGCCTCAGCCTGTCTGACCTTTGCCAAACCCATCACCCTCCCCACTGCTTCCCCCTCTGTGCCTCCTTCCTCCTTCTCCAGTCTTCCCCCCACTCCTCCCCTCCTCTTCTTCTTCTCCCAGGGCCTGCGGTTTGGACAGCTGTGGCCAAGCTGGCTGCATGGCTTGTGGAAAACATCCGCTACACATGGAGGATTGCAATGATCTTTTCGGCCTCTGCTGGCTAGCTGGTCGGCTTGCTGAGTGACTGTGCCGGTTTCCCAATCAACACATCATTTCAGCCAACTACCATGACACATGGATCAATGCTCCAATCCAAGCTGAAAATACTGAAAAATTATTTTTGGGAAAATGTATCCAAAAAATATCAGGTACCTTTGGGTTGTGTGTGTAAAAGAGTCTAAGCCTTTAGTAGCTACATTGTCCTGTATTATTAACTATTATTCACATTTTTCAAGGCTGAAAGATAAAAAGGACAAGTAATTTAAAATCCCTTCATCAAGAGAATAAAGACTAAAGATGAAAAAATTCACTCTGTAACCAGCTTAGGTCATATTAATAAATTAATTAAAAATAAAGTAGCTACCATTTATTGGTAGTGCATACAGATGGATACTGAATAGAAGATGAAGTCTTATTGAGATACATATTTGTTGCAGTAAAGAAGAAATCCCATGCAGTATGGTTCCAATTTAAGACCTCAACATTGACTGATAGCTGTAGATAAACTGTCTCCCACCATCCAAGCACACACACACACACACACACACACACACACACACACACATACACAGAGAGAGAGAGAGAGAGAGAGAGAGGGAGAGAGAGAGAGAGAGAGAGAGAGAGAGAGAGAGAGAGAGAGAGAGATAATGCAGAGACTCTATTACCACTTCTTCCGACCTCAACACATGAGACTGATTTTGTTTTGGATCTGGACACTGCTCTGAGCTTTTTCCCTATTTTTACACATCTACAAAAAAAAGAGACTTTGCATATACTTTTTCCTTATATGCACACACACACACACACACGTTACCAAAACACACACACACACACACACACACACGTCACATGTCAATCACAGGGCTTAAT
>JBAMIG010000015.1:10865646-10885730 GCA_037177335.1 Kiunga ballochi
TATGGAGGGAAATAGACCGGAAATTTCAACCTTTATTAGAGAATTGCTCTGATGTGTTACTCAAAGGAACAACAGATTCACACACTCAGAAGGATCCAGGAGTTGTGGTTGCAGCATTACCAGTAGCTGATCTAGAGGTGGCAGGCAGCAAGCGGACTGATCAGGGGTTGGCCCCCTAAGACTAAAGAATAGTCCAGTTTTTTAAGCTTTCACTGTTTACCGGGAGCTACCGTGTGGTTATTTTAAATAGGCTCCCTGAACTTCTTATATCTATCCCAGATATCCCAGACTCATACGCAGTCACACATTTGGGTGTTCTTGGGTCCAACAACACCACTCCCCAACAGTCTGAGTTGACTAAAAGGGACTTTAGGTATTATTTTAACGTTTAAAAAACAGCAGTGAGTCTGTTTCCATTAGCGGGCCACTCCCCACTTTAAACAGTGAAGCAGGGCAATACTTGCTTTTTGGTTTTTTGTTACAGAGTGCAACTGTTCCTCTCAGAAGATATTGATTTGTCATGATTTGACACTTGACATGGTGTTTTTGGGTTCCTGGTTAGCTTTGTTTTCAGTTCATAGATGTCACCTGTGTTGATTGTGTTCATCTGGTTCTTGTTTAGTTCAGTCTTAAATCTTTGGGTTTTCATTTGTGGTTGGCGATTCATTAGTGGATGTCTTCAGTGATTGTAGTCTGTAATTAATGGTTATAGAGTTCTTTAGTAGTCATAGTTTGTCTTCTGTTAAGTCTGGTCCTAAAAAAATAAATCCTTTTTTCTGCATTCCTGTTGCCTGCTTGCAATAGGGTCCACACCCCATCTCTGTGCCTCGATCATGACACAGTCCATTCTTTTATCACCTGTAGGATTTATTACTGAAATGTTCTTCTTTCTGGTCTTTCTGAAAATACTAAAACCCACCGCAGCTATTAAAGAAATCATTCGCTCGTCTGACAAAGACCAGAAAAAGAGCTCATATGAAACCAGAAGACTTTCCTCAGGGCAGAGCTCTGAGACATTGGCCACATTTAAACAGGACTTTTAATTTCTCTTTGATTAGAAATAAAAGTTAATTCTACTTTTAAAAGATTAAAAATGACCATGTAAACACCCAAACTGATAATTTGGAATTAAACTGAAGTCTGAATAAAGTGGATGGTTTGTTGGTTCATTACAGTTGTTCTGCACATGCTTGTTTTCCTGCTGCATGCGCTGTCCTCTTCTCCTCACTTACAAACATGATGGACTCAAAAACAAAAAATGGAGCGCTGTAATAAATAACATCATGATCTCTTGAAACACACAAAAGTAAAAGAAATATTTAGTGTTTAGAATTTCAAATGTGCTCATGGGAATACATTTTTGCACCAGATTTTCAGAATAAGATCATTCTGTCTCAGTCCTGTACAGTAAGTTCATTTACTTATACTGTTCCTTTTTGCTAAATAAAATGCAAGAGGTACGACTATAAAGAAATGATTCTGTAATTGAGTGTCAGTAAACGCAAACTGGTTTTCTTCCTTTAATCTCTGAAACCTTTAAATAATCCTTTTAAAACATGGGGTAGTGTGGCGAGTACAACAGCACAGCCACATCCAGGTGCCACCCTACTTCCCCAAGATTAAATCATACACAAAAACACACGGCCCTACATAAAAACGCAGTTTTCTATCCATCCTTTTTGCTTCCTCCTCTTCACTACCTCATCCATCCTTGCTTCTCTCACAAGGAACTCTTGCTCCAAGGCTGTGGTGCAAGTGCTCCAGAGAAAAGATAAAGAAAACAAAAAATGGCTTGCCCTTATGATGGAAACACACACACACACACACACACACACCCACACACACACTAAAGCAAGACAGAAGAAATGTATTTGGAAAAAAGTGTTAAGTTGAAAAGCGAGCATTTCTCTTGCTCTGAGCTCTTGGTCCAGGCACAGAACATCCCTGGATGCCAGCGTCTTTCATCATTTGGCAGCCTGGCTCTGCAGTTCAGTTTTACCTTCTGGCTGGAGGCAAGCAAAACACCACTCACTCTCCACACAGCAAGCAAGAAATAAAAAAAAGGGGAGACAAAGAAAGAGAAAGCGGGTGAGTGAAAAACAGTCTTTTGTGCAAAAGCAACCTCTGGAGTCATCCTCGGCAATGCATGGGCCTCACTCTTTTTATTTTGTGCTCTTCCTTCTGCTTCTCCATCTCGCTATTTGCTTCATTTTCTGATGTGCTTTCTCTTCCAAAGAAAAATGCTTATCATTATATAATCTGCAGCAGTGGATAGCTCCCAGTGATGGATCTGTTGAAAGCACAGTGGGGGAGGGAGATGCTAGGGAGGCAGTGCAGAGTGACCTCTGATGTGCTCCTCTCTTTTTTGGAAGGAAGCAGAGTCTCACTGGTATCATCACTAAAATACCGAAAACAGCCATATTCAAGGTAGTGAAAACTGCGACGCCTGAAAACGTAGGCGTTTTCAAAGTACACCTGGCACCCTGTTTTGTCCGCTCTCAGGCACTCTGAACCAAAATTTAACTTTAATACTTCAGGCTGTTTTATCCCACCTAACCACATAACTTTTTGGTGAAGTTACAAAACTCTCAAACTCTGAAACCACAAGAGTTTGGACAACTGATTTATAGTTTGCAAGCAACCAGAAATCCAATTAAAAAAAAAATCAAAAATCAAATGAGTTTGGGACATTGCTTGAGAGGTAAACAAGGCAATTATAGGACACAGGAGGGAAAACATGTGCAAGGAAATAAGATCACAGCCTCCTGCCAAGCGAGTAAACTGCCCCAACTGCGCTGAACAGAGCTTAAATACTCTCTACTGCTGAGAGCAAACACAGGTTCCCACAGGGCTTCATAAAGCACCCCTACCATATGCATTCATTCGCTATGGATATGCCACCATGAACAAGACACTTGGGCATGTCAGGGCAGGCTGAGAGGAAGACTGATGTGTCTCATCATTAGGGCCAATGGCCTTCCCCTGTGGCGAGATATATGTTCCTACTGTGGTGGCCCAGCGGGACTTCGCTGGCACCCCGCTAAGAGTTCTGGGAAAAAAGACAACTGGTAGGAATTGCCCTCCTTTAACCCAGAGTAACTTGTGGGTACCAAAATTTTAATACTTGTTTATGTATTACATTTAAGAGTGTGTGCTGACATTTGCAGGCATAAATACAAAAGTCTGGTGCAAAATGGATCCAATCTAACCCCTCGGGAGCTGCCCACTGCCTGTGGCCCCTGCTGAGTTTGCCCAGCGGGAGCTCCAGAGCTAGCTGCTAGCTGCACAGTGGGGTTTCTGGGAAATGTGGCCCTCGAGACTATAAGGCTAGAAGTGGTGTTGTGACCATGAAGGCCTTGTCCTTCAGACAGGACGCAAAGACGTAACGTTTGTTAGAGACAGACATATGCTTTTAGACATGGATGATTGTGTTGATTTCTTTGCAACCGCTGTTCCCATGGCCTTATCCTAAAGGGTCCTGAGAAATTACTTCAGCGCAGTTAATCATCGTTTTTATCTTAAAAGGAGAAAACACACACACAACAACAAAAAACATTGCTGAATAGACTTTATATGTGTCTATGAGCTAATGCTGGACAGTAGTGTCATCTCCATGACAGCTTGTATAATGTGCCCCATTTTATCATAATAATGGCCCTAAAGGACTATTGAGTGCAAAGGTCTACTTCATTTTAACTGTTGCACATTTGGACATGTGATAATATCATTATATTGTAAACAGTGAAGGTGGCCAATGATAAAATAAAAAATCCTAGATTTGCTAATTTGGTCAAACTTTTAAGCAGCATTTGTTTGAGGAGAGGTCCTTCATGCCATGCAGGTATTTTTAAAGTAATAATTACATAATCAATGAGGAGAAACAATTAAAACAATGAAAACATGCTTAGTTTTCTACCTAGCTCTAAAAGAAGTATCTATTCTTCTCATTTGACCTCCACTCATACATGGATATTGACTGAACTAATCACGTTTCAAAGCACTGCAATGAAAAGTTTCCAAAAATGTATTCAATGCATTGTGGTTCAGGATTTTGTAAAACTTTTTGTCTTTGTTAATGTTATGCAATCAGGTTTGATATAGGTTTGTGGTCTTTGTGACGTTAAAGCATCCTGCTGTTTATATGGTAATGCTTGTGGTTTGATGCTACATTTAAAGTCTCAGAAAGGTTTTGTAAAATCTAACAGTTTTCCCTGGTTTCATAATAATCACAGAACATGAAGCTACCACTACGGTGCTTTAGCTGTAGTAAATAGCTCTTTGGATTAAGGGGGCTGTCACACTGGGATATTTCAGGGAACTTGGTGCCATTGGATGGAGAATGCAGACAAATTCTGCACGTTGCTTTTGTTTGGATTGCATTCAGACTGTGTATAACACAAGCTTACCAAACTGAATGTACAATTTTTAAGTCTGCTTTATTTTTTTAAATTAAAAAGTCAATCCTTTAAAAAAAAGTTTAACATGATTTTAAAAAAATGCCATTCTTAATGAAAAAGACTTTTAAATTAAACTCACACTTGAAATGAGTGGATGTTTTATGTGATTTTAAATCCATCCATTTTCTACTGCTTTGTCCCTAACGGGGTCGCGGGGCGGCTGGAGACAATCCCAGCTGCCAACGGGCGAGAGGCGAGGTACACCCTGGACGGGACGCTAGTCCATCGCAGGATTTTAAATCCATATTAATAAATAAATCTGTGATTCCTTCCTTCTGCTTTAAATGAATTCCGGTCGTCCTGCTCATTTCCTTATCTTGTCCCAATGAAGCTCATATCCATGCTGGTGGATACATGTTGGCTTTTTTAGTACTATGACACCTTTCTCTACCTCAGTTGGTAAAAATTAAGTGGTATGCTTGCTGTTTCTTTAAAACAATAATCAAAAGAAAGGGAAAATTATATTATCATGGGGTCTTCCATGTCGTAGCTAAATAAAAAAGATGCAGAAATTTCAAATAGATGTACACGCGTCATGTGCTCCCACTGTCCGATCAAGACCCTTTACAACCCCTAGATCTTAAGTGAAATTGAATGAAGGTGATTAAACCTGTTTCCCATGTAAAACTTTAACTTGGACATGCTATTTCTATGTAAAAGTGAGAATCCTTTCATTTCAAGTTATTAAATATTAAATAATTCATTAAAAATAAAAATATCATATATCCATGGTCTTTCTGTGTTGACCCTGGGTTAGAATAAAACTGAACTTATTGTCGCCTTACTGTCGAAGTAGATGACAATAAAGGCCTTAGTCACCAATATGTACTGTCTTTAGACTCAGTAAAAATTATAAATAACAGCTTGATACAATGTACAAACTTTGTCAGTGAACATGAAAATAGATCTAACATCTAAATTGTTAGTTCAAATGAAATGTAATGCGATGACCATAGCGAACAACACAGTATGCAACTGAAATTATACCACAAAGCAGAAAGGCATCACCCCACCATTAGTGGTTGCCAACCCATATGAAAGAATTTTAAATTAAACAAAGAAATTACAACAGAAATGTAATTTTAAATCAACAAACACACAACTACATTATAAATATAGGTTTAAAACAGTCAGCATTAGCCAACTCTATATAACGATCAAGACTGAGCAGCATCATAAAAATATTTTGAGGAAAACATTAAACACATTAAGCAGCTGTGATGTCAGCTTAATTCCCACTTGTTTAGGTTTGACTCTATTAGAAGTCCCGTACCCTGCATCGTTCCAGTGAGTCCTGCTAAATAAATTCTTTCATATGGGCAAAGCAAAGCAGCTAGCTTTGTAATGTACTCAAGTATTTATTTATAATGCTGCCTCTTTATTCCTATTACAAAATCCCAATCCTTTCTTTTGAATTCATCATTTATTGATCAATTCAAACATGGACATTGTAGGCACAATATTCAGAAGAGCATACACAAATATCAATTTTGAATCATAAATTGCATGACATCTAAAGAAACAAAATGAAAATAGTTTTTTAAAATAAAATAGTTATACCAACTTTGAAAGTTGCACAAAATGCAGAAAAGTTATGACATGACAACAGTCCTAGAGTCTGTGTTACATCAACAGAGAAGATTGCCTTTTGATTAACGGTCCATTTCATCTTAGCCCAGTTACCTGCTACTGCTCAGAAAGGACAAAACCTTTGGGCCGGGCCAGAACTAACTTAATTCTTGTCATCCGCCCCTTTGCAAGGTATGGGAAAAATGGCCTAAGCTGAAGAGCTTGGGAGATGAGAGAAGTAAGGCTTGAATAGAGCAAAGAGGAGAAAGGGAGTGAAAGGAAAAGGAACTTTGTCAATGGAAAGGGGGCAGCAAAGACTGAATGCATCGTTCCGTGGTCTACAGTGTTGATATTTCCCTCAATGGTCTTTTCTAAAGTGAGCATTTTAAACCACCTCGACACACTAAATTTGCCCTTTGTGCAGAGGGAGGCCCCTGGCTGCGGTGATGCAAGGTGAGGAGGCTCTGGGGGCAGATGGAACCTGCTTGTCACCTCAATGGTCTCCATTCTCCCCTTGTATGCCCTCTCTGGCCCGCCCCGCCCATCAGGACCATTCACCCAGCACTCGAGTGGGAATGTCCAGAGACCGTGCGTTTTGGGACGGGCCCATATAATGAGACCCTCTGGATGGCTTGAATGTGTTGCTATTGTTCTACACAGGGCCATTAAACCACCTCCTGGGCAAACAAGAGCGTCCCTCTTCCTTTATGGGGCCCAAGAAGGCAACAAAGAGAGGAGTCATTGAGACACAGAGGGGCCGCCCTTTGTTTGGTGTCCTTTTTGCTGCTCCTCAATGCCTGGGTTGGAAGGGGAGGCTCCTGTTGGTCTTTAGCGCTCCTCATTTTGCCGCAGTCTCTTGTTTGGCCAAAGTGGGGATGTGAACTTAATTGACTTGAGTGGTCCCAGTACACCGTGTAGCAAATAACCTGGAGCAGATACAGAGAAGGTATTGTGCATGTGAAAGTATCCTTGGCTGCCCTAAGGGTGGTGAAAACCTGTGAGGAAAGTTTTATGGCCTCACTGTTCCCAGTTAATGAAACCCTGGAGAATTTTATGCCACCTGATTTCATCAACAAGCATAATGCAGCGGAGGTCATTATAGAGATACCAAGATGAAGAATATCACCAGAGGTATGCACAATCATTTAGGATGATCAATCACAGTGTTCAAATAATGTTCAAATATATTGACTGGGGTTTCTTAACCCTTTTATTACCATAGTAAATATTTTCTTTGACAAAGAGGCACTTTGAAAAATGAAAATTGCAAGGAGTTGCGGTACTTTGAAATACATAAGCGCCGCTGTGTCACAACAATTTCAGTGTTATCGAAGGGTTAAAGAGCACAACTGGAAACTTTGCATCCCTTTCCATTACAGTGAATATGAAAGGACAAAGGTATTCCTCATAATGTTAACAATTAAAGCTGTAACAACTTCCGTTACAGACCTATGCAGATGACAGCTTTTTATATTCTTCACCTATTCTAATTAAAAATATATAGCAAGATACGTTTGAAACTTTAAATTCCTTCCATGCAAGTTCTTCTTCAGGATCTTTTTACAAAAAGCAGATGGAAATCCATTGAGAACCCAGAGGTTAAAGATATTATGCCGATGTTGGATGGTTTATACCTCACTTGTAAACAAGCCCTGACCTCAACCCTTCTTGCAGCGACCATCCTGGGCAGCGAGGCTTATTAGTAAGGGCAGGTGTTGAACGCCAGACTCCTGAGGAGAGGTTAAAGAGAGGAGTCATCACCTCCCTGAGTGCTGCTGACTGGCCTGCTGCCACCGTGTCATCCATCCTGTAGTCTAATCGAGTTATCATATCAACAAATCTCCCATCAGGGGCCCCACAGATGACACTTTCAGAAAGGGAACCAGAGGGGGCCGACAAATTTCTAGCAGCGGGAATCTGGGGGAAAGGAACTGGCTTGCCAGGCAGCAATGAAAAGTACCTGCAGCCTACGGTCAAGCTCCCCTCTGGAGAACGGCACTCATGCTGGGCGCCATGCTGAGGCAGTTATTCGATTAGGCTGCGTGCTGTGTGGGCAACTTCATTCTGCAGTCCTGTGGTTGAGTGAACCCCCCACTGAGAAAACTGTTCGAGTTAGCATGGGAAGGGAAAAGAAAACAGTCAGGATTAAAAACAAAACAAACAAACAAAAAAAAAACAACTACAAAATTAGCAAAAAATATACAGTAACGTGCTACTCTGCTGATGCATGCTGGAAGGTAAAAGCTATTATAAGCTAAGTCTAATGAATCAGATTCCTTTTTTCAATTGTTACTGTCCAGACATTTTAGACAAACTAGACAGACACTCAAAAATACAAAAAAAAGGAAGAAAATTAAAGGAAGAAATCAAATAAAAATGCATCCTAATAAGTTTTTTTTCCACCAACGTTACACTCTTGCAGAATATTTCACTTTCACTCTCGTGCAGAGAAAATCTCAGCGGGGTTTCAGTGGAAGAAGGGGGTTGTGAGGCTGGTCCAGGACTTGACCTGCCACTCCATGGCTACCTGCTGCTACAGCACAAAGAAGCCCCTTGGTGTGCCATGAGAAGAAGAAAAGCCGGGCAAAGAATGAGTCAACTCCAGCTCCGGGGAGAAGAAGACCCTTGAAGACCCCTGTCTATCCTCCATGACCACTCTGTCATCCATGAATACTATTTACACCACAGGAAGCCTTTTTCTCTAATAGACCCCCCCAACATGCCCCCGTCTTTGCTTCGCACTGTCACCACATTCAGAGGAACCCTTCTTGTCTTCTGTTTTCTGTCTCATCCTTTTCTCTCCCTCATTCCCCCTTTTACAAGCAAAATCAAGAGAAATGCCCCTTGAGCATTGCAAATTGATTAAGGCACTGAACATTTATTACATGACAGCTGGGGGTCTGCACCGTAAAGATGGACGAGAGAGGGAGCGTGCTGTGAAGAGGAATGCGGGCTCATCCTTGGGTCATCATTACGATCACACGCTGTCACCATCACAGGGGATGAAGACTGCACACACCTTTTGAAGAAAAGCTGGTAGAAAATGTGAACAAATGATAAAGACAGCTGACTTAATAAGTCACAGTAAGTGTTGAGATTAAGTGTCACTGCACATAACTAATATCATCCAAAAATCAGTGACGTTTTCATTTATACAAGAAATAAACCAAACCAACAAACTATTGTAATCCACTACTTTATATGCTTTTAGTTTGAGGATTAGAAAATGTAAACAACACAAATGATCACGTTGAACACAAGTGATGCGCTGAATCATCATCTCCACAGTATAGATTTGACATGTCCATAGTCATTCCTTTTTTCTAATGAGCTTTCTGTCTGTAAAATGAGAAGTTTGACTGCAGCTTTTGTAATAATGTCATCACAAGCTGTTTAAGGCTCCCTGAAAGTCTGCAGAGACCGGAGACAGTGTGGGTGGAGAACTATGGCATTCTCAAGGGTTTTTCTGTCACTTGCCAGTCTGAAATTGCTGCACACATGTAGAAATTAGTCAGTGTCACTGCAATGTAATGTTACATTAAAGAGCTCATCGGCAGGATTTTTCTCAGAGAATGAAAGGTTTCACAACTTTGTGCATTTAATTATTGTTACCAAATGTGACATCATTTTAGTCAGTGTGATGTAACAAATCAGATTTTTATCTGTGTATGTTAGATGATTTAAAAATGCATGAACTCCACTAATACTTTGTATCATTGATTATGATGAACACACACACACACACGCACACACGCACACATACATTATATATATATATATATTATATATATTATATTAGAAAAGTCTTGAGTATTATTAATTTTTGATGGATATCTCTTCCTATTCTCAACAATGCTAAGGGAAGTTCAGCCTATGGCAACAAAAGTTCAAAACAGCTCTTCTCAAAAAGCATTTGGAGTTGGCAAAAAAACACATATTATCCCTTTAGCTTCAATCTGAACTTGATCCACACAGACCAAATGACCCTGCTACTAATATCCTTAGAACACACATTAAGGTCTTGTCCATCGTCCACTGGGTCAGAGCTGCTATGGCTGTGTAGTCTAACCTACACAAAATTAAGCAGGGGGTTTTTAAGTGACATTGTGTAACAAATCTGACAGACAAGATTGAGATGCCAACTATGTTAAAGAGTGTTCACTTGTGATCTTGCAGAAAAAGTCCAAATGGGTAGATTAATTTGCTTGTTGAGAAGAAAACAAGCAACTTCAGCAAGAAAATGTTCACTTTGTTCTTTTTCAAGTCAGGGTCTGGAGATCTGGAGCCTATCTGAGCAATTATCAGACGAGAGGCAGGGTTCACTGGACAGGTTACCGGTCCATCAAATGTGGTTTTTACAGTGAAACACCACCCAGGAAAGGAAGTCAACAAATTATTTACACACCTACTTTCAATTCAATCCTACATCCTGAGCATGCACTGGGCAACAGTGGAAAGGAAAACTTCTCATGCAACAGAAAGGAAAAGCTCCAGCAGTTTGTTTTTCTGGGCCTGTGATACTAGATTTGTTTTCTATATTTTACTGACAAATGTTTTATCAACCAGACCCAATGTGATGCTTGTTTTGCAGGAAGACTGAGTTGCAGTTTTTCCATTTTACAAACCATACAAGTCTGAACCTCAAGCAGTAAGTAAAAATATTCGATCTTAGACGTATGAACTAATTTTAAGTGCAAATATCAGGGCATGTTGGATTAGAAAGTAGCTAAGGAAGCAAATAGTACATCATATTGATACATTTGTATGCTGGTTAACTAATAATTTATTAATTCAAATGCAAAGGCTTTAAAAAACAAATTTAACTACTAAAGTAAAGTAAAGTATTTTGAAGTTTGCATTTACCATCTAAATCACATAACATATAGAAAAAGGGAAACCAGCCTCAGGTAGTAAAGGGGGTATGGGCAATCATCATTAAAGTAATTCTCAGTAGCAGAGGTTTTCTCTGCAATTCTACAACACTAAAAGCTTTTCAAAAGTTTGGCGCCAAACATTTGAAAACTTTTGCCAGGAAGTGATGTAGTCAAGAACTTAAAAACATTATCTGCCATATTGCTTAATGAGCATCTGTACTGGGGCATCCTATAATCTTTCTTACGGCTATAGATTTTAAGTGTTGTCAAGCTCAAAATAATAGGTTTATTCATGACTTATCAGACCTTTCTGACAGGCAAAGGTAGTTGTATATGCTCAAATCACCATTATCTTATTATGCCTTCCTATTTTAAGTTGAGTTTATGCCATTGTATGAAAACCTTGTCACCTGTTACTGTTCAGTAGCTTGTACAGACACCACACCTAAAAGTGAGGGGGATATATTTTTGGGGTGACCTCTATTGTAGCTGGTTTTAATCTTAGCTGCGTCACCTTCCAGTGGGACAAAGGGAGAGTGAGCGGCTGGATGCCAGTCCTCAGTCCCCCTGGCGTGACACACAAAGCTACTGCCACAGTGTTATGATTACAACGCCAGTGTGACCTGTAGAGCTCTCACTGGGACGGACGCAAGCTTAAACCCACGCCAAGCCAGGGCTCCAACAGCACTTTGAAGAATAGAGACTGGGTGAAAGAGAGGGCAATAATGAATACCTAAAAACCTCCATTCAGAGAGACCTTGAGAAACACAGGTTGCCTCTGCGGTCGGTCCTCCAATGCTCTCTTTTTCCTTCTGTTCCCTTCTTCACCTTGGGCTGAGAATTTGCAGAGGTCTGCAGCTTCCTCGAGAAAGCCTTTGAAATGGAAAGCAGGATGACAAGATGGGGGGCAGACTTTTACAGAAAAGCTTCGTTAAGACAGATGCGACCCAGACCTGGCCTGAGATTATCTAATTGCCGCATCAGCGAAAGGATAAAAGCAACAGCAATTAGATATTTTAAAAGCTAGCTTTTGTGAATGGGAAACTCCAAACAAAGTTATTGATGGTGAGGCTGGGGTTAGCCAAGGACCATCCACAGACTGATATCCAAGCCTGGAATAATTAACCTAAACCAGCTATTAATCTTAACCAATGACAGCAACTGAAACAATGAGGACTGACCAGTCATAGAGAAACCCGGGATCACAGCTGTGGGACTATCCATGACACTGAAGAGGAGAGACCAAAGTAATTTAATCTCACTGAATGAGTTTCACTGAGGAAAGAGAACAAGTGATGGATGAATTGTAACTTTGAGTGAGCACACAGACAAACCTCTCAAATCCAGAAAGATGGATTTAACCTAAATGTTCCACTGATGTTGCAATTCCTTCCTTTAGCGCCATATGACAATTTAAAGAATAAAAACAATAGAAAAGACAATTAAGGAGGAATATGTTGGTTTTGAGCAGGAACTGGGCACCAAGACATCAGTTGTCACGCTCAGGATGTATTAATCATTTACAAAGATATCTGTCCTTGTAGAATTTTCTGTTTTTTAATTTTTATTTAATGAGGCGAGGAGGTTTATGTTAGAAATACTGGATTATGTAAAGAGTGAACAATTACGTAAGCAAGCAAGAAAGTAAATAAAAACATATGATATAATTTACAGAGAACACTAGTTTGTTTTTTGTGGAGATTTATTCCCACACACTGGGATAGTGTGTGTTGACTGGCAAATAGTAAAATGAAAAGTATATTAATAATTGCATAAGTAAACAAATAAGGTGTAGGTTTTGAGTCGGGATTGTGTTTCTAATCTAGAAACATATATGCTGAAAAAGCAGCTCAAAATTCTTCACACAAGCAAGACGTGAGGAAGAAAAGAGGAAAGGTGTCATTCTATCATGCATTTAGACTCACAACGTACAAAGACAAACAAGAAAATCTGAGCTTTTATCAGCTCACTTACATTGCAACAAGAAAGTTTGGTGGCTTTGTGGCTTCAAACATCACTTTAAACATCTGCTGATAGTGTACCCTACTGAACTGTGTATCAGTTTCTCCACAGAGACTTTTCATTCATAGAATTTATCTCAAAACAATCTTGCATATTGCATTTCTATGCATAGTTGCATAACTGAACTAATTTTGTTTACATACATAATCTGTCACTTTCAAGCTGAATTTTGCACTTAAAACATAAATAGTGGATCAGTAGTTGCACTCAGTATATTGGTAAATAGGAAAAAACAGCTGTTTTTTCTGCAGTGTGAGAGACAAGTGAACAGGGCTGAGGAAGGACATGGACGGGGAATGGATGCATCTTGAGTGGTAGATGTGTAGAGGTGGTACACTATATGGCAGACCCCTGGCACACACGCCATCTCCACTTTCCACGCTGCTCACTCTCCTGATGCAGGGCTCCCCCTGTGTCCCAGCTCTCCTCCCGCCACTGCTTTGTGTGCCCGCATAATCTCCAAGCAAAGGAGGCGACGCAGGTGGTCCCATCTCAGAGAAGACTCACCACCCCCTCCATCTTCTATCACGCTTTTTTCTCTTGCTGGCTGCCGTTTCTTGGGTTTCCTGGCTGCTCGCATCCTCTCCTTCCTCATGGTGACACAAAGAGACACCTCCCTGGCAGAGATAAACCTATTTCAGAGATGCCGAGGAGGAGGAACGTGATGCTCCCCCACCTCTTCTCCTTCATTTCTTGCTTTCTTGCTCCAAGCGGGAGCTGAGTTACACTGGACTTCACCATTAGCACCACAATGTGTGTGTATTTTTGCAGCTATGTCTGTTTGTCTTTTCCATGTGTGTCAAGAGGGATCAAAGCATTCTGGTTCTATAGCTGACTACTCAACCTTATCCATAGACATCTGAGGAAGCTGGGTCTAAGTGGAGGCTACAGATGGTATAAATGTCATGCCTCACTGTGATTATGGGTTCCAAATACCATTAGATCCAGATTTTATTGAATTGTTAAATTAGCAAAAGTGTGGTAAAAATACACATATTAATATAAGCTTAAATGGCAGACTCTAACCTCCGCATATCATTGTCCAAGTAAACCTTTAAAGGACAACTTTATTGGGGCAATACAGAGGGGTCACCTCAAGGTAGCTTTAGATTAATAAACAAGATTAGAGAGGCATGATCAGACCTCGAAAAAACATCTTAAATAGAGTGAACTGCACTGTCATATTGTCATACTGAAAAAGAGTAAACAAAGATCCAGCTGTATGCAGACTTTATCATTTAAGGTATACAACATAACCTGTAAATTATATGCATGGTAAACATTGTTTTAATGGGCCTGGGGAAATGGGCCTTGATAATGAAAGGAGAAAAAAAAGATATAGTTTCTGCTACTATTTAACAGATAAGGTTGTCTGAAGATTTTGAGTGCAAAAGGACCATAACTAAAATGATAATAAATAAACAGCACTCCTGGTGTGAAGAATGTTTGAAAAAGATTTGATAAAAATCCAGTTCAATATGGTATTGATTAGGCAAAGACTAAACTACAGACAAGTGGAAGCAGCTGTCAGACAGAGCATAACAGGAGGAAACTTGTTCCTTGTCATTTATTTGTGTTAAATTATGTTTGTATGCTCATATTTCAGTGCTTGTACATTATTTTCTTTGTTAAAACAATGTAAATGCTAAGCTTCCCCCTCTTTCCAAATACTGCATAGCCCAAATTTTAAAGCTAAAGTCTGGATATTTTCATTAGTGGGAAAAAAATGAGTGCACGCAAAACATAGCAGCAGTCTGACTGAAAGTTTTAACAGTCAGATGTTAAACAAAGCCATGCATATTAGCCAAAATCCCATTTTCCCCTGTAAGCTGCATGCATGCTGTTACACTGTGTGCAGACATCATTTTGCTTTGCATTGTATGTTTTCCATGTGGTGTATTCCTGCTACACACAAAGAAATAAGTTATTCTCATTCTGAGTTTAATAAAAAAAAAAGTTTGATATGTTTTGGTAGTAATATTGAGTTTGAACTAAATGTTCAGAGAAGGTTAATTCTGTTAAGACGAATGGACCAAAGGGACTGAGAAAAACTAGCAAAAACTTTGTCCCAGCATATGTGATGTTTGTGAAATTAGTGAAAACTCAGCAATTACAGAAATGTCAAACTTAAAATGTACAGACCATAAAACATGTCTGATAACAAATGGTTTTAAAAAAATTAATTAGTTTAGTAAAGATCTGTCGCCAGAGGACCTGAGATAGATCTGGACCTTTAGTTGATGCATCACTGAATCTTCATCAAAAAAATCCCTGCATAAAGGTTTAAGAAGCCGTTGTTTATTGAAGCAGTGAGGATAAACTCAACAGAGAAAATGTTTTTAAAAAGACACAGAGGAGCTTTAAATGTCCATAAAGAAACCTGGAGAACTACTCATGAAAAATACCTGAAGTTATCATACAAAAGGAGGGTTCAGGCTGTGTTTAAAATAAAAGTGATGGCACCAAATAATACATTTTAAGCTTGTCTGAACATAACACCTCTCATGAGCTTTAACAGAGATCTGAACACATCGCACTAGTTTTAAAATCTTCACACTCGCTGCCAGTCAGTCACAGAATAGATTTTAAAACCCTGCAGGTCGTTTTCAAATCCAAACAGGTTTATCTCTAAGAGCCAACGACTCATGTTAGCTGGTCCAGACCAGAGTCCAGACTAAACACGGAGAAGCAGCATTTAGAAGGTGTGCTGCAACCATGTGGAACAAAGTAGAGATGAAGCTTTCACCACACGTAGACACTTTTAGTTCCAGGTTTCTCATGCGCCTTTGCATAAAACCTTTTCACTTATCTTGCTTTTTATTATTTTAGTTTAATTTATTCTTAAACTTTTTATTCTATTGGTTGCTACATTTATACTACTTTTAAAACATTCTTTGCATCATTTGCAGGGTTTTTATTTTATTTTTAAAGCACTTTGAATAGTTTTATACATAAAATGTACTAACTGCTACATTTCCCCCCCTGTTTTACCTAGCAGTATTTTGTATAATAAAATGAAGGATGGTTCAAGACCTTCCTACACTCTCTCTTATTAAAACCTTCAAAGATTTGAGGATAAAGTCTGTGTTGCTCTGTGAGAAAACATTAACGATGTATCTTTTTCCTTGACATCATTATTACGTTCACCGCCCCCTTCTAACAAATCAGACATGGAAAGTCATCTGGTATTCCCCCTTGGGTGCTCCCAATCACAGCATCAAAGACATGACGCAAGGCCAGGACAAAATGGAAACCATTATAGCTAATTAGCCACTGCCCTTTACAGCACCCGGACATACTTGCTCTAAGTGGGGGTCAAAGCAAATGCAGCTGACAGCTCCTGCACTGCAGTAGAGCTGGAATGAGGGTGGAAATGGTGAGAGAAAAGGTAGAAGAAAATTCCTAATTGTCTCCTGCAGTGAGGAAGTGCACAGGAGTTACAACGAGGAGAGGAGGGGAGGCTTCATTGGAAGATGGAGCAAAAAAATATAGGGTGGAGTTTGGGGCACTGAGATACATGTGATGAAAGGAGCTCCTTCATCCCTGCCAGGATCTTCGTGGACATTCTTCAGGCTCACCCAAGCAGAACTACACCCCCCCCCTCACACACACACACACACACACAGACACACACACAGACACACACACACTACCATTGCCATAAAATTGACTGCACCCTTTCCATCCTACTTTAACTTTATCACACACCTGAAGCTTTGCTTGCAGCCCCATAAGTCAGCAGCCCCTCCTTTCTACTTGTCTGTCATCATGCTCCTATGGTTACAACAACTATAAACCACACGCACACGCACTCACACACACCTACACACAAACACGCACACAGATGGGAACAGATAAGCAGAGGACACACATGGTTAAGCACACAAACATACACTGAAAGTCAAACACATGCAGAGTTAGTTAAACACTGCCTGCCTCCCATGGCAGCTCGTCTCAGCCTGTTTAGGCGCAAGTATTGGGGAGTAATCACTTCTTCATTCAGAGCCTTTTCAGCCCTTCTTTGTTTTTTGGTTTAGCATGTAAAGGAACCCCATGATGGACCATGCAGAGTAAATTTGCAGAAAATAAAACACAGAAGGGGATAATATAACAACTATAAGATTTGGGAATATATTAAAAAGTTTTAAAGTTAAATTTAATATGATTTATTATGTTTTGAAAATCTGCTTCAATTAATAGTAACAGACTTTCTTTGTCTTATTTCTTCCTGTATGATAATTAAAATCTAATTTCATTTAACTTTTAAAAATTGAATCAAATAATGCATGCCTCTTAGTCAGCTATGCAAAACTGCTCCTGATTGTTTATTCATTTCCTCCCGAGCGCAGCCTTAAGATTTCCAGAAACACTGTAGATACTAGAAGGAACAGAAGTCAAGGTCTCATCCACCCACATATCCAATCTGTCCTACCCAAATGACCGCCGACGGATGAGTTCCTGTGCATTGGAATCTGTACCCTCTTGTTCTCAGCCCCAAGGCTGGAGGCAGACATGTGGAGGGGTTAGGGGTCTGGCGTCTTTTCACACATCTTTGCAGTCATAAAGAGCAAACAAACCTTGGGGTCTTTATCACTGAAATCTAAACCCCTTGGCTGATTTCATGTCTTTGGGCTGAGGCTAGGGGATCCAGGGATGACCACCTGTTCTGTTTCTCCTTGTAGTTGCTTTTGTCATGGGCTTTACATTCTTTCAAACTATTACAGGCCCGGGGAGAAACCTAAGCTTCTACCGATTTCTCCATCATTGCCTCGTGTATAGGAACCTATACACACTCTTTTCAGTGACCTCTTATGTGTCTGTCTTCATTTAGGGAAATTAAAATACAGAGAAAAGGGTTATCTTGTAGATTTCTATAGGTGTTATGGTTTCAGCCTCGGTATCAAAAGAGTTACTTCTGTTACATGATATTGGAGATTTTTCTTCTTTTAAACAAAAGCTCTGATTTACAAGGGGGTGCTTCCTTTGTGACTGCTCATTCAAATAAACTAAATCGCATGAGCATTTATTGAAAAACTTTTGGGGGTTTAACAGGAGACAGTGAAAAGGGCTCCTCATGCAAAGAGATTCCATCAACCAGCTATAAAAACTAAGGCTAGAGGAGTCTCATTTATGGGGTAACATGGCTACATTTTACTGCTCTGTGGCATTGAGGCAGAGAGGACGCCTCTTTTGTTTGCTGCATGGCTACTACAGACAATGATCGAGGAGTGTGGAGCATAGGAATGTCCTTACTGTAGACACTCTCGGAAGTCGGGTTCGAGTGTGCGTCTGTCTGTTGCTTTGTCCGTGTGTCAGTGTGTGTCCATTTTCATGACAGATAGGACTGTGGGAAAAGTGCCCTTACAAACAGCCTCCATTGTCTGCACACCATTTATTTGCAGAGGGGTTCATTGCGTTGATAAGTGATGAGGAGAACCGTAGATGAAACAAATTCAATCCACTGCAGCATTGTGACTCGCTTACGTGAATCACTTCTGATTAGCCTCAAGCTGGCATGGCTGAGGCATCAATGAAGCTGCACAATCACCCAGAGGCCTTGCAAAAAATCAGGAATCTTCATCCCATTGAATACCACTTCACTTCTCTCCCTATTTGCATCTCCCTACAGAGGCGTTTGTCAACCACTGTCAGGTTTCACTGTCAGTATCGTCACTTGGTCAGTGATAATGGGCTCTGACTATTATTAATACAAGACTCAAAACCCTCCCAGCTACATCCAGGAGCTCACCAAAAATATGTTAATCAAATCAAGTCCCTCAGGGCCCCTCAAAGGGAACATTAACGCAAATTGAATATCACCGATAGCTCCGTAGGAGGGGCCGGTCTCCAAGGGGGAGGCCCTAACCCTTTTAGTCACACGGGTTGAGACTCAATGATGCTGCATATTTCCAGTCACTGTCAATTATCCTGATATCGACTGTGGAGGGTCGCATGCAGCCAGAGCCGCAGGGGGAAAGAGAGAGTGCTCACCACTAAATCTGTGGAGCATGTGGGAAAATCAGAATCAATGTGTGCAAATGTGTGTGCGCGTGTTTGTGTATGTGACAGAGCGAGAGATTCGATCTGTAAAACGTCCGCCTCATGCTAATGTCACTTGCTAATTACACCACTGTAGTGGCTAAGTTGAAGAATGAAACAGACCCGCCTCAGATTGTCAAATTACATGATTATGTGAGACAGGATAATAAGGTTTTTTATTAAGGATGACAGTGCACATGGCAAATTTAATCCAAACCTTGGTTAGGTTGGACAGCTGGAGAAACCTTGGTACATAAAAATATATTTTTATGATATCATCATAAAAATATATATTCAGGCATTAGTGTACAGCCTTCCTTGTCCTCAGACAAAATCATATTTTTTCTTATACATATTCAACAGAACAAAATATATGAAGAATGAACAAGAAGCCACCAGGAACCCATTATTCATTTTACTTAAACAAGATGTCAAACTATTAGATGAGAGGAGATGAGAGGAGATATCTGTGAGTTTGGAGGAAGAGTTACTTTTGTTACTTGCACTGAAAGTAGAAGCTTAACAGATTACTTTCTTAAAGTGGAAAGTTCTGCTAAGAATTTGTGGATCATTCTCAAACATTACCTTGACTGTGAGTGAATCATCTGGAAATGAAAAGATGAAGATGCTGATCAACTATAATAAGTAAGTTTTTCATAGTAAGCTAAGTGTATGGAAAACCTGTTACCAAATGTGTCTAACAGGACTTATATGTCAGTCAAATACTATTTATGTTTCTTAATTATTGTAAGTCTGCTTACAATTTAGAATAAACGTGAATTTAAAGATTTCAGAATAGCAAAATTTTGTATCCCAATCCCTCGCGACCCCTTTTGGGAATAAGCGGTAGAAAATGGAGGGATGAATGTTTCCCAAGTATTGTCAAACATACTAGTTACTTTAAGTTTAATCTTGCTTACACAGATGCTATTAAACATTTAGAAAACATTAATGTTGGAAGAACTATTTTAAATCTTTAAGTCTTTAAGTCTGCAGGATCCCAGGAGATATCCTTTGTTTTATATACAGGTGTGGCAGATGGAATAGTATCTGGTTGGATTATGGTTTCTCCTTTTGTGGTGTCTGTCTTTCTTCTTGTGTTTGCTTTCCCTTTCTCTTTCTA
>JBAMIG010000015.1:10906334-10946952 GCA_037177335.1 Kiunga ballochi
ATCCATCCATCCATCCATCCATCCATCCATCCATCCATCCATCCATCCATCCATCCATCTCTATATGAATAATAAGATCATGTATCGTGCTCAGAGGCTGCAACAACACCCAAAATCTGTTAGACTGGAGTGACCCATCACCCAAGCTGTGAGTGCAGGGTTACAGTTTACAGAGAGCTGTGTGAAAGCGATTAGCTCTGACAACTTACCGAAAATGATAGCCAAGTCTTTTATTACTGATTTGTGAGGACTCTAGCGAGAGGGGGGAGAAAGTGGTACACAGCAAGTGAGTGTGGGTGTGTGTTCACACGCATCATCCCATCTCGGCATGGATGTGTGTTGTTAGTAGGAGTGAAGTCGGACCTGTGCTCAGCTGCTGTTAGTGAGGCCAGCCAAGGTTTGGAGAGCAGGATCAAAGCAGGAACAAAGAGAGAGAAGGAGAACTGACAGATCCTCCGAGCAGAGAGAACAGAAGGAGGAGAGACGAGAGGAGAGGAGATGAGGGGTTTTTGGAGGCTCTCCAGATAAAGCCGCACACATCGCTTACCTCCCTTCACACACACAAAACGAGGAGCCCGGAGCAGCCTGGGAGCAAGGAAAACAATAAGTACAGTGAATGTACTCACATTTTTATTTTCCCACACAAACATGCACATACACAGAGAAAGATCAGCATGGGTCATTGTAAGCCTCGCAGACACAGGAGTCCGTTTTGGCTTGGTAAAAACGGAGAAAGATGTTTTCAGGCTTCAGTGCTGGGCTACACACCAGAGGTTCCCCAGACAGCTGCCACTGCCTCCCTGCACTTTACAGACCAAGTTGCTTCCTTTAGGGATTGTTTTCTCTCCTTTGCTCCACCCTCTCCTCATTCATACTCACCACTGATTCCCCAAGCTTCCACCCATCCATGTCCATCCTTCTCCATCTTCTTTCGCTCCATCGTTTTTTTACACGATGCATCCCGGAGCAGATCAGTTCTATTTGCATGTGTGGGGGAGGGCGGCGTAGCATAAGAGGTGAGAGGTCACAGTGAGTCAAACCCAGCAGCAGTGGAGAGGAAGCGGTTAGGGAGAAGACCAGTGAGTTGGCCTGAGTCTCTGGTTTGCATGCCTGAGGCGGCAGCAAACTGGGCAAATATCTTCTGCTGCTTTTTAGTGATGCTGGAAGAAGCGAAGGCCGCTCATGCAAATGAACCACCATTTACTGGATACTCTGACTGTGGACATACAAGTGTATAGAGCTCATACTGTCATCTAAAAGAAGCTTTTAAAGATGTTATCAGATTTGGGTTAGATATTTATGATATTCATGGCTGCTTGTTTGCTTTTCACAACTCAGTTTCAAATCTTGTGTGCAGGTTATTGTCAAGTAATGGATCAGTGGATTCTTATATTCATTTAATAAATAATTTTAAGTGACAAAGTTTATGAAAACAATAAAGTTAAACTAATCTTTGCACACTTGCTTTGAATTGTTTTTTTCTTTTGTTTGGAAACTATTTATCCTAAGGCCAAACAGAAATAACTTTTATTACATTTATTATATATTATATATTTATTAGCTGTTCAGAGCCAATCACTCAAAGACTGTAGCAAGCTCAGACTGGACCTTTTGAATTACCAATGCATTAAGCCCTCTCATTTCCTCCTCAGGAGGTAGTTTTTATGACCGATGATAAGAAATCTAACATTTAGGAAGGCAGCAGGGATACACACATATGGCTTCAGAATCTGACAGCCTGATGCTTTGAATCATTATCTCTAATAGGCCTGGTTGAGTGTAAACAAACAGTGTCAATACAGAGATCTCCCATTCAGTAGATGACACCCTTATGATCAGAGCAACCTAAACCGAGCCAATTTCAGGGTTTACTTCAATTTGCATTTAGGCAATAAGTACAGCTATTGTGATAGATAACAGAATTGGATATCAGTGATGGAAAGGTTTTTTTTTCCAGTTTGTGATTCTAGTGGAAATATGTGAAGAACTTTGAAGTGGATCCAGGAGCGATGCATCAGTTGCATTTCATCTTACATCTGAGAAGTAAAAAAAATGAATGGAAATGGCTGAGAAAGGACTTTAAAATGCAATAAATATGTTTGTGAATGTGTAATGAAATATTATAGAAGAAGGGAAGTCTGGCATTAAAACGAGAACATGCTCATAAATCAACGCAGAAACATATATTTAAGCTTTTTTGTTTGGAGCACCTGTCATAGCACTTTATTCTGATGTCCTTGAGCAAGGCAATATCAGAATCCTACATCTCAAATTGCAGCGCCAGAAAGATTCACTGTAGGAACAACAAGGGAATTGTATTGTTATCACTCATATGTGCTTGTAATGGCTTGAGTTAAAATTCATCAAATGGGTAAGTTTTGCTGCTGTGCTGTTGTGATGCCCTGGGAGGCCCCAAAGACATTTTTTCTCCTCCTACCTGGGCCAAGGCCAACCTTATCAGACAAGAGGGCCTGAGGATTACTCTCCCCCTGAGCATTAGCTTCCCTCCTGGAGAAAAAGGGCAGTTTTCTCTCCCTCCTCTATTTCACCTCAAGCCCTCATCCCCCTCCCTTCCCTCGGCCCTCAGCACTCCACCTTTCCCGTGGGAGTTTGCAAAGCCAGGATAACCTTGAGACCTCAGCTGGTCTGCTGCCAGAAACATTAAAGAAATTCACTTCTTTTCTCTTTCTATCCTCACCTCTCCTGTACACCCCCACCCCATCTCAAAGCCCCTTCAGCACCCCCTCATGATCACTGGCACATTACTTTTTTTTCCTTTTACATCCTGCACCCCCCTCCCTTTCTCTACTAAATTTTAAACTCCTCTTTTTGCCTTCTCAGCCTCCTCTGATTGTTGCTAAGATTATCCCTTTTTCTCTCATTCTCCCTCCCTCATTTCCTTCTTTCTCATCTTCGACAGGAGAAAGAGGGTGGGGACTCTAGCAAAGTGAAAGAAAGGGCTGTTCGCATGATCTCCTGCGTAGTTGACTATTATCTGTAGATTGTCGAGCTGCCAATTTCAATTTAGCCTGCCCTGTTATCTGGCCAAAAATAAACGCCTCATTTGAAAAGTGAAAATCAAACTGTCCCGACAAACGGGATGACTGACGTTGATTGCAAACTAACTGTTTAGGTGGCAGCCTGCACTTTGTGCAGCTTTTGTCTCTTGCTCACTACCCCTCCTTCGCCTCTCTCCCCATTCTCTCTGTCGGCTTCACGGCTGTCATATTCCTTTAGTGCTGGAAAGGTCAAGTGCTGCTTGCTGCATGTGAGATCTGAGGGAGCTCAGGGATATTCAACCCCCCTTCCCTTCATGGTCCTCCTTCTACCTTGCTCTGAGGCAACAATGGCGGTCTTATGATGATTTTTAATTTGGAATTAAGCATTCTGAATAAAATGATTCAGAGTAAAAGTATTCTTCTTCAAGCTTACATAAGTAAATAGTATTTGTGAATTGAGGTTTGCATGGAAACACACTTAATTCTGCTTTAGCTCAGAGGGGTCAGGAAGGGTTCTGATTGGACAGAGGTTGGACGTGACACACTAATGCATACCGGAAATAAACAAATTATACTTCCTGTTTCTCATCTTTTCGAGTATAACATGGAAATCAACTTAAGTACAGTGTTTGCTTTTGAAGTACCAGCTCAACACAAGCATACTGCTTCATTTTTTCAGCAGCTACTGAGGAGAATATGGTATTGTAAATGGGAATTGTCATTTTCATTTGGAATTAGAGGTTTACATGGTCATTTCTCTTTAAAGATTGAACTTTTATTTTAAATGAAAACTTTCATGTAAACGTGGCCAATGTGTCTCGCTGCAAGCTCCCCTGCATTGCTACCAGTCATTGTTGGCAACGTCAGTAGCAGGTCGGGTTGCAGAGGAATGTGTTTATCCCCTGTAGTAGCTCTATCCTTTAATGTTCCCAGCTCCTCTAAGTTGATCTGTTTTTCAATGCACAGCTCTCAGAGAGCCCCCCGTGCTCTTGAAGGATGGTAGAAGGGATCAGGTCACAATGTTTACGGTCGAGATAAATGATAAGTAATGAAGACAAGAAGAAGGCAGAAACTGAGAGGAAGCGACAAATGAACATCACAAAGAGAAGTAATTATGTACATCTTCTCTATGTTGGATTGTATTTTCACCCACTATTTTCTTCCTGGATCTGGTACTATTGCTGTAGATACCTTTTGGACAGTCTGTGTGTTTTTATTCAGGAGTTGAAAACGGAGGCTTTCATGTGGTTTGCACATTTCTGCGAGGAAATGAAGAGAGTTTACAAACAGCCAAGATGGGCTTTGTAATAGTTTCCCATGACATCATTACGGATGGGGCCTCATGAGGCTGTGAACTAAATCCTCTAGGCTACACATGTGAACACACACACCAACACAGACAAGTATGACTTCATCAGTACAACATTCCAGGTTTCACCTTGCCACCCCCCACCCCTACCCCCGTCCTCACCAAAGTGTTCCTTTCAGTCTTTCAGTCACATTAACACCTTATCTGCCGACTGACCTCCTCGCTCACTGCCACACCCAACTTAGACTCTGTCTCAGCTTTCAACAAGGAGATGAGTACCATTGCTGTGTGTTCACAGCATCACACTTCGCCTCACACTGCTTCTTCAAATCGGTTTCTCTTCTTCACTTATTCAGACCTAAACAACCATCACTGTGGAGAAGAGTGCAGGAAAGGCCACTGACATGGACATGGTTAGGTCGAATGAAGTGTGGATTGCCTCAGTGTCCTTTTCAGTACTTTAAAATAGGATTTTTTTCACAGAGATCCTGAAGGACTATAAAAGGGACTATTTTCTCTGAGGACTAACAGCAGCTTATGAAGTTAACATTATCCTTATTTATGCAAAATGGCGACACATTAAGAATAAGTTAGTTTTACACCATCTAAATGCATCAGCTAAAGGGCTCAATTAAACTGACCTCATTATATTATGGACATCATGTAGGCCCGCAAAAGGGACAGTGTTCCCAAACATCCTCTTTAATTATAACCAGTTGACAGCAATGAAAGGGTGTATTTGAAATTTTAAGATGAATCAAATAAGTGTTTTCTCTCCAAAACAGCCCAAATAAAGAGCATTACTAAAAAACGTACTCGTCACAGTTAAATGGTTGTCTCTAAGGCAAGTGATAAGTGGAAAAATAAACATTGTTCTATGAGAGTCAAACCAATATTTTGGGGAATTCTGCAACCATCATTGGATCACCTTTCTGGTGCAAATTGTCTTACATATTCATAAAACATAAATCATATGTATATGTGGAGCCAAGAGGAAATTTTAGTGATGCAGCAAATACCTTGTCTACACAGTCTCTCTTTGTTCTCCTACAATTCATTGTCACCTTGCTGGGAAGGCGAGGATGAAAACGATTCACAGAAATAAAGCTCAGAGTTTCATCACTATAATCGTTTCCTTCTGAAATACCTATGCAAGCATATTTTGTGAATCGTGTTATTGCTGTGGATATCCTACATTTTAAATATTACATGGTAATTATGTCTGTGAGAGCATATGGTCAGTAGATGCATAACAACTCTCTCACGGAAAAGGTAAGAAAGATAGAAAGTAAAAACTAAGCTAAGCTAACTACGTCTTCTTGCTAAGCAGATGCGGTTTTAACACTTGTGCCAAACCATCGTTCATCAGTTCACTTTTAGCTCTTATTTAAATCATCTTGTCTTCTGCGTTTATGCTTAAAGTGAACTCCTTACGAGATAAATTATCTCTACAAAGATTCTGTTGGTCTGTCATTCCTATTTTAAAGCTTGAGACATTTTTTTTAATCCAACAATATCTATTGCAGCCCTTGGATGCTAACACACACACTTTGAAAGATGAGATGCTTAAGATATGGTTGGGGAAAGAAAAAAAAAATATATTCCACAAGAACAATAATGACCACAAGCATTTTTCTCTGGAGCTAAAGAAGGTGAAGACAAAAACACTGTATTTTCCCTTTAGTACCTCAAAGTATCTAGGGTATGTCAACAAAAGCAGGCGAGAAAGCGGTAATATTATTCCAAGGTCTTGTTTACAATTCTAAAATATTTCCGTGGACAGAGGCGCTACCTGTCCTTGCTCTTTTTTAGCCAAGTAAAAAGATATTCTCATTTGTTGCTGAGCAGTTATTCTGCCGGTGGCACCCTATGCGTGTATGGCAGGAGGCACATCATGCTTTCTATTCAACTAGTTGTTATTGTCCTCTGAATTCACTGTGTAGCCATTCCCATTTTGCTTCATACTGGGGGTATAAACTTCGATAACAGAACTAATTAGTCGTTTTTCCCTGACTCGTTTACAAACTTTCTAGAGAAAAACACACTCAGCTCAGCTTATTGCACTAAATGCAACTGTCTCTCCATCCAGCTACAGGCACTTCCAGGTAAAGTTTTCTCAAAGCTCAAATATCTCAAAGAGCAAAGCTTATACTGAAAAGGAATTCAGCTTGACACAGTCACTTCTTGCTTTTTTGTTGTTGTTTTTTTTTTTTATAAAAAGATGACTACAATATGGTTTAGCTACAGGGGAGTTTAGGCAATTAAAACAAACCAAATCCAGAACAGGGCAGACGGGATTGCGATCAGTAAAAAGCAAATTAAAAACACCATCTGTAAATGTGAGAGGAAAACAAGAAAAAAAGTGTTGATATCTGTCCCAAACCAACCACATCCATCCAAAAACAACTTTTTTCCCCAGTCTAGGTAAATTCCAGTCTTTGTGATGATGCCCGTCAGTGATTCGATATTTTAACCATTCAGATGAGAACGCTGCATACATCATAGATTTCTAATTAAAAAAACGTTGCTTATATGAGAGGAATACCTTTTGATTACACATGCACAAGTTTTTGTTTTTTGGCTCAGAGTAGATCAACTGGTTAACCCAAGCATGAGGTCAAGGGTTCAGGGAAAGGGCGTCACTAAGAAAGCTCATGTCCTGGAGCAAGGTGCCTCAGTGGGATTAAACAGCAGCCTATCAGATCCATTTAGGATAACAACATCTGTCAAATAAACCACTTTACAGGCTGGTCTGACAAACTGTTCTGTCTTACTTATCTAAAATTCAACCCTCATGTCGCAAAGAGATCCGGAGCAACTTGAAAGGGTTTGCCTTTGGCACAAAAAGCCACAGAAGTGCAGCCGTCTCAAGCCAGAAGACAAAGAGCAGGGCAGGGACACAGTTTGCTGCCACGTAACAGCAGCATATTTTTAGCTTTTTTCCCCCCTCTCACCTGTTGGAAGGCAAGCGCATTGCATTGCAGGTGCTCTCAGCAGAGTAAGTCACGCTTGGCAGGAAATAAAAAGCCAGTCAAACAGGATTTAGTGAGTCGCTGGTTTGTTAAAAGGTCAGTAACCATTAGAAAAGACGCTCAGGCAATTAGCGTGAGCTCCAAGAAAGAGGCAGTATTCTGCAGTCATTTTAGCATGGCACAAAAAATGTTGATGAAAAGTGTTTAGGAAAAAATTTACATTGTATCTATTTTTTCTCCTCCTAAATAAGTAAGTGGTATGTTGAAACACAACCAGGTCATGTTTCCCACACTTTGGCCAATTACTCCCCTGAGATGGCAGCTAATCTGCCTCCACCCCCACCAGGCTTTTGCCCACCCAGACCCCTGTTCAACTTTCCACTCAGAAGCCAAAGCTTATGCTAAAAGCCTCACTTACAGAACGCAATAAAAGACTCCAGTACCTCTGATTTATCCCTTTTTCAACTGAAGTTAGACATTCTGTGTGCCCTGCCTCAAACCCACTCTCATCTCACCCACTGAATTACTTCACCGCTGTTAGATGCAGTTCAAGTCAAATCCTCTGACTCACACCCTGATCCCCTTTCCCTCCTTTTCTTCCCAATCCCCCTTCTTCTCCTGAGTAACTTTAATTGTCCTGAGAAAGTCATGGTTGGTCCGGGAGGCACAAAGCACAAGTTTATAATTAATGTTACAGAGGAGGGATTACAGGAAGCTCTGGCAGCCTGATCTGAAAGTCTGTGACAGAGAGTGTGTGATCTTCTTGATTGTTCCAGATGGACGGGGTTTTTGTGCACATGTATATGTGCAATCCATCAGAACAATGGGTGATCTTTTTTCCTTGCACTTTTTTATTGTTATTTCTGCCTTCATCACTTAAGCCTCCTGCACCATAAACATACATAAAGCTCAGTCTATACACAACACTGGATGGTGGCAACAGGTTTAAAATAGACCTGAGTATGGTACATGTTGTTGAAGAACCAAAAAGGGGTCCTGCTGTCCCTCCCTTTTTTGGATTAAGGATGGTGGAGCTGGTGAGGTTGGGGGTTTAATGAAGGAGCCAAGAAAGGAGGGGGGTGGAACCAGAGTTCTTGCCAGGCCAGGTGTGGGGCTGGGGGCTATGCACGTAAAAACACGAAGCACCGCACTCCACCGAGTGAAGCATTATGCTAAACTATACATGCACAGGGAATATTCATTAGATGCTGCACAGTTTCTGCACAAAAAAAATATCAGCTTCCATTTCCATGAAAATAGCTCAAATCCTGAACTTTGGACCTTTGTGGACCCGACTAAAATCAAGTTAGAATGAATATAGAGGAACGTGACTGGATGCCATTTATAATGAGAGAGGTAAACAGCGATTGAAATAATATAGTGGTGAAATTCAAATGAATTCAGCAGTGATGGAGATGGAGGCGGCGGAGGAGGAGGATCAAGAATCGATGCGTTTCTATCAGGTCTTGCCCTCTGGCACTAAAACAGGAGCCCGGCTGCCTGTCTTTCATCATCAGCATGCAGGATCAGAGCGTGTCTTACACATCAGCTCCTCTCTGTGCCTGTGAGTGTGCGTACAGCTGAGTGTGTGTGTAAAAAGAGGGCATGTAAGGGCCCAGACTGCCTGCAGGGCCCCCCACGCAGATGAGCAGGGGCACAGGAGCACTTGGCAAGAGAAGGAAGTGTGTTCATAAGTGTGTGTCTCTGCATGTTTGTGTGTACTCAGGGGAAAGAGCATATACGTTTGTGAGTAAAGAAGAGATATAAGGAGAGTGAGTTAGCCGCTAACTCACATTTCATCTCCTCCCCACCCAACCTCATTCTCTTTCTCCTACCCTTGCATTTTGTTTCCTCATCATTCCCCTTGCTACAGACTCACTCCCTCTATCCTTCTTTTCACTCAACCTTTCTGACACACACATGCACCTTCCCACACACAGAAACACACACATTGTTGCCTCTCATTTTTAGCTAGCAGGAGCCAGGGTACACCAGTTGATCCTTTCTCAGCAATGGGGAGGAATGGATGGGGATAGCTGTAAGAAAACACACACACGCCCATCAACTTCCTTTCCTTGAAGTGGTGGCAGTAGATGTACAGTAAGGAAACTTACTGATGTGACTCACAGAAATCTATTAAACTGTGCAAAGATACAACCTCTGATAAACAAAACCAACTCATGCAGTATTACACTGTGTCATTATTTACTGAAGGCAACCTGAGACAAACTCTGGAAACAGTGTTTGAAAACTAAATACTTCTTCATGGCTCCATAGTGGCACCAGTTTTCCAAGTCAAATATAACTATATAAAATTTGTATTAACATTTTTATATATATATATATATATATATATGTAAAAATTGAGTAGAAAAGACCTACTGAGACCAATTCAGTTCAGGCAGAGCCATATATATGGCTGGGTGGGTGGGCTAATTAATTAATATTTAAAAATAATTGATATTGCCAATAATATTGAGAAATGAAAGTTCTTTCTAAGGACATAAGAGTATGTCTGCCAACCTGATCAAACCGGAGCAACAATTAAAGCCAAATATCTGCTCATTATAATGGCTTCACATTGCTTGAAAACCAAATGGCATATCAGCACAAACACAAGGTGGTGGAAAAAAGATGATTTGGGCTTGATTTGCATGTGTGGATGTGTGTGTGTGGGTGGGTGTGCATGCTCGTGTGCCGGGTGGTAAAAAAGCACTTTCATTGAACAAGGCTGCCAAGATCATCATCACATCTCTGCTAAATGTCCTGTAATGGTTCATCACTTCTCATTTATAGCACACAGCAGAAGAGAAGCAACCATAATGGTGAGGAAGCTGAGAGGGCCTAAATCCGAAGGAAAGCCTCAATCAAAGGGAAGAAAAACAGAGGCAGAAAAAAAAGACATGGGGGGTGGGTGGGGGTGCTGTAGTGGAAGGAAAAATGGGGGCTCTAGTGAAAAGCCAAATATGCGACATTCACAGAAAGGAGGCCCTTGTTGATGTGCGGAACCTTTGAAGAAGAAAGAAAAAAGCTGAAAGAGCGTCTGAGAAAGAGAAGATGGAGTGAGGAGTTGTGTGTGGTGAGAGTGTGTGAGTGTGTGTGTGTGTGTGTGTGTGTGTGGGGTGGGGGGGGTCACTGTATTGAAGCACGTTATGTCATGGCAGTCAAAGAAGCGTAAAGTTGACAGGACGGGACCCCTGCTGACACCGCATGCACACAGACATAATCATAATACTCCCCTCTCACCCCCCTTCTGGCAATAGAGCATACAGAGTGTGGGAAACAGAGGCCCAGGCACGCGCCAGATAAGATCTCGCCTCTCTGGGCCTCTCTGGAGATGCAAACAGGAACCTGTTGGCATGCAGTAACACTGCACCACAACCCCCACTTTCTTCCCCCGTATGCACACACACACACACACACACACACACATTTTCCCCTTTGACCCCCACCAGCTCAGTTCAGCCATGTGACAGAGTGCATGTCATCCACTTCCTCTCTAGTCTCTGTTTATGAAATCACCCATGCCACCGATTGCTTCTCTCAGCCATCTTTGCTTCCTCAAAGACCACCTACTCTAATATGAAAGCAAGGTAGTCACATGGTTCACATAAAGGAAGTCTGTAATGTGCAGGACATGGAGTCTCTCTCACTTCACAACTATGTTTTCCTATGCCACATTGTTTTTGATGCTTCAGAATTGGTGCAGAACTAGATGGATGGTTAACCCATTGTTCAATAATAAATATGCCTATAGACTGCAGTCCTATAAAAGCTTTGTTCTCTTCTCCATTTAGGTTCTTTTATGCCATTTTCTCATATGAGTACTGGAGATTTTTAGGAAAACTGTAAATATTTTGGTCCTGTCTTTCTCTGCAGTTGCTGCTCACCAAAGCAAATTCCAACAAGAGCCTCTTGGAAAAGATATGCTCTTCAGGTTAGAAACGCAAGAAGGAGGTACAAGGAAATGTCCTGTTTAGTGCATATAGGAGAAAGTACGTGATGTGGAAAAAAATTCTTTAAAATGTGTTGCAAGTAGCAGAAAATGCTGCTTATTGTGTTAATATAAGCACTGCATGTCTGCATATAGTATTATTGTGGAGAGAGCGCAAAGCGGGTGCAGGTTGGTGTGAGTAACCTTTAGCTTCCCTTTCTAATCTGAATCCCATTCTGTTGCATATATTTTTACCTGGAGGAATAATAGATTAACCGACTGTAGTTGTTCTAATTGTGCTTCACATTTGGGTACATTCAGTACATTTTCATCTAAAGATATATTTGAGTCCATACAGTCACAAAAACAAGTGTAATATTTATTCAAAAAGACTTTGATGTTTGGAGAATGATGTGCAAAAGCAGAATGTTTTCCTAAAATAGTTTTCTTTACACAATCAAGTTGAATAATGTCAGTAAAACACTGTTTAACACAATATCTTTCATATCTAACTTCATCAGTGAAAACTGACCTGCAAAATTGAGCTAATTTAATGTAATGAAAATCACTTTGCTTTAAAGATTCAGATATAATCCAGTGATATAATTTGCCGGTAAAATGAAAACACTTTCCTGAAATAAAAATGTTGTTCAATTGGTCTTTTTTTTAAAGATATTTTCTATAAATAAGAAAAAACTAGATCTACAGAGTAGTTTTTCCATTTTTTTTACTTAAAGTGCCTTTTCATTAAAAACCACAGAAAATGAGTACTTAAAGACAGACTGCTCTCATGCTGCACTGAAGCTGTAATCCCTCATTCTTTAAGTAATACTGTACATCCTCACACACAATCTTTCATAAACACATCCAACTTTTGGTCAGACGCTCATATTCACACACTACCACTCGCTCCTCTTATACAAATACACACAGTAAGACACACTCATGCTCTGCGTGTTCACTAACAAATTCAGCCGCTCACCTTCCCACAAACCAAATATTTACTCTTCTTCAGAATGTACACTTCTTTCATCTGAATGGTGGGAAAGCACAACAGCAGTCTCTTTTAGTTCTTAGTCTTTTTCTTTCTCATACATTTGTATTTTTGTCTCTTGTCAAATAAAGGCCTTTACAGGCATAACCGCTGCATCTGAAAACATCCTCCTTTCTGTGTGTTGCAGCATAATGACAGCAAGTTCTCAAATGAGACTCGCAGGCAAACTTTTTCTCTTTCTACATGCGTCAAGTCTTGGCTTAAAGCCATAATCTATGTCTCAACACAATGTAACTGTTGAAAGTTTAGACATGCTTTCTCAATATATCTGATGGTAAAGTGTGTCCAAACTTTTGGCTGGTATAGTGTATGTAGATTTTAAAATATTTACTCTAAACATAACAGGAATAAATAACTACAAAAGAAGGTTTTATAACATCATCAGACGGCAAACTGTATTCCTCTTTTATTTAATTTATACATTTTATCTCTTAGGTCAGTCTGAACTGTTTTTAGACTCAATAATAAAAAAAAGAGTTGTCAAATCAAACTTTATATATAAAGCATGTATATCAGCAGTACAAAGTCCTTCACATTATAAAGAAACACCTGGTCTTTAATCTATAAAAATGGGTTTTTTACCCAATGAATCTAAAAATATACACAATTATTACTCTCTCTCTGTCTCTCTCTCACACACACACACTTAATTGACATAAAGCAAATTTGTACATAAATGCACACACAAATATCCAGTAAATCTCAGCACAAAATAAATTTACACATGTATATATTACAACCTCCACAAACATACATACATGTAAGTACACATTGCCTGATGCACAAAACTACATGAGTGTGTGTGGGACTTTGCAGAAATCCTTTCCTTCTTGAGGGATGCCTCAAAGTTTAATAAATACTTGGTGTGTTCAGGTACAGGTGGAAAGTTGGATTGCAATCAGAACTTTTTTGATAGATAATTCAAAGTGGGAAGGACATTTTTTTTATGATAAAATAGCTCTCCCTTGATGATGGATGCAATTCACAAGACTTTTTCCTAATCTGTTTTGAAACCTGACACTGGGGGATGCCAAGACTCTCATGGAATGGCGTAAATGAGAGTCAATGGGTGGATGACGAGGTCATCTGAGCTGTCACAGTGGATGGACCCTTTCCAACACAAACACACACCCCACCCTTTTCTCTAAGCTCCCATTCGGTAATTGGGCCCTCACATCAAACAGGCTTCATTAGAGAGACTCCAGAAACTACTAATCCCTTGCCTTCACACACAGGGGGTAGAAAGATTTTGTGGTCTGTGGCGTCTGCTACGATGAACAAAACATCTTGAGAAAACATCAAAGCCGTTCTAGTTCAAGTCCCTCAAATGTAGACTCATGTATGCGAGCCATTGTGCCATTACGATCTGCTTACGGTGATGCCTGAGCAGGACAGACGTTCGCTTTGCCAGCAAGTCATCTGGAAATAAAGGAGCACTTCGGAGTGCCTCTGAAATCACCAGACATCACCAAGAAAAAGACGCCATTTCGTCCCAGTGAGTCCCCATGAAGTCCCAATTTGCATTATGGGAATGACATCAAATAAAAACTATTCCCTTGCCCCACCCCCACCCAACATAAGTACAACATTTCCCACATAAACATAGAAAGTGGTCTTATCGTAGAATGGGATCAATATAAGTGAGTGAGTTTTTTTTTCCAAGCTTTTATGAGTTTTACAAACAATTCTCTGTTTTGTTTTTCTTTTTTTTCTTTGTTACTGCTAGAAAGATGCTCAATATTTATGTGTGTTTTGTAATGTAGTAACATCTGTAGTCCTTTTTTCAGTGTTGATCTTGCTTGAGGTTGTCCTGTTAAATCCATTTTTCTCTTTATCTATACACTAAGCTTTTCGGCAGCTGGTTTTTCGATACTTCCACTGACAAAAACACACACACACACACAAAAAAGAAAAAAAAACCTGGCAAATGATAAGAGGCTGATCAAGCTCCACCTTGGGTCAGCCATCACAACAGTCACACAGAAAACTGTTGTCTCACACAAACACTCAAGTTCAAATTTTCATTCCCACCCATCCCTTCCTATCTCAACTCCCCTGGCTCATCAGTCCCGTTGACCTCTTCAACCTTTGAAACACTCACACACACATAAACACAGACACGTTGAGGATGTGCTGACAGGCAACAGAAAGCCAGCTCTTAATTAGCAGGAAGTTGCAGTGTCAAGGTGTCACAAGCATGTAGTGCAGAAAAGCGGGGCTGGTCCATCTCTCTATTGATTCAGTGAGGGGATGCTTTGTTGTCACTTTCCCACATCCAAACGCTCTTGCTGCCTGAATCACAGACCTTTTCCTCCTAGCTCTGTTTATGGTCTTGTAAACGAGAAACTTAGTCATGAGAGACCTGCATGCTTTTAGTTTGATCTTAAGTATAAAAGCAAAGAGGGGAATGGGGGCAGAAAAGAGTCGGGAAATCCTGATTAGCAATTTGGGATTCTCTATAATGGATGAGCACTCAAGTAGGAAAAGGTGTACTTTTATCTTAGCTCATCCCACCTTGCTCTACTCGTTTGGTCTTTTCCTGTTGGTCGTGTCTTGATAGCTGCATGTGCACACACATTGCTACAAAATCAGTAATAAGTGTGCACAGATAGATAACTGCAGCAGCTTTTTAAAGTATTTTTTCTAAGCTTGCATTGTAAGAGTCAAGGACAGGGACTCTGGCTTCCTTTGGCAATGTCACTCAGCTAAATATTTATACTTTGTAAGCAGGAAAATACAGACAATACCACAAGGAAAACACATTTCTAATTTTTCTAATCCAGCACTGGGCTGATGGGGATTTTAAAAAGGTAACATTTTTTATATGTAGTATAGCAACACTTTTTTGGAGCAGTGTCACCATTAACTTAAAAGCAGGGTTTTATTCAAGATATCAAGTACATATTGAGTACAGGAGAATATTGACATAGCATTATTGTCAGCTCTTACAGGGAGCCTAACATAATAGAAACAATGCCAGAAACAGTGGAGTTAAGTAGAAACAGTGCCAACAGCAAAAAAAGAGTTTTCACATGTTCGCGATAAATGAATGTCAGGAACACAGGTTTTTCATTATATTTGTGTATCTTGTGTGAATACTTTTGTTTTGTTTTTTTTGGACATACATGGAATTGTAAATGTGTAAGAAAGGAGAAACATGCGTTTATAGCTTTACAAAGACAGCACCCCTTTAGCAAGATAATACCTCATAATGCATTAGCACACCCGTCCCTGCAATATGTACCCAAACCAGAGCTAAGCAAGTTTGAAAGTTACTAATGTGTTTGGGCTCAAACTGCTGGCTACAGGCTGAACACCACAGCAGGTGTAGGTCAGCAAAACAGACGGCTAGTGTCTGACTGATGCACGAGACAAACATATTAAAACACTCACACACACACACACACACACACGACACATGTGAGCATACTCTGTCTTCCATGACGCCATACTGCATGCAAACACTATAAAGTGGGAGCCTCCCTCTATCAGTCTGCTCTCTCTCTCCCTCCCTTCTCTGAGTGGTGGAGCTCGGCCGGCCGCAGGGCTGAGGAATGTGTGAGAGCCATGTGTCAAATCCCCAGACTGTGGGAAAGTGCTGCTCTCTGCTGAACTCCCGCCTCCCTCCCTCTCTTCTTCTCTCCATGCCTCCCTCCCTTGCTCTCTCAGTTTGTTGGACCGCTCTCCAGGCGAGCGCCCTGCCCTGCTCCAACCCTATGCGAGTGGGTGTGCATGGATATGTGTGTGTGTTTATGCATGTGCCTGCTTGCATGCCTCGCAGCACACAGGAAGTAAGTGGTGAGCGTCTGCCAGCGGCATGGAACTCCCGCTTCCTGCAGACAGTTTCTTTGCCAACTCAACACACAGACTTACATGTATTCACACTCACACAAGCAACTGTCTAAACTCCTCATAAGGAACCACTAAGATGCCCTGAGAAGGAGGGAAGCTGCTCTTACCCTCTGTTTCTCTGAGTATTTATCTCTGTGTCCCACTTCCATCGTTCTGTGTCTGCCTCTTCCTTTTGAACACAAACACTGACATCTTTCTCTGTGTGTACATTGCTTTCATTGCTTTGAGGCTCTGGTGCTACACTGAGTTTCTCTGCTGCTTGCCAAAAATCAGTCCGAGCGTTGCTACAAATAACAAATTCAGCCTACTACTATGAATCTCCCTGATAAAGTGCAAAAATCCAACTGTCTCCTTGTAGAGAAGAGTTCATATCCCAAACATAAATATGCACAAAAGATGGTGATATTTTCATACACTCCTTTCTTCTGATCTCTTACTTCTTTCCACTCTTTTGCTTTTATCACATCACTTAGATGTTTTACATTGACATTAGTAAATAACACTTGTTTCACGCTACCATCTATCTTCAGCCAGCTATAAACTTTGGACATTTTCTTTTTTAAATGCAATAAAATGTAACTGCATAAATTTCGGATGTAATTTTTAATGTTTAATGTTCTGTGTTATTGTCTTTGTCTGGTCAGCAGGTTTCACCACAGCATGTACGTCAATTATTCCTCTCTCCTCTGCAGCAGAATTTAAAAACACACTCCTTACACCTGCTGAGCTTCATCCTGGCTATTTACATGTCATAAAACACATTCGTTGAGAGACACACACATTTGCTCTTAGACACACTGTGCTGATGACATAAGCAGTCCTCAACCCTCTTGATCCTTCTTCCAGATGGAGGAAAATGAGGAGATCTGCTGTTTCCTGTGTGTGACATTCAGAGTGTCACAAAATAAATGTTGACCTAAGGTCAACTCCTTCAACCACAGATTTTGCGTATCAGACTTCGGGGATCATTCACTTTAAGTGACCTTAACACTTCAGCGATTTTCACATTCTTCACCTTTTCAACAGTCAAGTCAAGTATACATTTAATACCCTCTTCTGATGTGTCTGCGATTGTAGTGTGCTCTTGTGGCAGACCTGCACAATGAATACATGGGATATGCAACACAAAGGCAGTTTTTGCTATGGGCGAAGTAGGAAAATGCTCAGGGCGCAGTCTGTTTAGGGTGCACAAGCGTAGGAGGATTTTAAAAAGCCAAATTTCTAATCTATCAGTTTTCCCAACATGTTAACCAATGCTACCACTAATTCCCATGCCATTTGAGTTTAGAGTACCATCCCACATCCGCATTCTGCTGAGAAATGAACACATATGCAGGTTGTGTTGGAAGAACAGAGTGAGGTTAGCAGGAGGCATATTTACTTCCAGACCTCACAGATCCAGATTTGTGAGATCAAATGCAAATGAAAATTGTATTTCACGTAACAGTTAAACTCAATCACACCTCAATCTGCTTCAAAATAATGTATTTCAATCCTGATTTTTGTAACACGCCAGAATAATCATATTCTTGCATTATTTTGTAGGTTAATGGAATCTTTAAAACACACACACAAATCTGTCGATCCAGATGAAATAATACATGTTGCTAAAAAAATGTCTGTGTTCAATTTCTGCTCCTTTGCATGTTTGTTAGTTTTAAAACATGCACTATAGCACAATATCAACTTCATGGAATGTGGCCTTTATTAATAAACTTTTCCCATTCTTGTGTAATCATTTTTGCAATTTTTTTCAGGTTGTTAATGCTGAAATAAACATACAGTTTCTGCAGCAGATGGGAAGTCCTGAGGGAACAGGTTTACACGAAACGAAACCAAAAGACTACACAGAAGGAAACTGGGGAAGCACAACTCATAATACACTCACTGATGCCAAGGAGTATACAAAAAGTAAGACAGCTATTGAGAAGCAGGTGTAGTGGGTTAAGAATATAAACCAGGAGAGCTCTGGAACAGGAAATAAAATAGGACATAATAGACAAGGGGGAAGAACAATAAAATAAAACAGGAAATGGAACCTAAAATGATAGGACATAAAAACCCAACTCATACCCACAGACTGGGACATTTTCTGTATCTTGTTCAGCTCTGACTGCAGTAACAACAGCAACAGATGGCACATCATAGCGGAAAGATGACAAGTGTATTTCAGCCAAGTTACAAAGGATGCCTTCACTGTTAAGACCTTACAACACAACCCCTTGAACACACCATTATTTGTGTGATCATCGTATTCAGGATTGTTTCTGAAAGTGCTTTCCAAACTGTGTCTGCACAGTACCATCTCTAGACAGTCAGTCACACACGAACTCTTCCAGTAATCCTGGGTCTGAGCCAGGCGCCAAATACGGACCCACAACTCTTCCAGAATTTCCCTACTGCACATCAACACACAGCCTGTGCTGAAAACCCCCACTGAAATAAATACAAATATCCTGGGAAAGAAAAAGGAAAGGACATGGGGAAGAATAATGTGTCTATGTGTATGTTATACCACTGGCAAGTCCGAGGATGGGTGCAATTTATCTGAACCAGTAGGGAAGATAAGTGGCCAAGAGTCTCACAAGCACAAATATGCGTGCACAGGCACAGTCACACATACACACACACTCACACACACACACACTCTTGGCTTTCCATGCTAGTTGAATAAGCGGTCTCTGTGCTATATTGGTTTGGACCTCCCCCTCCTGTGGAAGACCTTGTTAGTCTGCCAGCCTTTAGTCTCATTCCCACACTCCCATAGCTGGCTCTGTAACTGGTGCTGGGAATCCCCATCATCATAGGCACACACTCACACACTCAAACCCATTTCTTCATCAAAGTCGGTCTGAGGTGGTCACTCTCTTAATTTGACCCTTCTTTCTTATCATGTCTCCTTCCGTCTTTTCCAGCTCAAGTCTCTCATCCCAATTATTCAGAGTTCAAGAGGACAAATGAAAGTAAATCACAAGGTGAATGAGTTTCTTTGGAGTTTCTTTAAAGATTATTTCAGTTCTTCAGAAAAAGATCCGGTGTTGTCTTTATTTTTGGTTAATCTGCAACAGTTTGAACAGCTTTATTCTTATTGCAAGTATAAAAGATAAATTCATTATGACAAGCTTGTTCAAAATAATTGTCATGCCCATGCAGGGCCATAGTGCTGTGATAGATTAGACAGATAGAGGGGCGGCAGTGCAAAAAGTTTACAATTTTGTTTTAGAAAAACAGGCTTGAGACCAATAAGTGCACATAGTTTAGCCTTGAAAAATTCAGTTTAAGAACAAAAATGATCAAATTGTGAGGAATTCATAAGAAAATATCAAAACGGCAAATATAGTATGCAAAAGAAGTGATTGAATCTGTTTAAAAGCTGAGAAAAAGGTGTATAAAATGGAGAAAATGTAACTAACCATCACTGACACTAATTTGACTAACACACATACAAATAAAATTTTTACCATTTTACAGTTGTTGGACAGCTTTACTTGTTTACAAGCTTGTTACTTGTTTGATCTAAGAGTCCGTAGTGAATAACTGAACGTATCGCTCCCTTTTACTTTCACCACTCCCTCTACTCCTCCACTAACTGCTGGACACACTGATAAGATGATACACACCCTTCATATCTATATGAAAAGCATAGATACATATAAAATCCTTTCGATTTGAACTACACCTGGTCTTTTTTTACTGATAGCTCTACAACATGTGTGTGTGTTTCATACAGTTCAGAAAATAATCAAGACATTTAACAGCTGAGATTTTTGCTTTCTCAAAACCCAAACAGAACAGTTAAAATCAGTATCTGTAAACATATTTTCTTAAAACTGTAATGAGCAGAAAACATGTATACAAAAGGAGCTCGGGCCCCTCGTAAAGGGCTAAATGAGGCCAGTGTGAAAACTGTTGCATGATAAGAGCTGACGATTCCAGAGCTGGAAAAGCAAATCTGTGTCCTCACAGAGAGTTTGGATTTGATCAAGAGCTATGGCTAATATGGCCTGAACATTTGAGTCTACGGATTGGCAAAGGATATGAAGCCTATACTGCAGGTGGAACTTTTCAATTTATAGTCATCTGGTGTTCTGAATATGATTACAAAGACCAATAGCATAAAGCTGAAAAGAGCCCCCTGCTCCCTTGCACGTGAGTGAACCAGACCTGAACAGGAGCCCCAGCCGCTGCTCCTGCTGTATTTCCATGCATTCAAAGACAAATAGAGGGTTGTGGAGGCAGCGTGCTGACTTTACAATTGATCCAAGGTCTCTTTTTACAGCAATTTTTTTGAAGGAGTTAAGTGGTATTCTTTAAGACCCTCTGCTGTCTACTCTCAATCGTTTTTTAGAAAATGGGATCATTCTTCAGTCCCTCAGGAAGGCTAACATTTTCCTTATCCTTAAAAAATAAAGGCCTTGATAGCTGTAACACAGAAGCAAATTGCACAACTTAACTCTTTTGCTCTTCAAAATTTTGGCCTTATGTCTAAAGAAGACTCTAATGCTTATTAGATAAGAGGTTGTGTCAAAAACTGGAACTCCTAAAGTGATGATGCTATTCAACCTTATTCATTTAACCCAGTGCTGTAAGGACCCGGGCAATGTGCTGTCTCTTAATGCAGGAAGGCATTCGACTGCATCTAATGGTTGCATTTGAATTTGGTTTTGCATTTGCGAAGAACGTCAGAGAGCTGACAATTTCCCCCTTCATTGCAAGAAAAGACAGTGTGACTTTTTGCACATCCACCTTTTCTATAATTTCACCAAGCCGCCGACCCAAGCAGCGACGCAAACCACTTTTATTTCTGGTAACTTCACTGGCCAAACAGAAGATACAATTAAACATATATATAAAATATCTACATATTTATTTATATATTTTCCTTGGGCTTAAACTGCAAACAACAGACTAATTCAGAAAAGCAAGATGACATAAAATCTCTTTTGCTATAGTATTTACTGCAGAAAAGAAAAAAAAATCTAATCTATAGGTGAAAACTTGCACTGCAATCTCTCATAAAGCCTACTTAGCTGTCCTGTCTGGGGAAGTGTGGCTTTGTTGTGCTGAAAGGGTCAAGAGAGGGGAGATGATTTACAAGTGCACAGGGGTGGACAGGTTTGAACACCAGTAAATAATTTTTAGAAGTTTTAACAATCTCAGTTTTCAGTGTTATCCATTAATTGGACATTAAATCATGACATCACAGAAATAGCTGTGATGTTTCAATGTAAAAATCTACTCTGAAGAGGAGGGCGCACATCTAGGCAGAAAGTTTTTCTTGGACCTAGGGTCATGCTGATTATGTGATTATGAGATGAAACCGGAGAGTTATAGCTGGTGATGCAGTTTTATGTGGACCACGAAGATGTCAGGTCAGCTGATTTAGCTATGATTCTGGAGCATAGCTGAATATGTAGTGCGGAGTGATGAGTATAGCAAGGCTGTAAAGAAAAATAATAATTCAAGAGGATGATTAGACATAAATGTGAAGACAAGGCTGCACTGGTAAGAGGAGGAATGGCTTGGGACAGGCTGATAGGGGAGGAGGGTGCTTGAAGGAGGTTATGGGAGGCACCATGGTCTTATCAGCCCTTCAAGCTGCAAGTGATCTAAGTTGGCTGAGAGAAAAGAGGAGGGTCTATGTTTTGCCCTGCAAGATTGAGCTTTATGGCATGCTCCTGATCTCTATCAGTGTGGGAAAAGACTGGGAGGCCAGAGGAAATGTGTGTGCGTGTCTGAACACATGTTTGTTTAGTTTGTATGCAGTTTCTGCTGCTAAAGAGATGAAGTGGGCAGAGCTTTTTGTGCAACATGGAGTGTGTGTGTGTGTGTATGTCAGTGTGTATTTGGCTTCTGCGGAGCCCGATAAGGATTATAAATATCATACAACAGCAGCAGGTGGATGGGTTTACCCACACTAGATGATAAGACAGAACTTTGACCCATCACAATCCTAACTGACCATTTAATATACACATACTCATGTTAATATCAGGCCATTAAGTGAAATATGCTTCTGTGTGTCCCAATTAAAATAAAATATCCCTCCTATTCCTTTGCTTAGACTCCTTAACTCATTTGTAGCCAGGGACATCTTTCAATATCTCACAGCAAGGAGGTTGCTGGTTCAAGCCTTGGTGTGGGCAGGACTCGAGCCGGGGACCTTTCTGTGTGGAGTTTGCATGGTCTCCCCGTGTTAGCGTGGGTTCTCTCCGGGTACTCCGGCTTCCTCCCACAGTCCGAAGACATGCACCTTGAGGATAGGCTGATTGGAGACTCTAAATTGCCCATAGGAGTGAGTGTGAGTGTGCATAGTTGTTCGTCTCTGTGTGTTAACCCTGCGATGGACTGGCGTCTCGTCCAGGGTGTACCCCGCCTCTCGCCCGTTGGCTGCTGGGATAGACTCCAGGCCCCCCGCGACCTTGTTAGGGATGAAGCGGTAGATAATGGATGGATGGATGGATGTATATGGAGGATTGATATGACGTTTGTCAAAATGTTCACCTGGGGCACACTAAGCACTTTGTGAATGTGCTTTGAGTGCTCACCTGAAGACACCCCAATACACACACTCTATAATATTCCACTTTCATGAAAGTTGAGCCAAAACGTTCCAAAACACCAGCAGCTCAGGGCTCTTTGCTATAGTTAGCAGCCAATGAGTTAAACACAGATCACTCACAGGAAGCTCCAGTCATATGAATGTCTTGCCACCAGATGGCTGTAAAACAGCCAGATCACTCATTAGGAATGTCTGTGCTAAATGTTAGACTATTAATGATCATTCAAATCTCATTGTTATGTCTGTCTTCAAAAGGAGACCCACACAGAGCCCACCTAAAGTCAGCAACAACTATGTTCATCAGTGTGTACCCACACCTACCTACTCAGCACCCACTGCTCTCTAGATGCCAGCTGAGTGAAGCACACTGTGCCGTGCCTTAATAAACCTTGAACAGAGTCAAGGGGTGATGAGGTCACAGCTAAATTCATGGCAGGTTTAGCTATTAGTTGAGTCACAGATGAGTTCATAAGAAAGATGCACTCCATGGGGGTCATGGGGTAAATTATGTTCCATTTCACCAGTGGATTCAGCTCTGCCTAAGCACACTGACGCAACACACATCCAGACTGCGACAGGCACCAGACTCTATGGTGACATACTCCATCAGGGCCACAGTGAGTCACCTGCAAAGCTTGGTAGACAAGCAGCCCGAGGCGAGGCAATACAAGATGAGTGTGTGCGCCGCATGCCTGGCTCCAGTGATATCATCATTAGGAGACAGCGAGGGCCAGGCAGTCTGATGGACGGCACACTCCACTCCCCTTGTGATCCAACCCCCTCTCACCCAAAATGACTATCTTCTCACTACCTCATAAAATAATGACAGGACAAAGAAAAGGATGAAAGGAGATAAAGTAGCTGCAGGAGCAGAAAAAGTGGGTATAGATGGTGTAAATGCAGCCAGGTCTTGGCCTTGTGTTAGACTAGTCTTTAGACAAGTCCATGGGGACCAGACCTGGCTTGCATTTGGCAATCAGCACCCATTTACACACTAGACCTTGAGCGAACACAGGCATTAAACAGCCATTACATCAATACTATAGATGTGATGCGATATAAAACTGTACTTATCATCGCTTTATGATCAACCATAACCACAATGAACAGCAGCTTTTAAAACTCCATTTAAGTGGTGACAGGTGTATATCATTCCCACTGTCAATTTATTGTTTATTTAAGATTGTCAAAATATTCCAAACAACTTTAAAGCTCTTTACAAGCACAGACATTTATTGGCGCACAGGGAAATCTATCTATCTAATCTACCATTTTCTTACTAAAGTATGAAAGCTACTAAAATAAAGTCTCTGTGAGGAGTTTCCATGTTTTCCCCGTGTATGACTTAATCTGGCAAGGCTCTCCAGCTTCTTCCCACTGTCTAAAGATGTGCATGTTAGGTTAGGTGGTCACTCCAAATCCACTAAAGGGCCTGTGAATGTGACTGGTATTTTGTCTCAGTTTTGGCCCTGGGATGGACTGGTGATGTCCTGGATGTACATTGCAACCTACTAATTGCTGAGATGGCCTTCAGCTTGTTCTCAACCCTGACTTGGATTAAATGGTATAATAGATGGATGAATATAGAAAATGAAACAAAACAAATAATCAATCTTTTAAAACACTTAAAAATGTTTTTTTGTTTGTTTTCTTCCATATTCCACCAACAGCATATAAATATGTACATAGCTTGTAAGGTGGTTTCTATTTACACTTTTATTTATATGCATGTTTATATTTGTGTGTAATATATATTTGTGCGATATATAGTCACTTATTTTTGCACTTTAATCTGTAATTGTTGTAACAAGTTAATTTCTTCTCTGTGAGATTAATAAATGTCTAAATCTAAGTCTTAGCTATAGAAATCTATTCTGAGTATTTTGGATACCTTTCCTAGTTTAAAAGGCTACATGAACCCAGTGTGTGGGGGCAGCCATGTATTTAGGTGAGGTTCAATTGCTGCAGGTGCATCTCAGTGCTTTGGTCCCTGCTGCTTCCATAGGAAAGCGTGGCACGCCTACATCTGCTACAGGAAGCTGTAAACTGCAATTAAAGAAGTGGAAATAGCAAAACTGCAACGTAGCAACCTGCAGACATGAGACCAGAAGCATACAAACTCATACAAGGTAAATACGCTATAAAGCTAAACTTTGGTACGTATTGATCATTAGATGTTGACGTATTTTGTACAACAACACCTCCATAAGAACCCTGAACATTTCATATCACATGGATTTACTTAACATGAAAAAACATCAGCACACTTCCATCACAGCAAGTCTGTTTATCTGATTGAAATGTTGAATGTTTCCTCTCCTTGTTATGGTAAATTCCAAGATGCTCTAAAACTATTTCATATTTATGGCTTTTTCTATTTATACTGATACACAGAAGACATCTGTATATAAATTCATACCAGCAATGTTCCCAACATCTGTTTGTCACACACACCTGGTCTCTGCAATAAAATCATTAGGAAGCTTATTATGATCATCCCCTTAGTTCATACACTTTCAACAACTAACCCTCTTGTTTGAGAGGAGCCTGTAGTTATATTACTTTTTTTTTTTTTTTTACTGCTATGTCAGCCCCACCATCCTCCTGCCTGCCTGGATCACAACACCCAGCCACATGACTGGACCATATTGCCTTCAGCCACTGTTAAAGTGAACCTCAAATTGGAGCATAGCCAGGGGAAGACCATAAAGTAGCCACATGGGTCACAGGACTCGGCTCACCATCTCAACGCTTATTATCGCAGATGTTATCACACACACACACACACTCACACAAGCCGCTGCCTGTCACGTTACAACGAAATGCACATCAGCTGATACTGTGTGAGATAACTAAACAGTAAATGGCCTGAATAAGCCCCTGCTGCTACTATAGACTCTTCAGATACATCAGGTAAGGTGTCGCCGTGCTTCAGGGGTGTTAATGTGTTTCACACCTTGAAGCTACAGGCAGTGGTTTGCTCACAGCTTCCTTTTGCAAATAGTGGCACCCATTTTCTCAAATGAGGCATTGTCCACTTCAAGACTTTCAGGCTGCTTAGAAAGGGAGGATCCGTTGTTGTTTGCCCGACTGTCTTCACCAGAAATTATGACCATGATCTCATGATGTAGACATTACTGCATTTTACTACGGTTTCTTCCTTTTCCAGTAATCCGTGAATGATTTCTAGCTAAGGAATTAAACTTGTAATACATACTGAAAGAGATAAAATAAAACCACTTTCAGACAGATTATTAGTGTCATTAATCTGTAAATGCACTGGTATTTAGTCACTGAGACTTTGTTCACTTTTGTTTTAGTGCTTCTCTCATAACATTTAGAAAAACCAATAGAAATTGATTGAGAAAACCACAGTATGTGAGCAAGATTTGTCATTTGCGTGAGATGAAATGGTACATACAGTGATATATATGCCTATTGTTCCCATAGGGTCACAAAAAATGTGATCTTCCAAATACAGGTATTATTGTGTTAAGCATGATGGCTGTGTGAAATGGTGGTGGATTAAACCAGTTAAAATGATCCGTTGTTGAACACCTAATAAACTTGCAAGGATTTAATTCCATTTACAGTGGCTACATTGTTTTCACCTTGAGAAACATGGGATCTTTTACACCAATCTAGGACACCATCACATTTCCACCAAAGAATGTGAAAGAATGCAACAGCTCTGAAAATTCAGCAATTCCTCATAAAGGTTACACTATTCCCATTAAAACCTAATCGCCCCCAGGTGATACAAGTTTTGTCATAGTTAGAATTTTAACATGTCCAACCTGATAAGGCTGTCATGGCAAAAATGGTATAGAAAACCAACAGGGTACCATTTTGCCACAACACCAACATGCTCAGGCCAAGTCCACGCTATTACAAAGCCAACTTTAGGTGTAAAAATACCGGTGAGAAGTAGAAGCAAGGCTTTACCATCCACAAGTAACAAATCATTATTGTTGTGTTTGACGCGTTTGTCACATCGATGTATAGCCTTTAATTGTGAGTTTTTACTCTCCTGATAGATGACAGATACTTCAAACCTCTCCATCTATGTACCTGATATTCTTGGTTTTGTATGGATAAAAGGGCAAATTGTGAAAAGGTTTTTGCAGTTTTACTACAATTTGGCATCATAGGGACAACCCTTTTGTTGACATCAGACTGATGGAAAGTAGTGCATGTTTTAGAAAGACATATTTTATACAAATTAGCATCTTCTTTCAGAAAGTGGCCTTGTGGATGTCCTGATTATGGAGTATTTGGTGTGATAAGTGAATCTGACTTTAGGTTAGGAAATGAAAAGCTTCGTTTCAGCAAGATGCTAATAAAACTGATTAAACTACTATTTATTAGCCATAAACTCTTATGGCTCTTTTGTGCTTTGAAGACAACTAGGAGCAGCTGGTCAGCTGAAAAAGGAGTGCAGCAGTGAAGAAGCTCTGACAGATAAGATGGGGTAAGACCATTTAAAAGCTTAAAAAACGAACAGACAGATTTCAAAGTGCACAGGCAGTCAGTGGAGTGAGGTCAAAATGAGGGTGATGTGCGCCCGTTTGCTAATTCTTGCTAAAAGTCATGCAGCAGCATTCTGGTGTAGTTACAGATGACCGAGAAAGGACTGGCTCAACTCAACTTTATTTAAAGAGCCCTTTAAAACAACTGCCATTGCAACAAAGTGCTGTACATAATCAACTAAAACAACACAATGGAGCAAACAAAAAAAATTTTTTTTAAAGTAATTATTTATATTAGTTTAGTTATATATTAGTTTTAACCTCAGCCATTCTTCCCAAACTAAAGAGTTAATTTGTTGTTCCGTTTAAAATCACCATCCACCCTAAAACCAAGGTTTACCACCGTGGGTCAGTGGACAAGAAATGATTCCAGCAAAAGATTTCAGATAAAAATCCACAAATAGCAAACTAAAGGAAGCCATGATGGGGTCATGCAGGGCTGACAAATGCTTAGACTGGTCGCTCATTGACTTGGCAGTGGTTTAAAAACAGCTGCTGCCTGCAACATAGAGGCATACATCATACTACATATACTTCATGTAAATCTTTTTCTCCTTTTCAACAATAAATGTAAAGTAATGAGAATACCAGGACTAGCTGAAACCCCTTTGTCTGCGTCTCAATTGTCATTTCCATCAGTCCTTCCTGTTCAGAAACCGGTGCATCACCATCTCTAAGCCAGTGTTTCTCAATTCCGGTCCTAAGGCCCCCCTGCCCTGAATGTTTCTACCCAACACACATGACTCAAAACCATTAACCTGTCCATGACATTCTTAGCAGCTCGTTAACGAGACATTTGTTGAATTCATGTGTGTTAAAGAAGATTTGTCTCTAAAACATGCAGAGCAGGGAGGCCTGAAGACCGGAATTGAGAAACACTGCTCTATGGAAACAAAATATTTTACAATGCTTTCCTTTACTTTGTTACTCAGGGTGTTACTGCAGTCCGTTACTTTATAACTCATAGCGGGTCATTTTCAGTTCATGAGAACACTTTAATATAAAGAAAGAAAAAATGGATTTGTAAGAACTTTTGTTCCCTATAAGCAGCTCAACGTGTGTCATCTGTTGGTCAGCAGGCAGAACAATTAAGCTCAAACGTGAATAGACCCAAGCCCAGCTCTTCATTAAAACTCATCTTCAGGCATGTTATGCAAATCCATGCAAACACAGTTCCAAAGGACATTTGCTAGGATGCAACGCAAGATCCAAACAAGGCCTTTCTCAAAAAGCATCGACCGATAATGCATCAAACGATCCCCTTTGCCATGCACTGAACTCAATCTGGAGTTTGCTTTCTTCATCTAAACTCTTCTTTAAAAAAAAAAAGCCCTGCCTCTTATTGTGAGGGTGACTGAGTGGCAAAGAAAGCAATGTGTTGACAGAGAGGATGGAGACTGCAAACACCTCAAAGAGCAGATTGGCTCATGATCCACATCTGCCTTTCACACTGGGGCTGGTGGTGTAGCAGATTCGAAGTTAGATCGAGGTCGATTTCAAGTGGATTGAGGGCAAGCTGAGGTCAGTGTGCTGACAAGCAAAGTGAATAAGAGTTGGAATTAAGGGGACAGCAGCAAACATGAAACACAGGGAGAAACCCATCCATCTGGTTGAATTGAGGTGGGTGAGATGAGATGTCCTCAGTGTACTGTATTGTGTGTTTCAGCCCCCCACTCTTCCAACACACAGGCTGAAACAGTGTGCTCCACTACTTTCAACAGTCAAAAGACCTCCCTGGTGTAAAAAGGGGCACAAACCTCTTTTAAAAGGTAGCAGTTGTTCTGATCTCGTTGCTGTTCTCTAGGCTGGATTGTAATGGAGACATTAGCATGCAAATAAGTGTTAAATCCAGCTCTGTCCGAGACTGAACAGATCTTTCGTAGCTCTATAAAATGGTAGAACATGAAAGGTCGGGGAGAAGTATTTTACACAGTTGATACCACAAAAAAAAAAAAGATTAGTTTTAAACAACACAAAGCAAAAGCAGAAACCCTCCTCCTCCTCTCAAAGCTCGTTTTGATCAGCTTTCTATTTATCCAATAAATCTTACCCTTGCTGTTATATTTCTATAAGCATTACATCACTGACAAAAAACAAACAAAACTATTGTCTGTTTATCAAATAATTATCATTTTTCACTTTGATGTAAAAATATGACCTAGCCTTTATTTTATTCTGATTATTTTCTTACCTTGAAAAAATTCAAAAGATTGTTTGACTAAGGGAGCTCCTGTGTTCCCCATATCACTGCAATATCTGCTCCTATTCTTTACCTTTAATGATGCCTCCTTGTTATCTAGCTGGGCTTCTCAGAGATGTGATTGCCTCTTAGCCTTTGAAACCAGGTGCATTGTTTCAGGGATAGTTTGCACTGAGGTTATTGGTAATTGCAATAGCTATTTTACATTTCAATCGGTTGTATTATCTCCAAGTCCTCATTTTCCCCAACACAAAAACCACCGTTATCCCCCTAATTCAGCCATTTAGATGTGATAATGAAGGGATTGGTTGGTATGTTGCCACAAGTAAGCCCACAATTTCAGACAAACATTACAAATTTATATATATATATATATATATATATATATAATTAAAATAACACGTTTGTCTCTTCTGGGAAATTGTTCAGCTATACTTCAACACGTGGCATAATAAATAATAAAAAAGGAAGGCTACTTTGTGTGCTCTGATGTCAGTTTCCTCCTATGCTGATCACTTGACAAGGGTTTCACCGTCATCTCCTCTTAATGGTAGACCACCTCTCTTAAGACAAAGTAGGAACTCTTGGCCCTTGTTATTAAAATACTCTGAAAATTGACAGGTCATCTATTTCTAATGATAGAAGTTTATTTAATTTATGGTTAAAAGGGGGTTCTTTTTTCCCCCCAAGACTCGTGAAGAATGACCACTTAAAGCATATTTCTCCTCTGGATTATCAGAGTTTTGTCCCAATAATGACTTTATCCCCTTCTTCCCTCATGCTGCAATAAAAAAAACCCCTCTGAAACATAAGTGCTGCTCTGGGTGAATTAGCATTGAAACAAAATACAGTGCACACATTGAGATTAGACCTCTGGACTTTACCGTCTTTCAGGTCTAACAAGTGAGGCAACTATTCTGCCTAAAGACCTACCTTTTTAACATTTCTATGGAGAAACTCATTAGGAAAGTGGAATCTCCTTTTTCTTACTGCATCACCCCTCTTTGTCTGAGGGCAACTCTTTGTCTGGTCTGAATTGTCCCACACAAGACCCATTTTCTGGTTAATACATATTTACAGCCATGTCAGGTTTTTGTGGGAATCCTGTAGTTTTATTTAACATGCGATCATTCTAGACACCATAAACCCATTACCAAGCTGTTTAGAGTAATTGTCTGACTGTATAGCAGTTGTATTTCGGGAGCTTAATGAGTCAGCATCTTAACGGAAGACAGATGGCCAGACAACACATGCTCGGGATTTCCAAGGACAACCTGTAAACCTTGCTCAGATCACTGTCTTTTCTTAAAAGTCGCATAGAACATGAAAAATACCACGTTTAAGTGTCATGTTCTTTACAAAACTTGCACAAAAATCAGCCCTCATTTCAAAGAGCTTTGCAAATGACCACAGGAAATACTTTTAGTTGTATTCTGCTGTTTAAGCATGTGTGTGCACATTTACAGTACACTCCTGGGGGGTAGGGTCACATGAAGTCCTGAGTAAATTAACAGGGCCAGCTGTGATATCACCTAAAAAGGAACATGAAGGCAGACAAAAGAAGAACCCCCCGTGTTCCCCTAAAAGACAAAAGAGACAGAGACAAGAGGCTGAAACCACACAATCATCTCACCATCTACAATGGCCAAGCCTCTGTAACAAGCAGGATCAGGGGAATCTCTGAGCGGCTAAGCCAGCCAAGGCCACAGGTTTCAGTACAAGCCATTAATTCCACTCTTCTTACCACGCAATTAATTTCACTCACAGGCAGAAACTCAAAAAGCTTCCAGATAAAGAGGCTGATTCCAAAACCAAGATTAAAAAGCGAGGCTGAGAAATGTCTGTTGAAAAGAGTGCCGAGCAGATGTTCATAGGCCAAAGAACTGGGAACAGAGGACACCACTAATGAGAGGAGGCAAACTGTATGGGAGGCAGGAGTCAAACAGTTACTCCTTGTGTTAGTACCATATAAACTGTGGTTGATATCTGCAAATAAATCACACATGACTGACCACTACCAAAAGGCAACCTATTAGCACAAACAAAGTTTAACATTTCCCAGTTGTGTTTTTCTGTTTACATAGTAGAAAATGATCCTTTAGACTAAGCTGGGATTTGGATGTTATTACATTTCCAACAAAAAAGATTAAACAATAGTGGTAGCCAAGCTGAAAAAAGGAGCTCCTGCTGGTTTTTCAGCTAACATGACCAAAGCTAATGTTCCTATGAGCTTACTTTAGCCACAGATGTAGCCAAACCATTGGGACGGTTAATTACTGGTCAAGTAAAGTCACTTGCATGAATTGGTAGCTCAGGAGCTGTGAAACTTGTCTTTTCCTGATCCGAGTCCAAGGAACCAGATTAGATCCCTGGAGTGCAGACATCCTCTTGGCTCCCCTTGTTTTGTGCCTTAATGGCTGTCCCGCAGGGCACTGTGATTTCTGTCTGTAGTCTGGTTTTCTCATACCCCCGACCACCACCCCCACCTACACATACACATACACATACACAAACACACAGATGAGATGTTACACACTATGCATGTAACATTTTTCGGAAGACCTTTGGCTTTTTATGATTGATACATATTTTGTTGTAATACAGTGACTAGTTAACAATATTGTGGCAACACAAGCGACTGTGTTGGAGAATAAATGACCCGAATCAGTAAGCCGTGGTGTGTAAGCAGAGAAACATCTAAAACCCATGTCCAGAGGCGACCAAGACAATAATGGGACATTCATGAACTGGAGCAAGTCAATAACTATAAAGTAAACATAATGTGTTCATTCATGATTATTCACTTTATTTGATTCTGTTTTAGATCACACTGGTCAAAAGGGTTCTCATTTGAGACATGACACCAGACATGACACACTAATGTACACAGGAAAGAAACTAGATTCAACTTCTCACTCATTTAGAAAAACAATTATTTCAGGTATATAAAATATATTGTCCACTTTGTAGGAACAAGTTTACTTCTAAGATCCTATTGCTGCAAGTGACAGTGTGGTTTGATGACGTCACAGCAGCAGGATTTATTGTAAATCTTGTCAAACAAATAAAACAAACTAATCTGGGAAATTATGCAAAACACCTTATATTTGGTCATGTAAAAATGGTAATTAACAAAAAGTAAAAACTAATACCATATTGACTGATAACATCAGTATGCTGATAATATTGGAGATCTCTAATCACATTAAAAACTGGTCATGGAAATACCCTAATGTAGGTCTTACAGAAATGTTTATAAAGAAGTATATTGCAAAAAGTGTCATGGAAACAGTTTTTCTCTCGTTTTTACTTAGCAAGAAGCCATTTTGAAAAGGAGAATTGCTTCTCAAGGACATGAAGTCTCTAGTGCCAAAGAAAAACCGTGTCCTGGATCATTCGGAAATCTTAAATACAGAATTCATCAGTTGCTTCCTCGGGGACAGTCCTCCATCAGAAATCCTTGATTTTGCTCCCATACCTTCAAACTACAGTCTGAACCAACAGTAATGACAAATAAAATGGATTCTCCAAAGATCGAAATGTTTTGCATCTTCATCTTCTCATGGGATGAGTTTTTACCAGGATAATGACTCATGGACCAAGTCAGTTCAAACACCTGCAAATTGTAATTGTATTTGTCGTCAACATTTAGATATATTTTTATCTTTCAAAAACTATAATGCAACTACTGTTAACAGCAGTAAAAACCTGTCATCCCCCTGTCCAAGATGGGTGACAAATCAGTTCCTGGTTTAGAAGTGCCTTATATACAGCAGAGAAAATAAAAAGGACAGTGTCAGAATGCTTAGCAAATGTTGGTCCTTAGTTACCTCACTTTGTTCTTTCCACTGAGATAAAAAAAACAAACAATTGCAGATATGTAGTTAGTCAATGGAGCTCCCCTGTGAATGGTTACCCTGAGGGAGTCCCTTGAGCTTATTATCCTGAAGGCACCTGTGCTCCATCTTGTATTACAACATATTCTAGGCATACCAACATATATTATATATATATACACATGATAAAATATTTTCAGTTAAAAAAGCCTTCCTGCTCTTTATATGCTGATTCCTATGAAGAAAAGTTCTACATCGATATGGATATTATGCAAAAGCTTGAACCAAGTAAACTGCTGGAGGAGGAAAATGACTAGGTGAGACCACACAGAGTTGTCAAGGAGGACAAGAGCAGGGTTATTTTATAGAAAGACTGAATGATAGAAAAACAACCTTACAGAAATAATTAAATAACTAAATAAATAAAAGTTTGATACAAAGAATTAGGCTAAACAGTATATAAAAAAGACATTAATGATTCAAATTCAATGGATTTTATTTGGATAATAATGACCTGATGGCTCCTTAAAATATTGTTGTTTAGCAATATAGAAATAAACAGTTTGGCAGGAAATCAAAATCTGATTTTACCAATGGTACCTCTTTCAGAATCAAATAGTCACAACACAAAAGTACATCTTGACCTAAATGTCTTACATTTTATTAAATTTGTATCTAATGCTGCTTCAGATCAAGATGACCTCTATGAACTCATTTAAAAGCCTGATGCTCTGTTTTACATTCATCCATCTCTATATCCTGGCACGTACATGAAGGCTTACAACATGTCGCCTGTGGGCAGAGGGTGGAGAAGAAAGCGTTGACCTGGGTTTAGTTGATGACTGATGCCCCAAAACCAATTGATTTGCCAGTGAGGGTTTAAGATAAGAAGCTGGAACCATTGGCCAAAGGAAACCTATGACCTCTTACCCATCCATCTCTGTCCTCATCTGGTCCTGCTGGACGTTTGGCGCTCAGTTCTTCCATTAAATTCTCCTTCACTGACAAAGCAGGCAGATGTTGCCATCGGTTTGTCTGTCCAGATTGGTCCGTTTGGGTACTGGGTATAATACCACACCCACCCACTCCTCTTTTCCTTTAGATTGGTCTTCCTGGTCCATCGCAAAAAAGACACATGACATTGTACCAAGCTTACTCCTTTTAAAAGGTGACAGGACCTTAGGCTAAACTTTTCCAGAGATGAGTAATGAGATCTACTAGCCCAAATAGAAAACAATCCAAGGTTTTTTAAAAAAGGTACCACAAAGGCCAATTTCATAGTGAGAGCAGACTTTGGACATTTGTTCCCCAAGAGGAAAGTCATGCTTTCATCCAGGAAATTGTATTTATTGAAAAAAGGTAACACAGAATAAACAAAACATGTATAAATAAAACATTTCTGAAAAGGGGAGGAGATGACAACATAAAAAAAACCTTTTTACAGCAAAAACAAAACTACAATGACCAAAATGTTGCAAAACTGGCTGAAAAATCAGCTGATTTGGAACCTAAGATGAAAGGATGATACTTGTTTGAGCATTTAAACACAGCAAGTGTCCATATCTCAGTTTAATTTTCAACATGTCCAATATCTTTCTCTAAAAGATCTCACGAGGTTCATAAAGTGAAAAAGTACCAAACTGATTTGTGGTAGTGAGTACATAGATATTTGGTTCTTACTCATTTACAATGTGCATACAACCTAGGATATAAAAACTGACAGAATAATTTGCTGCAGCTCAATATGCGTTGCTGCTACACAATGTGAAATCTGTGACTTTGGCATCATAAATGGATTTAAGCAGGGACATATGTTCAATTGTGAGAGTACATAGCAAATAACCACTCACAAGTAAAGCAGCTGATACTGACCCACTCCTTCATTAGTGCACCACACCAGATCACAGTGAACGCACCTTGCTCAATTGTTGCTAATTTCAGTAGCTAACCATGAACCTGATGACATAACCACTAAACTGTTAAAAATTTCCACCAGAACATGTCTCTCTCTCTAAACACACTAACATCTCAGTCAGGGTGTGAAAACCGAGGATGTAGGAAAGTCTAAATCCCACTTTCAACAAGAGATCTTGTGTGAATTCAGGTGAGATATACCCAGGTGCTCTTCATTCTCACATTGTAATGTTTGCAAACGCTCCCAGCTGAGATTCCCTTGGCTTTTCTGTAAGCCCAAAGAGACTCGGCTCACTCCCCAAACAAGCAATTTGCCTAAGCTGCCAGTCAGTCGGATGCATTTGTGTGCACTAAGAGTTTAACTCCACAGGGCATGGAGGATGCTTATTGTGTTGCTCAGGTGTGTTTTTAGGAAAGGGGTGGCTTCAGGGGATGGGAAGAGGTCGGGGGAAAGGGGTGCACCTGTATGAATACACCAGTACCCCTGGAGTTTACACAGAGTCAGGCAGTGCATCCCTGGCACACCTTTTCTCTTGATTGTTAAACAGCTTTTCAGGCTTCATGTGGTTAGCATCCTGCAGAGCCTTTCTTTGAAGGGCCTAAAGTTTGTAATTAAATTGCCAGTGTGAACCTCATGCTAATAAACAGAACAGAAGTTTAGAGAGAGAATGGAAATATCAGCAGAACCCTTGTTTTGGAACACCTTAGCAATAAACATAACAATGTGAGTGAATCGGTAAGAGCTGGAACACAAACACAAATAGTTTACAAATGTAATAAAATGCTTGTATTATAAATCAGTTTTGGCAAAAATGGTATGAACTTAGATATCTAAAACTGTTTAGCTGACCATCACGGTTGTTTCAGTTGGACACAGCCTTGACTAGCCCTGAAAACATTTATTCTACACACAGGAAACTTAAAATTACAACTTAAAAAAAGAAAAAAAAGGCACAAAAGACATCTGTGACACTTTATGAAAAGAGACATTTTCTTCCATTCTGGTCCGGAGTCAGCGTTAGCTGCTATAGTCAGCAGCAGCTATTGGAGTGGTCAGCGTGGAGAATTCAGTGCGTTCCATCATTCTGATAGCTGTGTCCAATTGCATTATCCCAGACCAGCAGGTAGCCCTTGGCTGCTAAGGTCGTAGCTCTAATGGTCTCGCCCTATTGGCCCAAGGGCTCCGGCCAAGGTTCACGGGTCAGGGCCTGGTCTGGACACAGGGTTGGCTCCTGGCCAATGGGTCGAGCTGGTCAGCAGCAGGAAGCAGTGGCGTTCAGACAAATGATTCATAGGGGTGGCAGATGAAGAGAACGCTTAGAGACTGCACATAAATCTGGTCAGGTTTTCTCTTGGTTTTCAAAAAGACACAATATGTTCATGTTGTGCTTGACACGTGCTTGAACGCTCAGCTTAGTAGAAGCTTGTGTTTTATATACATGTATTCACTAAAATCAGATGCACTTGATTTAAATTATTTTCCTTTGCATGTTTGCCCTAAAACCTTCTGCTAATGAACAAAACTTGTGCAAGCTCACATCTTGAGAAATGTGGGGTTTTTTGCTGTGCATTGCCAAAAGTAAAGCAGGCTTGATCTGTCATCTTGTTGCAAACCGTTATTCGCCTGCCAACATATTTAAGTTATTGCATCAAACTGGGACACTTCAGAAATAAGTTGAGAGCATCAAAAGTTTTCTGGTCGTTGAAAAACAGGCAAGCTTTGATTGCCCTGAAGTGCTTTTTTTCAACCTCGTCAGTATTGTGAACAGATGGACCTCATACCCATTTGCCCAAATTAAAAATGGCAGTAGTTTTTTCATGTGGGATGATTTTACAGCTGCAGAGACAATGAAACAAATCCTTTTCCAAATGATCTCACAAAAATAAAATCAAGGGGTTATTATGTTATCCAGGGGTCACTGATGACTCTAACTTCACTCAGCAAAAACCAAGAAAGCAAATCTAGGAGGCTTTTTTCTTTTAAAAAATGGAAAAAGAAAAACTGAAAAGTAGGATCAGCATATGCACATGCAAACTAAACTTGCTTTGCATCTTCTCAGGAAGAAAAACGGCTTTGACATCATTCAGTAAAGCAGCTGGTTGCCTATAATTATGCATTATGTAAACCATGAAAGGAACAAACTACATAATTCTATATGGCCATCAGGACAAACTATTAGGCGACATTTCCCACATTCAAGAAGTCATAAAGCATCCTACGACGGGCGAAATGGCCCAGCATGTGGTTTATTTTTGGGGAACACACTTAAAGGTCAGGTGGAAATCCACAGGAGTCTGTGGACGTATTCTCTGTGCAGAGTTACCAGCTGCTATTTGAACGTGGGTGGACAGTTTGTCTCCACTGGCCTGAAGAGCAGAGCCCCACAGCCATGAAACCTTGCTGCCCTTTGAGCTAATTGTTTGTGGGTTGCTTTTAAATGTATTGACAGTCTTGGTGATAAACTGCTTCCATTGTGCCCTCATGCTATTGTGAGCAGCATTAACTATGGCTCCGGATTCCCAGCCCCTGTGCTGCATGGCTGACTAGAGGCCAGAGAGCAGCGTGATGCCCAGAGGGAGCACCCTTACCGTGGGCAGGAAAAAAAGACCTTTACAGGTGCTTTGACTCTTCACTTAGCAACACCCTGCAGTTCAAAATTTGTTGTGCCCCTGTGGGTGTCTTTCAAAAAGTGTCAAGCGTGGGGCCCCCGATGGGAGATTTGTTGATATGATAACTCGATTAGCCTCCAGGATTGATGACATGGTGGCAGAGAGCAAGTCTGCAGCTCCAAGGGAGATGCTAACTCTTCTCCTTAACCTCTCCTCAGGAGACCAGCTTCTGAAACAAGCCAGGCATGTGGCTCCTAAAAACCTTTGCTCAGGCTTCAGTAATCAGTCTCTAAAGGCACAATGGTGCCGTTCACTAACCAAGCAAAGAATTACAGTCCTTTTGAGAATTTAAGTATAGTAACACTCTGCCAGGAAAAAAAAAAAAAAAAAAAAAAGGACTTCACTAATTAACAGCAGTGAATGTGAACGTTCCCAGTTATACGGATAAACCATCCAGGCTGACCCTTCTCTCCTGCACTGCCTTTTTCTAATTGGCCAGGCACTGTTCCCCAATTAAGTCTAAAACTGCTTGATGATTGCTGTGAATTGGCACTAGATATCAGCATGCAGCTTAAACTGGAGTTAATGATAAAGTTATAGACGCAGTAAATTAGTAATTAATTTTAAGCCATCAAAGCATAGCTTTACTTGGTTGATGAGTGGGGGGATATGTAATGAATCCCAGGTAGTCAGATGGGCATTACAGAGTAAGACGCTAAGGATACACTGATGTGCTCTCAACACCACTCCACTTTTGGAATAATCTCTGCTTACCCGTGTCAGCATGGGTTGCATTATGAACTCTTGTTACCCTGTGGTTAAGTTGAAGACTCAGTGTGGATTTATATCAAAAGACCTGTTCTCCCTCAATGAGGCCTAAGCTAAGGCGCATCTTCTCAGGTGTAACAGGGTCAATCGGTAACCACTAGAGAGTTAATTAAAGATAAAATGTATGGTAATGGAAAGCCCCCTCCCTTTACTCAAACACCCCAGCTGACTCAATCGCACAGAAAAATGCTTGCTGACAGGTGGGCTGCCACATTCCTTTAAAAAAAAAATCAATTTTTTTGAGAACAAACCTGTCATAATAACAATATATTCATTATTCTATATGTAAACAAATTTCTATCCACAAGCCATGCTAACAGGGTTCATATTTTCACAAATAGTATGAAATCAATACAAATTATAACAGACAGACATTTCCCCTCTACAAAAACATGCAGGATGCAGCATCTGTATTATATTTTTTTAGGGTTTCTTCAGATCATTTTTTGATATTGGATCTATAATTGGTCCACTCCGTTTTAAGATGCAGTGAAAGTGGCTGGCCCATAACACAACATTCCATGTTTTACAGTGTTAAAATAATGTACATGTACCATCATTAAATTTCCCTTAGGAAGCAGGTTCTTGTATGTCCATGTGCTCTACTGCTACAGCTAGCACATTATACACTGTGATGTCTAACAGTGATCATTTTAGAGGTGTAAGAAAGATTGATCCATCACATGCCACTTTGTTTTTTGCACAAGCTGACCTTTTTCAGCATCCCTATAAGACTCTGCTATCTTGGGTCAGTGGATGAAGTGATTTATTTCTGGTCAGCAATGCAGTACAGAAAGTTTTAGTCCATTTGCTGCAAATCAGAAACAACATTTTTATAAACGAAGACACCATACAGCAGTGGTTTTGAAGGGAGACTGAAGTTAAAAGCCATGGTTGCTTCATCACTAAAAAAGCATAAATCTGAATCCCAAGCAGCAGGCGTGTGTCTACTGTGATGGCATGAGGCATACAAGCGGTTTTCAAACCAAACATGCATGCACTGAGTAAAAAGCTACATACGTAAGAGGACAATAATTTGTGCAATCCACATATCCATTGTTATGACTACAAACGCTGAAAAACATGGAGTTCACACAAGCTTCTATAGTTTTGTATTAACTCCACCATGTAATTCAAATATTATAAAGAGAAAAAAAACTTGTTTTTGCCAATATGAAAGCATCATTCACTTCTTAGTTACTGCAGATGTTTTCTCACTTACATTTATTCACACATATACACCATAATTTGTAATCCTACACAACTCAAAAGGTAAAAACTATTTACCGAACAGACTTCCTCCTTTTTTTAATGTGGTGGTTTATCATCTAATTCATCTCACCATTTGATCCGACACTGGCTAAATACATCCAGATTTAGAAGTTTTTTTTTGTTTTTTTTTTACAAAAACATTTAGCATTTGATAACGTTCTTTTCTTTGTTTTTTTTTTTAGCTTCCTGATCAGCAATGTGTGTGTGCATTGATAAGTCACCATCATCCCATCTCCTGCTCATTGGACAACCTAACCTCCAGGAATTTAACCAGTAAAGAAACACTTTATCCAGATCTTCTCATTCCCAGAAGACATTTTCCCTAGGAAAAAGCTCAGTGTCATCCTGAAACAACTGCAAATTAATTTGGGTTATGAAGGTACAAAGCCAAGGTGGCATATGTTAATATGAAAACAAAAAGCCAATGTGTGAAAGAAAACAGTTTAGTTGCTTTGTATTATTCTTTGCATAAAAAAAGACTTTTGGTTTTAAATATCTTTGCTTATATCTGATGTAGAAGCTTCTTGGCTCTTGGAAGGAGTCAGTATTTATGGTAAAAATGGAGCATTACTGTGAGATATCACAGGGGCAATGTTTAGTTGTTTTGGTGACAAGCCACCAGTGAAAGGAACAATCCATGGTGTCTCTCTCTTCTCTTTGAGTTTCTCTTTTTTTTCTCTTCACTGTCTTTCTGTCCTCTTTTCTTTTCCGGTCGAGTCCAGCAAAATATGTAAATCATGCGGAACA
>JBAMIG010000015.1:10953515-10964501 GCA_037177335.1 Kiunga ballochi
GGGAAAGTAAATTTGTTCAGCACAATACAGCATCCAGACCATCATTCTGCCTGCTCAGATGCTGGACAAGACACGTTTAAAAAAAAAAAAAAAAAGAACAATCCAGACAAAGTGAAACAAAAACTAAAACAGAAATTGCCAAATAAAAGCACCCAAAGACGAGACAGAAGAAGCTGGGGAAAACAGCAAAAAACAAACTAAATAATAGCAGAGAATTATCACTAGTAGATAAAGTGACTTAACTATTATCATGTAAAGATGCATAGACATGTAAGGGCTGTGACGCATGGCAGTGTTTGAAATTATTGTTTTCATTTACATATGAAAGAAGTATAAATGGCTTCTAAGATCATAAAGATATGGAACTTTTTAGGTGACTTCATGTTCTAAAAGGAGGTGTAAATCAGGCAGACAGATAAATATTTATGATGTTTGCTTCTGTATGATTAGCCACATGGATAAGTAATTAATTGTTCTGCTGCCTTCAAGATAAAATATCTCTGATCCCAATAGATATTTTTAATTATTAATTAAAAACTGATAACTTGTACAGGATGCTTAAAGCCTACATCTGGTGTGTTTAACTTTGTTTAAGACATACAAAAATTTATTTTATATATTTCTGTAGAAAGGTTGTGTGAAGACATGTTCTGTATCTGCCTTTCTTATGATGCCTCTGGTATCTATTTGAGCATTGCATAAGGGGAGAGAGAGACAATTGAGGGATATCTGCTATTGGGTGTGTTTTTGTGTAATGTGTGTTCATAACACACTATCAATTGAGAATTATTAGTGAACAGAGGCCATGATGTGTTCGCACTGGCAGTATGTGTGGAGAGGACATTAATGTGAGAGTCATTGCAAGATATCATCACTTTGGCATGAGTAGTTTGAGTGGTGGGGGCCATAAAAAGGTCCTGTGGTTGTGTGTGTGGCTTCACATGATGCCCACTACCACCATTTGTTTGCAACAGCAAGGATTTGGACACAATTTGTGGTTTCAGTTTATACCAATGTGTACACACACCACCATGTGGCTTCAGTTGGTGCTTTTGGTGTGGTCTTTGCCATGTAGTTTAATGTTAACATATTTAAACTCTGTATGCTTTATAACAGCAGAATGATGATGTGTCTGCTGTGTTCTGTGAAGCAAAATTAAGCTTTGTGTGGAGAAAACTCCTTATAATCTGATCAATACATATGTCACCCTGCAATCTGTTTGTCCATCCAAGCCTCCGATTAATGTTCATGTTATTGTACAAGAGTATAAAAACTGCAAAACCTATCAACTAATGTAGCAGGTGTTTTAGTCATCAGTTACAAAAAAAAAAAAAAAAAAAAAAAAAAGTAACAACAGAAAAAACACGTGAACGGGAAAAAAAAAAAACAAAAAAAAAACATTAATGCTGCATTTTTCTTTGACTTTAAGTTCCATACAGATTAATAATATTGACTATGCATTCATTATACTACAAATTCATTTCACATAAGGATGAAAGGGACTCTCGCCACCCTCCTACTTCACACCAAACACTTGCTGGCACTTTCACACACCGTCACACTCACCACAACTAAGCTTGTGGTGTCGTGAGTGACGCAAGAAGGGATGTCGTCAATTAGCTTATAATTCCTGAAAAACTAATGACTCAATAGTCTTAACTGGCATTTTAACACCAAAAGAGCGGTGTCAGACACTTTCATTTGACAGTCAGAGATGATAAAGGTTAAGAACAACACAATGTGGTTGTAAAGGACACATGAACAAATAATGAGGACTCAGAATGAAGGTTGATATGCATTATCGCCATGGGAATTTCAAAACAACTGCAGCTGCTACAAGACAGGAACTGAACATGTGCTGCTGATTTAAACAAATTTGTGCTGCGGACTATTGAAGGATTTACAAGCCAACAAAGAAAAATAAACTAAGAAGCATGGACAGAGACGCAACACATACGCCACACCGAAAACCCATTTTGTTGGTCACCAATGAGGATCCCTTCGAGGATCCTGCAACAGCAGGAAGAGGAAGCAAAGTTTGCCTCCAAAGAAGGTTTTTAAGGCACCAAAGAGCTTTCTCATAAATATTCAGTCCTTTTTTTTTTTACTGATATTTTAACATTTAAACATACAAAAAAATATATGCAAATAGGTGTTGTGACACAAACACTATGGAAAGTGTTCCAGTTGGGGACTTGGAGAAAGGATGGTACCAAATGGGCCAAAATGGCCATTTTAAGCATAATTCATGGTAGCAGGAAAGGAGATAAGGCTCTAATGCAAGTTGGACACAAACGCTGGTTTTAGATAGAACTAAGATTGCTTATTACAATGAAGTGCAGCAGAAACAGGCACATCCAGAAACTGTTACCAAAGGAGTGGGTGGGTGGATGGATGGACTGAGAATAGCAACAGCCTGTAACATGAAACTGGATTTTGTCTTATCGAGGCAACTTCTTTTCTACTACAACACAGCTTCACTTAGCAGAATACATAATCCTGGTAAGTTATGCTTAACCAGTAACCCGCTCCAGAGCAGGTTATGTTCTGGATCAGAGATCAATGAGTATAAAAGCGCCACCTCCTGACTAATCTTATCAATCATCCATTCTACAATGTTGGTGCACAGATCTTTGAGTGCTTGGGACAGAAAGAGTCATCTTGTCAGCGACCACTTTAATGCATGTTTTTCTCCTTGTTCTTGACTTGTTATCAAGTCGGGTTTGCTCTACAAGGGTTGCACCTGAAATAATCAGATTAATACTAAATAGTCATATTTGGCAGAACTGCAGTTTACTCTTATCGTCACGGCTGGGAATGACTTTTCCATACAAAGTGCACTCCTATGCAGAGGAGGGGAGACTATCCCCAAAATCTAATAAAAAGAAGGAACTGATGACGGCCTGCTCAAAAAGTCTGGGCTGCAACAAAGTAAACACTATTTATATTACCCAATAAATTACCAATGTGTAATCTAGAAGTTCAGACCCATAGCTGCATCATGTTACCAGAGTTTAACTTTTTATAAGTTTTTAGACAAACCAGAAACTTTTTCTGCTTTGCCATCTTCCTTTATTCTCCAGTAACCCAAACCGATATTAAACATCTTAGTAAAACCCAGGAGTGTTTCTTTTACTATTACTTTAAAAGCCTTCATATAAACCTTTTGGTTACAGAAATATGCTGATTTAATTAGAAATGTTTATATTTATATATTTTGAGTTCTTATAACAGGCATGGAGATCAAACACTTCAGCTAATTATACATGTGGGTGTAGAGACCTTCATGTACAAGACACTGACATGCTAGAGTCAAATATAATATTATTATTATTATATTATTATTAATAACAATAATCATAACAATAATAAATCTCTTGAAAATATATTAATGAAATATTACATTGACTTTACACCATGTGATGGATTTGCAACCTGTTTGGGGTGCACTCCCACTTCTCCCTGAACAACTGCTGGGATAGGCTCCAGTGGTGAAATAAGTGGTGCAGATAATGGATGGACTTTACACCAAGGCGCATTGCATTTAAAGGCAATACCAGCCTTTTTTTTTTGTTTGTTTTTTAAACTAAAAATACTTGTAGAAATGGAAAGTCAAAAGGATTACAGTTTAAAAACAACCTGCAGCTTGCACAGACTTCCCTCATCTGGTCATGTTTATCTCACATTTTACTCTTTGAGAAACTTCACAATTGATCATTTCTTTTTGTTAATCTCGTTAGACTTTTAAATGCTGTCTGACATTAACTTTTTATCATTAGGTCTAAGTCAGCTGATCTACTTACAGAGTTCTTTAATAAAAAGCAATCCACTGAACAGAATACGGACAGCAGATGTTCAGTCTAAAATCATGAAGGTGCTTCTATTTCCAAAGAATGCCAGTTTTTCAACTGGCTAACCTAAATTGGAGACTTTCTGATCACAAGCCTCTCATTTACAGATGGATTTAAAAGCTTCAAAGTTACAACTGTTCTCTGGTTTTGTTTTGATACATTTTTAATTAATTTTAGGAACTGGTGTGATTTCATTCATTCAGGTGACAAATTCACACAATTTATCATGTTTGTGGGCTCAAACACTCTTGCATCAAATGTCTTATCGTGACTTTATCACCTTTCATCCTCCAGCAATGAGTAGCTATTTCAGCAAATACTTTGTGAACATCTATACCAATGAGTATTTCTGACCCACTTAATCTGCTGTCATGTTCACATGTGAGAGACAAGTTAAAACTGAGGACGAACCAATGAGAAATCCCATCTTCAGAAAATGAGACACCACAGCAGTGCAAACCGTGGTCATGGAAATGTGACTCCTTTTTTTCCCCACCACAGTGGTGAAAACATGCGGGTCTGATATGCCACGCATGCTTATCATTTGTAACAGCTATTATGAATCTATACCAGATTTAAAGTTTAGCGCAAGAATGTTGAGATTTTCTGGATTTTCATTCAAACACACGTAAACTGCATTGCAACACTACAAGGGTGCATTTAAGGAGTGCTGCGGTTACTCTTGAAGACATCGTCAGAAACTGACATCTGGCAGTAACCACACTGTGTTACAAGAGCACTACCTGCTGTGTGTTCTTATGGAAAAGAACTAGTGGAAGTGGTTCAAACATCTGATCTGGAGATGCCATGGGACAGCTTAAAGGAAAGATCTGATCAACTATCTAAAGACACAACTTCAATGTATGGTATAGTTCTTTTGTTTAGATCGATCTTGACACAAAAGTCCGTTCCTGTAGGTCAGGGATGGGCAACTCTGGTCCAAGAGGCCCTTTAGTCCTGCCAGTGTTAGGAATTTCCCTGCTCCAACACACCTGACTCAAATCAATGGGTAATTATCAGACTTGTGCAGCATTTAATGTTTTATGCTCTGCACAAGTCTGCTAATTATGTCTGATGTGTGTCAGGTGTGTTGCAGCAGGGAAATTCCTATCATTTGCAGGACTGTGGGCCTCTGGAACCAGAGTTGCCCATCCCTGCTGTAGATGCTTAAGCCACACATGCAGTACTTGCCACCTGTTACCTAAGGGAAACGTGTTTTAATGTCTCTTTAACAAGCAGGCCCTGAAGCCAGTTGTGTCTCAGGCATGCCAGTTCTGCTTTCAGTATACATTACCATACAACTCCATAGATTTCAAACTATAAATGTGACACAAATTACATCAACAGTCCTTATATCTGCCTTAGTTCCTGCTTAGTTATGTCCCCATCATGATTCCCTTTATTAATGAGACCAGAGTAAGCTCTTTCAAATCTGCATTAACGAAGTTAGCTATTCATTTCATCTATCAAAGACATTTCAGAAGTGGGCTGGATCTTAAGTTTCACATGGCAGAAACTGCAATGGAACAGAAGTACCTAATCACACACAGACAATAATACATTTCCCTCTGTTGCTGCTTTAGAAGGGCCCCCCAAAAAAAACCAACAAAAGAATGCATCAAAAAGAAAGAGCACAGCACAGCAGATTGGCAAATCAAAGACAAATGTTTCTAGTTATCATGTAGCTGAAAACAAACTTGTGTATTCGTTCTTTTAGACGGGTCAGACCAAGAGTATGTAAAAGGGACTGAATTTTTGACTTGGCAGAAGAAATAGTTCTCTCTAACAGGGAATGGCTTTACTATGGGTGCATCCTAAAAAGAGGGGCAGACAAGTTAAGGCTTGTCCTAAAATGGACACATGTTCTCTATTGTAAAGCCAACCTCTTTCCCAGCCAGGAGATCAATGCAACCTGTCAGAAGTCACCCACTTGCTGTCAAAGCTCAGAGTGATGTTTTAGAGGAGCTGGGCCTTTTGGGCGGGGGAGGACAGCAAATTATGTAGAGGAATCTCAGGGCTGTCTGCATTTTTGCATTCTAATTTCAGTGGACATGGGGGGTAATGGTTAAGAACTGGGGCCCCAGATGGGATACTGCAGGTAGCACTGGGGGGGGGGAAATGAGAGCTGGCAGATGTAGCAGAAAGTGTACGTTTGCATCTGTTGCTTGCTCTAGCCGTAGATATGGATAAAGATTTTATTTTGCACAACTACTGACTAAAAATGTCTGTTTAGGTTCTTTTCGTTTTTATCTCAGCATGGTACAAAATGATTTGTAATTTTGCAAGTGAAGATTAATACTACTATCTGTTTGGATGTCACCAAATGAGGCCCAGACCCAGCAGCCACATGTGGTGTTGACTTTGTTTGGGAGCAGCAAGTTTGACAGACAGGTGTTCCTCCTTAAGCTCCGGTCAGCCCACCTGTTGACTCTGCTGCCACATGTTGGGCTTTGTGGCCTCATGCCGGTCCCTTACAATCAGAGCTAAGAGAAGCCTTGGCAGCCAAACAATATTAATTAGGATCTTGTCTGACCAGTTTGAAAGGATAGGGGGAAAGATTTAGAGATCCAAAAAAAAACATTTTGGTGTGTGATTGCTCATTTTATTTTGATTTGCATGACTTGGTTTTATCATGTAAAGCAATTTGTGTTGAAAAACACTTTAGAAATAAAGTTTGATTTGATCGGAAAAAGATCTCTGAAGAGAATGATGCTAAAGGCAGCCAATAAAAACTTTTAATATGGGATTTAAACTAGTTCAGACGAAGCAAGACAAGGGTAATGAATAGTTTCTGTCTTTGCTGTTAACACTGCGCCATACCTTTCCATAGACTAAATGTCACAATGTTGTGTTTCCTCAGATGAACAGTGATTTACATATAACACACCTTGTTTTGTTTTTTTTATCTAAAACTAAACCACACTGCAGAAGTAGGGTGTCAGAGGAGGTACAGCCTTACTGTTTAGTCCAGGGATGAGCAACTCCAGTCCTCGAGCATTGCAGTCCTGCAAGTGTTGCAGGATATTCCCTGCTGAAACACACCTGATTCAAATCAATGCTTAATTAGCAGGCTTGAGCAGAGTTTGATTTTAAGCTCTGCTAATTAGGTCAGATATGTGTCAGGTGTGTTTTAGTTGCCCATCCTGCCTTAGTCTCAGGAATTGAGAAGTGGTTGCCAGATAAAGTGCTGCTGATCAAATACACTTAATGAAAAGATCAGCGTCACGTGTCAGCACCTCTACAAAACGAGCTTTATAAAATATTCACGTGTGTTTACATAATGTCAGGACAAAAAAAAAAAAGAAACACTGACCTTAGAGGAGAAACTGTTGCCACCCGTTAGTCCGGTCCTCAGGCCTCCCTGCTCTGCATGTTTTAGAGGCAACCCTTCTTTGACACACCTGTATTCAATAAATGGCTCGTTAACAAGCTGCAAAGAATACCACGGGCAGGTTAATGGATTTGAGTCAGGTGTGTTGGGTAGAAACCTGTGTAAGACACACAGGGCCTGAGGACCAGAATTGAGAAACACTGCATTAGTCTGGTAACAGATAACAGTCTTTGGCCAAACACATTAAGGTCCATTATTCTATAGTAAGAAAGCATAATCACAAAAATTGAAAACATTCAATCAAATATTTGCAAAGTTCAGCCTGGGTCTTATTATGCAATGCTAAGAAAAACTGTATAAGGAAAAACCCAGAAACTACATCTAAAAATCTACAGGACTCACCATAAAAAATGACAAAAAAAAATGTGACATGAGTGACAGGTTTTCCTGGAGCAGCAGGAATTTAGCATCTTACCTCTAAGATGAAAATGGCAGCACAATTCAGGTTTGCAAAATCCTAGAAGAATTGACAGAGAAGAAAAAACTGGTAATTTTGGCAGTAATGTAGAGTTGCATTAAAAAAAATCTAACTCAGTATTTAAGCAGAAACATCTTGTATCATCTGTCAAGTGGGAAAGTGGGGCGCTGACAATCTGGGTTTCTTGGCAGCCACAGGACCTATGCACCTTGCAGTCATTTAGTCAACCATGATCTCATATGTATACCAAAGTGTTTTAAGAGTCAAACAGGAGGTCATCTATGAGTAAAGTTTGGCCAAATTGAGCACCTAACATGACCATGATCTCAAACAAACTCAATAACTCTACAACAAAATGACTGAAAACAATGTGTTGCAATGATTGAGTCATAGTTCAGACCCTCAACCTGACCTAAGCTTTTTGCAGCAGTGGTTTGAAAGCTGCGGAATCATCTGTGTTTATTGTTTTATTTGTATTTGTATATTTAGATGTTGTTAAATGATTAATTAAATAGCATAATGTGTATTTTATAACAGTTGATTTGGGCTTTTTAAGAATTAAGATGTGAAATTATTTAATTTATACATAACTGGAAGATGCATTAGTGCATCCAGCACTGTGTGTGACATGAGTTTACAGCTAGATGATAAGTTAAGCAGTGTGGAAAAAAGGGGTGGAATGGGTGGGACAAACTAAATAAGCAGGACATCATCTGTCCACTTAATAGATGAGCAAAGCTGCAGCAGTGAAGTAAAGGTAGGAAGAGAGGACAGATTGGCAGTGGGGGCAGTGGATTGTCAGCTGTAAGTCACCCAAGCATGCGAAACCTGGGGCACTCCTGTGCATGTTTGCATCAGGTTGAGTGAATCTATTATCTATTAAAGGGGTTTCACCTCACAAAAGTGTGATGAGTTCTGCATGATGTGATGCTGCTGTTCTGCATATGAAAGGGTGGAGACTCTCAGGACAGATCACCTGAGTGATAGCAGTCAGTCAGCAGATCAAAGACTGACCTCATGCATTTTATGGCATTCTTAGTTGAATTGCAGTGCACAAAGTGTAAACACACTCAGAAGTAAAATCAGTAATTAGACTAAAAAGAAATATTTTGTTACCTTTAGCCCTTTTCTCTCTGTTCACCTGCTGTAATTAATCCTAATCAAAAATCATACCAACAAGCAATTCCTGGTTTACTTCACACACAGTCACAACATTAGGATTTTAGAGTGTGTTGGCAGCTTATGTTGCTCTCAGGTTGGACAGTGGTGTAGTGGTTAGCACTGTCACCTCACAGCAAAAAGGTTGCTGCTAGGTTACTAGGAATGAGCGAGTAGTTGTTTGTCTCTCTGTGTTGGCCCTGTGATGGACTGATGACCTGCCCAGGGTGTTTCCTGCCTCTCGCCTGCTAAAAGCTGGGATAGACTTCAGTTTCCCTGCAATCCTGGTTTGGATAACATGGAAAATGAATGAACAAATGAATGAATGTTGCTCCCAGATCAAATGCTGCCCACAGCTCTAATTCATTTTTTACACTGTAACCCATTTCAAGTAACACCCCATGTAGATATTAAACACTGTATTCATTGTGGTTCTTCACCCTGAAGTGTTTCCACTCAGCAGGCGTGCTAAACAAAGGAACTCATTCACTGACCGCCAAGCACGGGTGAACAACTGTATGACAGGAGTAGGTGTGGGAACATGAACTATACATCCAATACACATCTGCAGCACACTTCCTCCCCCACAGATGGGGCAGCTGTTGTACGGTAAACTTTGCTGTGCAGCTCCCTTCTTGGTCGGAGTACTTTCCCCATTGTTAGGATGAAAAGCACTGCAGCGGCGGTGGCCCCTGTCCTCAGGAGCAATGCCTGGCTGGAGCTTATTATAGTTGGGCTTGCCCAAATAAACACACCGGGACCTCGCAGCCACAGCTGTGGGCCTCTCCCTGGCTGACCTCCTCTCCTGTGAGTCCTCCACTCACAGAGAAAACAAGTGAGAAGGAAAGAGACAACTTGCCTGAGCCAAAGCTCGCAGAGGTTAGAGGGGCCAAATGCTGCTTATTATCAGAGTCGGGTTTTTCCCACGCCTGCAGGCCCACAGCCGGCAGCAGGCTCGCTTGCCAGGACGGCATTTAGTTAACTCATCCATGATCATCCTCCCACCGACAGAGGGGGATGAAGTTTGGTTTCTCACTGCTGTGCAGAGATGAAAGTTTATTCAGGAAATTTGTGTGCAAAGCTGTGAAGGTTTTGAACCAAAGGGGCAAGAGGAATGCAGAAGGCCTTTCTTTTTTTAACCTGCTGCTCTGAAAATTGATGAGAGTGTGAATTTGGAGTTTGACAGCTGAATAAATTGGACTAATAGGCTGAGCAGAGTGAGACTGGAATGAAGGTCACACTGTGGTTGTTCCTGCAGCCACGCTTATGGGAATAATACCACAAACTTCAACTCTATAGCTGCAAGTGATGAAGGCAGTGTGATAAGAAAAACACACCATCTCAAATGTTGGTGTAGAAGTTTCATGAAAGGTTCATCTACAGCATAAATATCACAGCATATCAGAGCATATAAGCTTTACTGAAACATATTCAAGTTATATTTATATGTATTAATTACACTGAGCTGACGGTGCAGCCTTTCAGTTTGAAGGACCCTAATGGTAGAGATTTTATTATACGTAGCTTGATTTCAATGCAAGTGAAGCAGACTATGTTTGGCATGCAACAACAGAAAAGGTCCAGCGGTGAGGTATAAGAAATATGAAGAGAGGCCAAATTAACCGTATAATACATTGTGAGGAAAGACACACCAATACCCATACATCCATGAAGAACAGTGATCCACAGGATCCTTTGTAAAGAAAATACCCTTTTAACATTCAGCCAAAGGATGAGAGCTCTCCAGGAGTCATGTGTGTTATCTTCTGAGTCTATAATAAATAAAAGTAGTAAATCCAGAGGATATAACAGATCCAATCATAAGTTTGGACAACAGAAAGTACGGAGTAAGGTGCCAAAAACATTAAAAAAAACAAGTTGCATCTAGAAAAGCATTCTTTGGACTGACTCCATTATTCTGAACCTAATTCATAATGACAGGAAGAAGAGTATGATGAAGGTTTGTATCCAAACATACAACATCATCTGTAAAAATAATACAAATAAACTAGTGATGGTCAGTTTGACCAATAACATCCCAGTTTGTGTAAAAATGGTTTATATATATATATATATATATATATATATATATATATATATATATATATATATATATATATGTATATACAAACCACACGCCCACAACCGCCCACTAGATTCTTCCTCAT
>JBAMIG010000015.1:10977120-10994815 GCA_037177335.1 Kiunga ballochi
TGATGATGATGATGATGATGATGATGATGATGATGATGATAATAATAATAATAATAATAATAATAATAATAATAATAATAAATATGGGTAACCCATAACCTTCCTCTCTCAATTTAATAAAGTAAAAAGAATATAACCAACATACACTTTTCAATGTTAAATTTAGACTGAACAAATATAATTTTGTATTGAAACATAAAGAAAATAGCTCTTTTCCAGAAGAAATGATTAATTACAATAAGCTAAATATAAGTTTTTACATAAAAACAAAGAGTTAGGACATGTTTGGTCTTTGGTATTTCAACATTTTCTTAACAGCTGAAATCGATCAATTTTCAGGTGTGATTGATTTGGTCTCAGATGGAGGAACTTTGATTTTAGTATGAGGTGAAACTTTATAGTTTTACCGCTCAGGTTTTTTAACCTAAATAGATATGTTTTCCATGTATTCACTGTGGCCATATGTCAAAATAGGGGCCCTATAGTTGCACGAGACACCTCCTTTAAACCTTTATGCTGGCTAATTGAGTTTGTCTATGAAGCGTTCATTCACTGTCAGAGAAGAGAGCCAAGTCCCCCTCGTCAATCTTTCCCAAAAGTCAACACTAGGCCAGACATGCATGCACATGCACTGAAAAACACACTCTACAATACAGCGCCGAGGGGTCTGGGACATCCCGCAGACAGCATCCTGTTCCCACTGAATGGCTCTTGTGTCACAAAAGACAATTTGGCTTCTCTGTGGCTCAGCTACCTGCGTGGGATCTGAGTGCCTCCCTGGCTGACTTGTGGCCTCGGGTTTTTGTGTTTTACTTTGGGAACTTCGCTCTCTTCTCTACCCCTGCTCTCTCTTCTCTTTCGTCTCAAGTGGTCTGTAGAGGGTGTCCTGGGAACCTGGCTGGGTTCACTGCTGTCAGCCCCCAACTACCACCACCCTCCACCCCCTCATCCCTTAAAGATGGACCGCTGAATTAGTTGCTGTCAGTCCACTGTCTGACACACACACAGCAACTAACTGACAAGCACAAGCTTTATGTGCACACATGGACATATAAAGCAAACACGTACAGATGAGCTTAACAAAGATAGACGCATGGGAAGAGAACGATTTGCCAAAGTGAATTATCTTTTTCACAAAGGGAAAAACATGCAGACCCACTCATATTTTGAGACGATGCTGACTCTATCCTGTGTAGGGTTAAGAGCAAACCAATGCAGTTTGCAGCGATGACTTCTGCTGTTTAGAGCTTGTCATGCGGAATATACTTCAACCATTGTATTATGTATTATCTGGCACAGTTTCACATGTGATGCAACAAAAATATAACTGCGATTCAAGTACACACACACACAAAACATTAAAAACAGTCAAATTTTGTTCAGAATGTGTGTTTCTGTGTGTTTTACAGTGACAGACACTGCTAAATCTATCCATTCATTCATCAAATAATCATCCATACTGTGTAAATACACAGTACTTATGGTTCCTCTGGTCTTTTGCATATAAGGCATTACTCCTGTGTTCACCTGTGTTGCTTCACTTGTGACAAAAACGTAGTACAACAATGGTTTGTCAGTGTGTACTGTCAGCACACGCCTACACTGATTTCAGCGTGTTCTGGTATGTGCATATGTTCTATGTATGTAAGTGGAGGAGAACGTGGCAGCAGGCAGCAGTTTCCCCCTGAGGGTCCTCGCTCATTACCCAGAGGTCACAGCCCACGCCTGGCCACATCCTGTCTGACCTCCCTAAGGAGAGAACAGAGCATGCTGGGCTATGGATCACACGTGCTGACCACAAACAATCCAACTTCCTGTCCCAGATTCGCCGAGAGACATGGGGAGAAGCAGAGAGGAAGAGAGTCCTGGCTTCTTTCAGCCACTTGCTGTGTTCACTTCCTCCACTCTCACGCTCTCCCAGTCTTGCTCTCATTCATTAGCCTCCTGACTATTCACCCTGGCCCAGCCAACTCAGCCCAGCCCAAGAACTAGGAACAAAATAGTCATTCCCTATCTTGTTCCAAAATTCCTCCCACTCCCTCCTGCTTGAAGACATGAGTCACATTGATCTGAGTCGTGCATGAGTGAGAAGGACTTTTTTAGCATCCTGAAAAAAATTTGAGAACTTCTCCACTTGGAAACATGTAGATTTCACACCTGAACAGCCAGCAAGCTGCCACAGGATCAGTCTTTTTGGGCTAGTTTTAGTGTTAATTAAATCATCCTGTCAACACAACCATGTGGGAACAAATAATTCCTCACAGGCTTGATACTGGAAAGGCCATAGCATAGATATAATTTCTATCTTTGTCAAAGAAATTCAGTAGACAGGAGACTCTATTGCATTTCGCATCACTGTGAGCTGAACATCATCATACAGAAAAACCCGGTGTTTAATATGCAGTATGTGTTCATTTGGCTTTGTTGATCATTCAGACTTTAAGCCAAGATGAAGCCAAAAACAAGACCAAACTTTAGGTGGATTTTAAAAATACAAATAAAATATCTAATCAATTTTAAACCGTTTTTTAAAACCTCCAAACAAAATAGCAAATTTTAAATTTCACTTATGTTCCCTTTATCTTCAAAGCCTAAGCTATATAGCCATCTGTCACCTTTTACTTGTTAGCTATCCGAGTATGAAGCATCTATAGAAGACTTTTTTTTCTAAAGCCACACAAAATGAAGACTGATGTGCTGAATAGCATCTCAGGACATCTTATTGATGCCAGACGGCTTTTGTGTGAACTAGATTGGCCCCTAGAAAGAGACCTTGCACAAACATTATTGTTTACCAGTGCAGAGCCATTGTTGGTCTGGCATCTGTGGCTATGGTAGCGACATCCTGCAAAATTAGACTGCAGTGGCAGGGGTGCAGCTATACCCTTGCTTTCATGCTACCATGGCCCCTGTGGCTTGACCACAAGTTCTTTCATCACTGGTCAGCAGCCGCCACAATGAGCTGCTAGAACGGTGACCCCGTGACTCACCACAGGGAGCCTTACCAGCCCCATGCAGGGTCAGACTAACAGAGGCTGGTGGCCGGAGGGCACAGCAGTGGTGTGGAGGTCACTAAAGGGTTGTTGACTCTGGTACCTGACCCTGGCAAACTCTTATTTTGCAGGGCTCAAGCCAGCCTGGAGCTCAGCTGACCGAGGCCTCCTGCAGAGAGCAGTGGATGAGTAACTATTCAAAGTGGCTAAACCAGAAGCTACATTGTGTTCAGCGCTGACCGACAGACACCATGCAGGTCAGCTTAACCAGACTCCTGCTGCTGGCCACAGATCAGAAAGTGAATAAGGCCATGCTCATTAGGGATGGCATTCTGCACTGAAGATATGTGTGAAAAGTCCCAATTAGCTGGAATTAGGTTACACAGAACAGTGACACCCAATTGAACCTATCGATCAGATCCCTGGCATTCAATTCCTTATATTCACCAAAGCACAAAACATGAAAGTCAGAATCTATCCTCATTTTCATACCGGTTTAATACATTATGATAGAAACTTAGTGACAATTACTTAAAGACTGAGCAGATACATCATGATAGGATCAGATATGACAAAAGGAAAGCTTGTCCTCTGTACTCTGTGCGTACTTTAAAATAATACGAAAGATGGTAAAGATGTAATATAGTTTACAATCAGAAATGAAATCATGTTTAAATAATCTTAACCTTATATTGAACTATAAACAGCACCAAGACAAAAATAAAACAAATAATACTGTTTAATTTTGTGAAATATAAGTTATTTGGAATTAAACTAATAAACTACAAAGACTCAAAATCTCTGGACTGATGTTACTGTAATCCAGGCAGGATATAGTTTGCTTTTGTCACTGTGTGGACATTTCTACAAGGAAAATGTTGCCATAGCAGAGCAGTCATGTTGCCAGTGTGACTTTAAAAAAAACCCTGTAACCCAAATGCTCCAACCAACCAACACTCCAGCACACCTCTCCTTTTCAGGCTGGACATTAACAAAAAGGGGGGAAAAAGTACAGGGGTCATAAGGTGAACTGATAACACACAAGGACAGGTTGTGTCTTGTACTATAAGACATCCTCATGTCTATCTGCCCCTCATCCATCCATCCATCCATCCACCAACCCACCCACTCACACATCCATCTCTCTCTGTCAACACTGTGTGACTGAGTTTGGGCCTCGAAGAGGAAGCCCTTGTCAAGATAGAGTCCTTATCATGACCAGGGCAGCCCCCTCCGTTCCAATCATCCATCAGCCACAGGGACAACTGCTGACCCTTGCTACAAGCTGATTGGCTGGCTACGCAGAGAGGACAACAGGAGTGGAAGCAGTAAGGTATGGAAGACATCTGGCATGTTGTTGAAATTTTTTAAAATTCTTAGTAAACATTAAAAGTTACAAGTTTTTTATTTCCTGTTCTGATAAAGGTTTTTGTGTTGTAACTTCACAACAAGAAAGTGCCATCTGGATGTCAAAAATATCAAATTTAACCACCGAACCTTTTATAAGTTGCCTTGAACTGTAATTTCATGACCCACAGAGAGCCCCACTTTGCCATCCCTCCTTCTCCTCTGTACCTCCCCCTTTACCGCTTGTTTTGCTTGTATTAGTACCCCATAGGGCCAAATTATGGATCAGCGGAGGAACATCCATCTCCATCTCGCCTTAGCTTCCTGCTCGTGCTAAAATAAGTGGCCAATTAACTTGGCAGCAACCGTGTGTGCTTGTTCCCATCTGACTGCAGATTAATGACCAGCCAATGCTTTCCCTCCCTAGACCCATTTATCAGAACGAGCAACCAGGTTGGATGATGATTAAACATCCGGGCTGCCGAGGCCCCTTGGGGCCTAGGTCTCAGCATTACTGCAGAGTCCAATTGTATTTAATTGCTCTCTTTTCATGACTGTGAAAAGAAAAAGAGACAATTTCATTGGCAGGTCCTATTAGCCTTAGAGGGGACGAGAGCAGAGGAGTCTGGGATGTCGCATTTCATGTGAGTGTGTGTTGAAGAGGACTTATATGGCTGGTACTACTTCATTAAACACATTCATTTAAAGCAACTAGACTTTCTCTAGACTCTCTTCAATGTCACTGTCTTGTCTAAAACACTTGATATGCTGTAAGAAGATGGTGGGCTGGATGATGAGAAGGCTTCTTTCCAGAGAGGAAAAGTTTCCAAACAGGAAAGTTTCATATAACCTGGCTCTTATTTTCCTGTTTAATTGGCCACGAAACTGCAAAGTCAGTTACTGAGACTAAGGAATCAGATGACATAGAATCCAATTAGGTAAGAAATATAAGTGATAAGATATCAATTCATGTATGGAGCAAAATGCTACAAACCCAACAGGAAAACAAAGCAGAGGGGAAGATTTTTATTTAGCTCTTTTTATGGTCGTGCTTCAGAGTTAAACTGTGGTCCATGGCAAACAGACATGGGTGTGAAGTTATCTTCCGAAATGCCAGATTCGTTTGTGCCAGACAAAAAATTAAACATTAATTTCAGAATGTAAACGCCTTTAATTATGATTTTCTGTTCATTTCAGAGAGGCCTGCATGCCTGCACCTCTTTATCACTCTGCTAACCTCATTATTGGGGATTTGTTTGACTGAATGCTGAAATTACCAGAGATGCCTGATGACATTAGCTTGGCAGATGGTTTTGATAGAATTAACTCTCCCAATGCAGCTTGAGGACATCAGCAAACTGTACAATTCAATCAGGACTTTTAGGACATCTCTTAATAAGCAGGTCATTTAGTCCTGAGTCAACATGGAGCCAACAGGTAATGTGTTAGTAATGGGATAAGAAACATACTTCTTTTTCTTTTAAAGCAAACAGACCTGACTCTTCACAATCCTTCTTCATCCCGACAGAAAACAAAACATTGAACTGAACACACACACAAAAAAAAAAAGAAATTTAAAAAACAATTTCAATCAAGTAAAGCTGGATAAAGAACATTCAGGATTTCTAGAACTGTGATGCATTTTTGATAAAAGCATCTGGTAAAGACAAAAATAGCATTGTAAAATTGGATTATGTATTTAGGAAAAAAATGAATGATACTTTTTAAGACTAATTTATCCATTCAGACAATTTATCATCTCAAAACCTAGCTGATACTAGTTGTGTCATCCTCATGTGCATAGTTATCCATGACTGGGTGCTTGCCATGCAGCGCTGACCAGCATGAAGAAGGGTATCGATGGCATTTGAAAGGCATCAGAGCGCTGCGGCCAGTCTGACCCTGTCCTGCCCTGGCCTTTCAGCATTAAGCCTTTCAGATGCAGCTGGACAATAGTGACTGATGTCCAGCCTCTGACTAGCCTCTGAGCCGATTAGGAACCGGACCTGCCACATAGGGGCAGAACCGTGGTATGACACCACCCACATCTAACAACATCCCTCTGAGGGGCCAAGGTCAGTGGCCAGGCTGACCTTTGATCTCCCGCCATGTTTGGCCATGTCTATACACAAAGCACAGCGCAAAGAGGCGGATTAGAATATGTGCAGAAGAAAAAGGGCAAGAGGGCCGCAGACTGTTGCGGGCAGTAGTTTGTGTGTGTATATGTGCATCTAGGTTGTTGGCATGGTGACCTGGTCAGTGGCCATCAGACCACCGGACCTTTCCTAAAACCTTTCTTCCCTCCCCCAGATGTGCAGCTCTTGTCTCAGGATTTTTGTTTGGGGCCAGGAGGGAGGAATTACACCAGGGATGATCCCGCATTACCGGGCCTGCCTGCCTTTCAGGTTGGGCTTAGTTTTGTTGGCTGGGCCTGGTCTGATCCTCCTCCCAGTGTTACCACCAATGAGCTGATCCTTTTGATGTCCTCATACACCGAGCACCAGATTGCACCAATTCCCTTTTTCTCCTTTTTAATGAAAATGAAATAATGCCCAGAATATATAAGATATGGGGGTAAAAAATCACCCTAATAACCAATGAATAACCTAGTTACAAATATAAATGAGGTCTGCCAAGCTGTTCAGATTTTTAATAATATTTGTTGGACAATGTCAAACTAATAATCCCAAAAATATTTTTTGATGAGCTAGAAATGCAACCATTTGCTATAATATAAAGTGTCCTACCATCACATATAAGCAGCCTGGTTGGTACTGCAGTGATGTAGCTGTTGTAAGAGGGAGTGAGTAATGACTGCATGGATACAATTTCCTAAAGCAGGTGATCAAATAACATCATCCAATAATGACACACCACCATGCAAGCTTGTTTTATTGTCATTATCAGGAAAATGGAAGATCACCATGCTTTTTAACAAGCGGCACAAAGCATCATTTATTACATATTTGCCAATGTGTGTGTGGATGCTGTGTGAAATCATAAAATGTCAGTTTGCTTCATCCAAAGTCTGTTTTCTTTTGCGTGATTTGTGCCTTAACTGTCAATCTACACTGCTGTAGGTTACTGCTGGTATTGGTGAATCAAGGTTCTAAGAGGGTTAAAAGAAACTGCTGTATGTTAGCATCATGTTGCTTTTTACAGCCTTGCATAAACAGCAATGAGTTAAAAAATGAGGGTTTTCTATGTGGATGAAGTGTAAATGTATTTTTACTGTAGAAAAACCATACAGTACCAGGCACATCAAACACTGTATCCCACTATACTGCAAAAAAAAACAAAAACACACACATTTGGTTTACATATACACCTCTTTTCCACCTCGGTCACTGAATGATGGTTTTGGTCCCTTCTCAAATCTTTCATTTGTTTTCTGCTTCAGACAGACAAACATATGCATTTATGAACAGAACAAACTATTTTATTACAGAATGCCTGTTTAAGCACACAAAGCAAACCTATCAGTCTAATGCAAAGCGGGGCATTGTTTTATGATGTCTGAACAAATGTCCACTGGATGTTGGGATTACTATCTAGAAAGTGTTATGATTTAGAAAACAGAAATAACATTTTTAGTCTTCATCCTTACTCCTCTTGTTCTCATCCTGAGTTTTCTATTGAATCAAATATAGATAGTTTATTTTTCTTATAAGTGAGACTTTATAAAACGCATCCAGGAAGCAAACGAGCACCTCCTCAGCACACCCTGCATCTTGATGCTGTTTCCTCCATTTGGGACTGTAATGACCTACAACCCCTCACCTCCCAGCTGTGTGTGTATGCAGTGAGGAAGCAGTGTAGCAAGGCATCTTATGTGTGACCAGTGGTCCTTTTTTTTTTTTTTTTTTTAAAGAAACTGTTCAATTCAATGAGCACACCCGGAGGGGCTTGTGTGTATGTTTGTGTGTCTGTGTGTGTGTGTGTCACGGCAGAGCAATAATCGCTGGGGGTCTCGCTCTGACGCCCCTGTGTGTACTCATTCAGCACAGAGGTCGTGTGTCAGGGGTCAAAGGGTCTGAGGAAGGGGGTGATGAGGTGGTAGTCGATGGCAACTCAAGAGAGAGAGAGAGAGAAAGGGGGGGGTGGGGGGTTACATAGGCCTCAAGGTAGATAGACTATCTTAATTGGTCTCTGGAGACTCCAGGAAGAGAGGATATGTGTGCTAATGCTGTTTAAACAAATTCATATGTGAGTGTGTGAAGGTATACGTGCTGTAACTTCATGCATGTGACGGGACATGATGACCAAGTTTCTGCTTAGTGTTTATAGAGAATCTGAGAAGAAGTGTCCAAGTGAATGCAGTAGAAAAGCAACTCAATGGACAGTCACATGTTTGTAACCTCATACTTGATTTTTGGATGTTCAAATTGGATCTCTTAATGTTTCTGTTTGTATGTTCTAATCAAATGAATAACAATCATTGCTTTGTTTTGTTTTTGGTTGCTTAATTCATCAAGCAGATAATACACCTTTTAGGTAACCTGCCAGACTTTTGTATGACCAAACTAGTTTAAAAACCAGTAAAATAAAAAAAAAATCAAATCTAAGAAGAAAATGCAAAACAAATAAAGTAAAATAACAAAGTGTATGTTTCTTTTCATGGATAAATTTGTTTAATTTATTTGGTTTTCAAGTAAAAGTCCAAAAATTTCTACACAGTAGCAAAAAAGACTTTCCAAATTATTGCACAAAACATTTTACCAAAACATAAACAGCAAATAAAAATAACAAAAACTGACACCAACATGTTTTTATATGTGTTTTTGTTTGAGTGAACGTGCAACAGAGCCTTAAACCAACACTGTAGCAGAAAGCTGCAGGACCACACAGAAGAGACACAACTTATACATTTCCTTTTCATACTTTTCCTACCTTCTGTTTTCTGAAAGTAAATGGCCCTTGAGAGTGTGTGTGTATCTGCATGAGTTGCTATTTCCCTGTTTGCTCAGAGACAGTCAGTCTTGTGCGTTGCCACCACATTATCCACCTATTAAAGTCCTTATTTACCTTCCTCCACTTAAGGGGACGAGCCGTGTCTGGCTGATGAAAGGCAGGCCTGAGTCTGTTCTCTCAAAGCTGCAGAGACAACGACAACTACAGTCAGCGAATGTTGGCAGAGCAAACATTCCTGAGCACCCAGGATCACACAGTTGCACACATGCAAATACACACTGCAGTGAAGGAACTTCTACAAATAAGCTCGGAGAAACAATATTATCAGTACACAAAACCCAAGAAGTCAAACACATCAAAGCATAGTCTGGACAAAAAATCTGAATAGAGATGATAAAATATTAAAAAAAAAAAACTTTATAATAAATAAAAACAGATGTTTAGCTGTTTGGCTGGAGTTCTTTTTTTACTTTTGCGTGACATCAGCAGCACATAAAGGGTCCCCAGAGTTTGTGACAGCAGACTTTGCCAACATAACAGCAACATTTACTGCTTTATTTTTCAGTGTGAACAACCTCCATACTGCAATCTCACATAGATTAGTGTGTAAGTATGAATTTGTGCAGCACATTCACACTCATTTTATATTTGATAGAGGATTTTACTCAAAGCTGAAATTGTTACAAATCAAAATGAACCACATTATATGTGCTAATAAAGTTTTTTTAACTAGATTTGATCTGTAAATGAATCAAACTGATACTTAAATGAAAAGCAAAGCAATATTAAGCTTTAAACTTGCTTCAGATGCAAAACTAAAACTAAATCTTTACAATGTGTTTTACATTAATGCAGTTCATGCTTCAGCACCATCGGGGACATGCTCCAACCTGCTGACATCCAGAGGTGGAAGAGCTGTTCTGCAAAAGTCAAACACGCAGTGGGCAGCAGAGAAACCTTGACTGACTGGTTCAATATTTACCAGACCAGAGAGGAGGCGTGTGGAGGCTGTGAGAGGTCAACAGGTCAAAGCGGTGCCCTTTCAGCTCGGACATGACTGACCAGCAGGTGAACAAACAGGGAAATTAAGCGGAGTGTGATGTGGGATGGCTCAGAGGGGGGAGTTTCTGTCAGAAGTTTCAGTTTGGACAAATGTGCAGGTGAGCAAAGAATGCCACAAAGCTTTTATTGTTTCTATTAGTTATGTCCTTCCTGTGTGTGTGTTTCCTGGATATGTCAAATCAAGACAGAGGGATTTTTTCTGCAAGTTTTTTGCATCTTTTCAGCAAAGCATTTCCTGAGACCTGTTTAAATCTTATGTCTAAGTCATTCTTGTGAAGGTCGTGTGAAAAAACAGTGTTAAGAGAATTTTTTGTGTGCTTGACACAAAAGTGCAAGAATTCCTGAAAACACTGAGTATGTAACATGGCAATTTCTCTTGTCTTAATCTGGGTGACGTGAGAGCAAGGAGATGCAGTCCAAATATTCTGGGAAAATACACCGAGCCATTCATGTAACATAAGCTTGTTTTACTGCTCAACTCCTGGAACACATGTAAACTAGGCCGGTTTGAAAATACCAATCTAATTAAAAGTTTAAGCTCGGAGAAAATAAGATCTGCACTTCCTGAATGGAGACAAAAGCTCACAAACTTGATCACTTTACCAAACGTGTTGTCATTTCTGCTTTGCCTTTCAGTTCAACGCTCCTACTGATACGCAGCCCTGCTTAAAACATTCACACTGCCTCGCTGTGTGTTTGCTTTTGGTTTTAACGCCTGCTAAGATACAATTGATGGCCAGTCAAGTAATGTCACCCGACTGTTTTTCGTCTGGCCTCATTGCAGCACTTAGACGATGAAAGCTGGTCCTCAGCATCCCCCCCCTTCCCCAATGCACCAACAAGTGCTGCCCCCTCTTCATCCATCACCATCCCTCTGCAAGACGAGGCAGATCAGCCTGACTGACGTAAGTAGAGTGGACAGATACAATTTCAGCCTGGCAACACAGCCGGGATCTGGCAACCCTCCTCTCTGTTTACCTAAAGGCTAAAGGCAGCTGAGCCCAGACCTCACCTGCTAGCATCACTGGTTGCCATGAGAGCTCACATAATCCTGCTAAGTCCATGCAAGCCCAGAGCCGCTTCTTGAGCTAAAAGCGCCATAATGCCTTCCCTTGCAGCAAGACTTCCACTTGATTCACAAACAGTTTCTGTGACGATCACCTTATCCATGGCAACTTTGCATGCATCTCTGTTCTGCAATAAAAGTTCTCACCCCTCTTTTGTCACAGAAAAACAGACACATCATCATTTATTCAACTGGTTCAACTGCTTTCCAGCCTTTAGGAGACTGAGTGCTACAAATATGAGCCTAAAGTGGTATTTAGCATGTCTACTAATTAAACCTGTTTTAAATATGTTTTGATATCACTGATATTTACGGAAAGGACATAATATATTTGATTTGTGTGTGTGTATGTGTGTGTGTGTATTTATTTTTATTCTTAATATTTATTCTTTATAGAAAAGAAAGCAGGAGGACTATTTGAACAGCTCAAAATCTGTGATGATGTAGAGCTTTTACAGCAAAGTAACTCTGAGAACTATAATAATAATAAGCACATCTACACATCTTAGGCTTATTTTATACTTAAAAAGATATTTCACTATTTTTAATGGTGTTGTGTTAAGCTAAACATCTGATTTGTGGTCAGTAAAAAGGTTAAAGGTTTCAAAGTGTTCTCAATTAGTAGAATCAGGGACTCCTGGCGGGGAGAGTTAGAAGATTTGCGGATTTGCAAAATGTTCACCGTTTACAAAGGTTCAAACATAAAAAGCTTCATTGCAGTTCATTCAAAGCACTTTTGCATCAGACAGCTGATTACACTTTACAAACTGCAGGACTTTCTGCAGGAACATAGTGTTAGACATCATCTGGCATGGTGTTATTCTCTGGCAGAAGTAGTTCCTATAAGTTTTTGCTTTGAGTTGCTTTAGATGGTGGAACTTGTGGTTTTCAGATATCCATTTTAACCATTTTTACTCATCAATTTTTACACATCATCTAATTTTTCAAAGAAGGAACACTTTGAATATGCTGTTTTAAAGGTAAATACAAACTAATGGACTAAAAAAAGGGCGTAAAATGTAAACAGAAATTAAACACAAAACAGCTGCACGGTGGCACAGTTGGTACCACTGTGGCCTCACTGCAGGTTGCTGGTTGAGCTTCGGTTGAGGTCCAAACGGCAGCCTTTTGTGTGGCATTTGCATGTAACTGGGGCTTCCATCATCCAAAGACATGCATGTTAGGTTACTTGGTCATTTTAAATTGTCAGTAGGAATAAATGTGAGCATAAATGGTTGTTTTTCTCTCTGTACTGGTCCTGTGCTGGACTGGTGACCCTGTACAGGGTGTGTAACCCCCCTCCTAATAATTGCTGCACTAGGTTACAGCTCCCCTGCGACTCTTGATTGGATTAAGCGGTTACAAAAATGACCGACTGAAATACAATGTGGAAATAATCATAACAGTGATTTAAATAAGTCTGTAATAAAGTATGTTAAAAATATATTGATGACTAAAATGTGTAAAGAAATTGGCATGAAGGTTTCGCTGTATTCTGTAATTATGTGATAATAACACAGTGGTTTAGATGTGACATTTTTAGCAGAGCTCTATGATCTATTCCTGCTATTCTGCTTGTAATGTAATAAAAAAAAAAAAGTCCATCATCAGGGAGCTCCTAGTTTCCCTTTACAATGACCTGATTCACTGATGACGTCCTGAGTTGTGGGCCGATGAGGTCACTTTATGGATGCTATCAGGCTGGATGTCGGACCTGAATGGTGAGAACAAGAAGAGCTCCTCTGCATTGCCTCACACACACAAATACAGAAACACGACCACCACAAGATTCACACGCTTTACCCTCCTTCAGTTCCTAAAATTTAAGCACTGGTAATTTATAGCTCTCATAGAGTAAGAACGGGACTCTGTGTGTGTGTGTTGTGGGTGTGACAGGGAAGGTCGCTGACCTCTGTGACTTGGCTAAAATCCCCATGGGCCTAGTTCAGCGTTGGAATGGACCCCACAGCGCAATGGGAAGATGGCTCCAACATAATGAGCACAAAGGCCAATTGTGAAGCTATTCTCTGCAGGGCAAAAAGCAGCGGGCCCCGGGGACAGTAGGAGGATTTGTCGGCTGAAATGGAGAAGGAAGCCTGTTGCTTCAACAAGTGGCTGATAAGATTCATCAGGGGTGACTCAACACTGGAACTTTGTGTCCTGAGGCACAAAGTGTTAGATTTACATCCACTATATTTATCAGCACTTGTGGACTAAAGTGCTGATAACTGTCTCTTATCAGCTAAATTAGTGTATTTTACTGAATCTATCACTGTGTCAATCCATGGTGTCTACAAGTGAATAAAAAAATGTCAAATATTAAATAACTGAGGCTGTATCGTGCTTATAAGTGGGTTTATAATAATTAAATGCAGGATGCAACTCAGATGCAGAGTTAATTTTATCAAATTAATTATGCTTGGTTAACAGAAACATTTTTCTTTGTTTATTATCATTCTGTTTCCCCCCTTACACTCCTATAAATTATATCATGAACAAAATACTGCTACATTTCACATAAGTGATTGGTAAATAGAAGTAACGTAAAAAAAAAAACAAGTGCTTGAGTCTAGTTTCTGCTAAAAGGGTTCGTAATAACTATAATTTTATTTATTCTGTTTGTTAAAGTTAAAATACCATTACTAACAAAAGCATCTCACTCAGCTCTTAGTGCCTAGAACCAGTAAACGGCACTCATTAACGCAATAAAGCAGCTTCGTGGTGCTCATCAAGATGCAACCAGGTTGCATTCTCATACAACAATCTGGTTAGCTGGAATTTTCTCTCTCCCACGACGCCAACCATCAATTTTTCAGGAAAGGACAGAAAAAGATGGCAACAAAGCCAGCAGCACCAACAAGAAGGCAAACAAATGCTAACACTGCTTCTCCTGCCAGAAAATGCCCATCCCCACAACTTATTGCCCTTTTAAAGACGTATTCAAGGTTTTCATCATCAACCAACCCACCACACCCCCTTCCAAAACACTTTGAATGCATTTGTATGATTAGGTGGGGGGATAAAAAAAAATGAAGCAACAAGGTCGGCCTTTTCTTTTTCTTCAGAAAGACAAGAAATGACGCTTTGTGCACATTCGCTGCTGTGGCACATTTGACAGGTCTGACTTTGCTGCTTTTGTGTCACCAGAATAAAGGGGATTGAAGGAAAACACAAACTGAGCCACTGTGCCGTTGTGGCACTGGCTATTAGTCAACGTGACGGCCTTTGCAGATGCTAATGGGTTATAGTGTGTCCTGGCCGGGCTCGCTCCTCAGAGCGGTTATCTGATCGCACAAAGGCCTTCTGCTGGAGGTTGACTTTCCCCCCTTTCTTTTCATAGGTGCTACAGTCATTAGGCCTTTTTCCATTTTCTTTTTAAGAAAACAAAGGAATAATATTGCAGCACAGAAAGTAGCAATTTGATAAAATGTGGTTATCCTCATGGGTAAAGCCTCAGGTGATGAGGAGGAGGCCCGTCCTCCACATCCATCCCTCCCCACTATGAAGCCCTTAGAGACACAGAGAGATGCAGTAACAAGCTCTTTTGAAAGGGGAGATGATGCCGGGGAGTGGAGGACCTCTGGACTCTGACTTATTAATCAGTCAGACCCTCAGTTGCTTGCCTGCTTACGGCAGCCTGAGGCAGTAGGGGCCTACAGCCTGCGCTGGGACTTGATAAAAGCCAACAGAGTTAAATACTCTCAGGGTTTGCCAGACCTGGAGCAAAGGTCGCAGCTCATCAACAGGAAGGTCACTGCATGCAGCAGCAATGAGCTGTAGGATAACAGATTAAATGTATAAATGTATGTCCAACATGAGTCTCCAAGGATGAGTGAAACCACACATCAAAGATGTTCAGATTCATATTCAAGTTGTAAATAAGAGCTGCATGTACTCACAGCAACTGTAAAATAACTTTAAACAAACTACCAATGATGCTAACAACTAAATTTAAAACTTTTATCAGACAATTAAGTAGATAGATACACTGACAGGTTTCACTACTTCATAGTTTGGAAAATATTTCCGCTACTGATTAAATGATTACATTGTTGTACCGTTTGTTGTTTTTATCAAATACAGCTGAAACCCTTCCTTCAGCTGGGTGAAAGAGCGCATGCATCTTTTTCCACTCATACCTGAATGCATGAAGGGAAAATAAAGTTGAAAAGTACCATTTTAATATCACTGAGCTTTTTTTTAATCTAAAACACAAATATAGTCATAAAACATTCTGCTGAATTCAGATCACTACAATTTGCTTAATGTCCATTTGTAGCAAACTTTCAAAGCTATGGTTCATAAAACATGATTGGTCTGACGGGCATTAAAATTAAATGTGCGTGATCTATAAAAAGAAAATCCCAAAGAGGTAAAAGATTCCCACCATACACACATCATAGACACTATAAAAGGCATCAGTCATTAACTGGTAAGTTTAACTTTGGAGCATTTGGAGTGCAGATTTCTACTAATATGTAGTTAGAAATGGCAGCAGTGATTTTCCTTGTTTCATGCGCATAGTTAGCATTTATTTATTTACCTTTATTCATACTGTCTCAGTAAAGAAAAAACAGCTTTCAGTAAAAAATAAAAAAATGTAATTGTCTTCCAATTCTGGTTACATTTTTTTATGAAACAAATATGATAAAATAAAATACATAACACAAACTGATATTTGAAAAGAAAGTGATGCTTTTAGCACTACAGGACAACACCTGCATCCACCAGATTTGCAGCAGCCTGGCACCTATGCTGTCCTCTTATTTTTGGAATTCTTGCTTGTGTCCTTAATATTCTCTGATATACGCTGCTTTGGAGAAAAGCATCTGCTAAATGACTGTAGAATAGAAAAGAAAATAATTCTTTAAGAAAATTGGTGCAATCCTGTTTTCTGTAACTTAGACTTCGGCACCTGTTAACAGGTAATTTTCCTCACTGCTCAGCTCATCTTTCATTTGTTCTCAGCTTTTTTTTCTTTTAAATTTGCACAACTTAAATAAAAAAAAAAGATTCCTTATACAACTAAATAAGTATTTAGCTTTTTTTTTAATTACTTTTTTCAGTCTCCAGTTATCTGAACAACTGTTTTTATGGAGGGCAACATACTTACACACTTATGAGGACTGTATGAATTTTATTTGACCAACTTCATTTTCCCTGAATTTCCACAAAAATAAATGAAGGAAAGAAAATTATCATTCAGCCAAGATACCCGCAGAAGTTATATTTTTAATTTGCAGATCTGATAGTAAAAAAAAACAAAAAAAAAACACTTTCCTTTAGTTCTGCAATGATTATTTCATATAAAGAGAACGTTTCATTGACACATCTGATCATTTTTACTTCACTGGCTCCAAATCTGCAGATGAATCATTTAAATTATTATCAAGACATTGGCTTAATCGGATGTACGATTCAACATCAAACAAAATTATATAAAATTGTGGTTAAAATACCTGAAAGGACATAAATATGTCTAAAACTAGAGTTCAGTCTTAGTTATGAGATTTAAGTGGTGGGAAAGCAGAGCTTTCCCAGCCGCTCTGTAACGAAGCTGAATCTGATGCAACAGATTTAAAAGCTATTTGGCCATAAACCAAATAGAAAATAAAAACAGCAGGATATCAGCTTTCATTTGTCACATGGTGGTTGTTTAAGGTTGAGATACGACAGATAATGAAAAAAAAATCCTTTTGTCAACTTTATTTTCAATTTCATTTTAAACACAAATTAAATAAATAAAGCACATCTGTTGGGGTACATCGTGCACACATTACTTTCTACAACATAAAACATCTTTTCCAGCCCACTGAGCATTTTTCTGTTACACAATGACTCATTCTGCATACTCATGCTGTACATGATAGCAGCTCTGACTGTTTACTTTGTCAGTGCACAATCCTCATAATTTATATTTATATACCCATATACACTGAACAAATGACTGAATGAATACGGGTAACATCATTTCACCCTCTTTCAGTCAAACAGATAATTTACATCAAACCATTGTTGAAAAGAGAAGAATGAGAAGACAGGTTGAATCAGTGAGGACACGAGGGTGCAGATAGCATCTCATTCTCCTTAATTTAGGGAAGGTGAATAAGATGAATTTGGGAACAGTAGAAACTTGCAGCCTTAAAGTGTTCGGGGAGTAGATAAAACATACATTTATACTTGTTTGTTCTGGATTCAGAGGACAAGGAGAGAAGATTTGCTCCTGGTTTTGCAGTGTTTCAGCTTAATAAGTCATAAACCAATAAGATCATTACAAAAGTAACGCTAATGAGTGCAAACAAGTCAACATTACTGG
>JBAMIG010000015.1:10994915-11038267 GCA_037177335.1 Kiunga ballochi
TCAGCTTAATAAGTCATAAACCAATAAGATCATTACAAAAGTAACGCTAATGAGTGCAAACAAGTCAACATTACTGGCAGAAGTGCATCAAACTGGATGTGGTGTAGAAAAACATCAAGACAATATTTACTGACCAGGCAGGTCTAGATATATTGCCAAGCATCCAGATCCAAAGAGAAAATAAAGTTGTGTGTGACATGAGTCATAAATCAAATTCAATTTACCAAAAAGATTGTTGGTGACAGAAATGAAAAGTGTTGAATGTCTTTAAAGAAAAGTTATTCAATAATCTGTTGGCTGAATTTAATGAATTTGATTCTCAAAGGCCAATATTTCAGTCAAACCTGAAAAAAGTACGAGATAATTTAGCAACTTATGGGGGAAATATTATAACACATACAGGAAAGCAGACTTACTGAGAAAAACACCATCTTCACCCCAAAAAGATACTCTAACAGAATATTTTCTAAGAAATAATACATTTAAAAATATATTACTACCATCATCCAATCAATAGTCTGAAAAGCCGACCAATGAGCATTGCAGTGATGAAATGTTACACAGAGCGGAGGACTGAACTGGGATGTTTTTACTTCAATTTTAGGGTCCATGTAAAAAGGGAACGACTCATATCTTTGTCAAATAAATTAAGTGCAACTATATTTAATGTTAGGTGAGAAACTGTGTGCCTATTCCAGAAGTACCAGAAGAGACAAAGGTTAGGATATTCAAGGTTGTGGAATCCATCAGAACCAGTACCAACGCGCAACTTGCAGAGATTTGTGATTACACAAAGTGTGTATGGTCACATTTACATCAAGAAAACCAGAAAAAAAAAGAATAAAAATGAGATAAACATGTACACAATTCTCATTTATTGAAAACAAGTGGTCAGACATCTGACAACACTGCAAGCTTTGCATTTCCTTCTGCTCTGTTTGGGCTCCTGCGCAGAAGTCCCCTTCTTGTCCCAAAGAAATATGGGATTTAAGAAATCAAAGAAAAAGGCTGGAAGCTGATACTTCTGTGCGCATCCATCACTTCATCAGTGTCAAAGAGTGGACTAGAAGCCAAGTGGTGGGTGGTAAAATCAGGCGGGGGCAGAGCCTCGGATCAATGACGATCATTTACAGATGTATCGTCTCGTGTGCACTCCTTTGCTGTGACCCAAATATTGAATGTTAATCACACCGACAAGAGGAAGGAATCAAGGAATAAATGTCCAACTGAGGTGATCACAAATACCTGATTCTGTTATTTTTCCTTGTGAAGAGCTTCTATAAAAGCTTCAAGTTTCTCCTGGATCTCTCGAACTTTCTCTGCAATGAAGAGGAAACAGAGGTTAGCTCATCCAAATGAAACCAAAAACAAACAAAACATCAACAAATTAAAAGTCATAAAAAGTCATAAAAAATATTACACCTCTTTAGTTGCTTTTGGCCAATGTAATACATGTTTCATAATTATTGGAGTAAAGTAATTTAATGTTTAATATTTGTCATGGTCTACGTAAAATGTTTTGTGGTGTTTTGGGAGAAAATGTATGAAAAGGGCTATATGGATAGCATGGATATAATGTCATTCCTAAACTATTTTTAGTCTCATTCTACAGCATAAAAGCTTATTCATGAGAGTAAAACCTTCCAAAATGCTAACATTTCCAGAAGTAACCCTCCCAGTTAAGTTTACACGACACAGACAAAGAAATTGTAGAAAAAAAAACTTAAAAAGCAACACCGCTTACTTTACAAGAAACGTTAGCTTGTAAATGTTAAAATTTATAAAAGCAACAGTAAATAAAGTCTGAACATGAACGGCTTAATGAGAAAAGTTGAAATTACCATTTTTATAAATGTAAGCACAATGTTAGATTAGCAAAATAACCTGATAATAAAGCAACAGATGAGACCAAAGCAGAAAATGCTTGATTTTAATTCACACTTCCATATTTTCTAAACCATCACCATTATTGTAACACATCATAAAATGTTGTCATTTAAGATTCTTTCATAGATTAAAAAAAAAGAAGCTGCTAAGGACCAGATTATTATTTTTATTAGACCCTGATAAATATAACCTTACACATATGTGAGTAGAAGTAGATACACGTGCAAAAACCTGATTCTCGCTCACCCCTACCTGCAGGTAGAAATTCCCTCACACTTTTCACCAAAACACCAGATGGCCCTGCTGACAGTGAGAGCCAAACCTCAAGGCAGACCTTCATTACACATCTGATGAAGAAGGCTTCAGTATCCACATCAAAGTTTCCACTGTCCCTTTTTTCCCCTTCTGGTATGTACCTCCTGGGCACATTACTAATGGACAGCAGGAGACACCATCACAATATTTAACATGAAAGCAGGCGAATCTAGTAAAGAAACAGTCACTCACTCTTTTTCATGATTAAACTCTATTGTCCAGACACTGCATAAGATGCTAAATCCTTCCACTCAACATGTACCGTCACACGACATGAGCTGGCTACCTAAAGCTGCCCTAATCGCTGATTAAACAGTGGCTAAAGCGAGTCTGTGGGCCAAGGCAGAGAAAAAGGAAGCCATGGCTTGCATTGCCAGCTGCACCTCAGGACCTGGCTGCCTCTTCAGCTTCCCCATCACCCTTGTTAATCTGTGTGGATCTCCCCCAAGCACAAACTCAAACACCAGTTCTGCAGAACAAACTAGCACTGCTCCATCTTGATCAATCAGAAACATGAGATCCATACGAGAAGCAGTCGACTGTTTTCCTACGAGGAGACCAACTGAAAACACAGCTTTTCAAAGACTTCTTTAGGAAGATAAATCAGTGTGGTTTGGACCTCAGAGCACCAGTCCTAAGTGTCCATTTCACATCAGCACAAAGGTGATAACTGTGCGCGCTTTGGAGTGAAACATTATATCATTCTCGGTAGGCTTGTGAGCAGCTTCCTTTGATGGGAGCACGGCTGTTGAGGTATCCGTTTTCTTGATGGATGGAAAGAACACTTGTGAGGAAAGGTGAAGCAATACACCCACAGACTGGCAAACAGGGGGATAGGTTGTCAACAAAAGAAAAGCTGTATGCATGAAGGATTTAGGGGGGTAGAAAGTATGATTGTGAAAGATGCAGAGACACAATCACACAATGTTTTAGATCTAGCAAGAGCTGCACAGTCATGCCATGTTCACCTCTTTTCACCTTCTGACATGTTCCCTGCTGGCAGGTGGCAGGAGAAAAAATCCCCAGCCTTTGATACTCTGTTAACACACTCAGGCAAAATGGCAGGGTGTAAAGGGGGAGATTACTACATCTAATGGAGGTATTAAAAAGGCCTGTCGGGGGGAAACACTGACAAGTCACTGCAGCAGGTGTGGGGTTGAATGAAACATAACCCTGTGGTACGCCACTGCAACATGCAGCCCACCGGAGGGCATGGCTCAAAGGCAGCTCACAGATTAGGCTACATGTCCCGACCGCAGGACAACATAACTCAATCCAAGCCAGAGCAGGATTACCAACATCTGTCTGACCAAAAGAAAAGACATGTGAGGTATGAGGGGGGGTGGGGGGGTCTGGTTGGTGCGGGGAAATAAGGGTAGTGGCTGTCAGTCTGTCAAAAACCTGGGAAAACCCCTGGCTCAAGCTTCAAAGTTGCACAGTGGTTTTAGATGTAGATGATGGGAAGGTGCTTACCAGCTTCCTAATGTGTACCACTAACTGAAGGTCACAGGAAACCTGACAAATGCAGGCAGAAAATCAGGAGACTGGAGGCAGCACGAGACTGCAAAACTTAATATTGCTGACTCTTGTATCAGATAACCCAGAAAGATTGTGATTAATCCTACTTCTCTCTACTGGTCTTAGAGGATTGGCTAAAATGACCAGATATGAACCCTGATATGATTTAAAGTTAATGTTTACCTGTGTCAAACTAATGCCTAATGAATCTGAAACGAGCCCTCAGCAGCCTTTAGGAACCCAGGAGGCTATGGGTATGTCTGAATGGTGCCTTTCAGAGAAACTAATATTCTTGGGATAAAAACTGTGAGAAATAGATATTTATTTCCTCCAGCACCATCTGTTTGCTACCAAAAGACCGCAGAATGACAAGGATTTCTTTTCACTATGCAGTGGAAATGCAACCCCCCAGACAACACACACAGACACACATACACACACACAAACAAAAAAAAACAGTGGACAGTGACCACTGCCTATTTCTTGCTGTGCAGAGGGAGTAGCGATTTAAAACTCCATTTAGGCTCCTGTTTACCTAAGAGATGAGCCTCAAAACACAGTCATTCAACCGCTCACCCCTTTATCTGGTCATGAATATTCCCATAATCCTCTAGCCTCTATCCCAGAGGCCCCTTCTTTAAGATGCTTGGTACTGTGTGGGTTGCTGAGGGTGGAGGGACGCTGGCAGGCTGAGAGAAAGGGAGGGAGGCCTTTTCCCCAAATCCTCCCTTTCAAGCTCTTCTTTTCGGCTGATCTCCACATGAAATGATATCTCATTCACTGGCACTTTGTAGAGAGCCCCCAAGTCCGCTATGGCCAGAGTGCTGGCAGAAGGAGGACAGAGCAACAAGGATTTTAATTGATCTGTAATTAGACTATGTGGCCCTGCTGGACTAGTAGCCGGTGTAGGGTGGAGGAGAAAGGGAGTTAAAAAAGGGGGGGTGGGGGGTGGTAGTAGAGGCCTGAAAACAAATTAAACTTTTACAGGAGATGGCTACTGTTCTTCAGAGGATGTGAATGGGAGGATCCATGGAGAATGGGTGGCTTCAGTGGGCGAGAACTGGTGCCAAGGTTGAAGCTGTTCGGTATGTTGCCCTGACAAAAAAGCAGCCGTTCCCAGCATGATTTTAAGAGACAATACGGAGTGAAGAGTTTGGTTCCTGTTCCAACCTGTCATCATTAAGGAAGACACTTTATATATTTTGTGACTGCCAAGGTCACGATGTAGGTAGGGAACCTGCATGTTTAAATGCTCTCTTTCCAACCTTGAAAGCTGATCTCTTAATTTAACAAACAGAAAAGTCTTTTTCTTCTGCACGCTGCTTGATTTGTCATGAAAACTGGATCATCATGCTATAAAAACCTGGTCACAGGAGATGCAGACCTAGGAAGGCCCGAATGGTAGGTCAGTGACAGAGCAATGAATCAGCACTTGCTCTCATGGCTCTAATTGAGAAAACAGATGCCTGGGACAAGGCAACACAACAAGGTATATAAGTGGTCAAAACTTGGGGTCAGTCTAGTGGTGTTGTTAGGCCTATTATAGGGGGGCTGGAGCCTCCCTAAAAGAATCTTTAGCCCCTCCTAAAATATCGTAATAATATTGTAAATATATTTATTTTATTATTGGCTTCATAACAAAGCCAACATAAAGTCTCATCATGCTGGGCATGTTATTTCCAAGCTGCCCTTGAACGCAGCACAGCTGGGACCCTGTAACTGTGCATCATCATCTCATCCCGTTTGGTTTTCTGTCTTAGGTTACATGCAGCAAAGTCTGATACTGCAAATCCCGGCATCTAGATCAATTTATTCATTGTTTAACTACAGCGGCATATGAACTCTACACTATGAGTCCGTCCGGAGCTGAAATGAATTTTCTAAGAGGAAAATAAGTCATTAGTCCTGCTGGTAGGAATATTCTGCTAGAGTCCAGCTAATTAACAAACAAAAGCAGTCATATTATTGATAAGGCTGCTTGTGAGAGAAAACGCTCCCTCATCCTGTTCTGTTGTTGGGAAGTGCTGCGTTGTTCCACCATTCCCGTATCAGATTCGGCTAGTGTTATTAAAGACACGGCTGCATCTTCTAAGGCAGGTGAAAGAAAGGAGACCTCTACTGCTAAAGTAGGAACAATCCAGAAAACTTGAGAGATTTTAGGAATTACTTAGAAAGGTGAGACTAAACTAAATTTGTTTGGGCCAAAATCAACCAATCCTTGCTTTCTTCTATTTTTGTGCTAGTGCAGTTTTCTTCCACAACAGGAAAAAACAAAACAAACAAACAAAAAAAAGTAAATAATAAAAAAGTTATTTGTGGATTCTAATCTGACCCAAAATGTTATGAAGAAAACGTTCATATGGATAGATCTGTATTTTATCTGATGGACTAATGTTCAGTTTGCTGCATTTCTAATGAAAAGTTTAGCATCTTTGCCGTTATGTACAGATATTTCTCAGAAGCAGTTTGGTCATTGCAGCCTAAGTCACACAAGATGGATTTGTTGGAAAGAATATTAGAATTATGTTTTTTCGATGAAGAAATTGAGGAGAGTGTCTGAGTTTTAAATGGTCACATAACTTCCTCACTACCTGACAGTGGCAATATTTTTATGTAATCTCCTGAAGGCTGAGCCCCTCCTGACTTTCAGTACTAGAGACAACTGTGGGTCAGTGAGAGGGCAGACTAAAGAAAAACAGCTAAATACAGAGGAATAAAAGCACAGAGGACTTCGCCATGTGCTACATAAAGAGGAGAGGAAAATATTAATGGGAGGGCAGAATTGCAGCTGTGGAGGCTCCCAGTGATATAATAGTAAGCACTGCATTTTAAAGTCTCATGATGTAACTTTACTTACATGTACAGTTTCATAGAAAAGAATATCAACAGAAATGGTCAATAATAATGTAAGAGTTTAAAATACACAGTAACTGGAACCTCTCATCTGAATGCATCATTAAACATCATCCATCGTCTTCTGGGTAAAGATAACCATGACTCAACGTTTATATCGAAGCATGTCAGGGGTCTGAAGTTTTCTACGAGTCCCCTTTTGCACCCAGAGGGACGTACCAAGACCAGCAACCCTGTTTTTAAGTTAGATCTAGTCATAATCTGTCAGAGTAACTTTTCATTACTTCCCTAATGTATGTGGAAAATTACAGCTGAACTTCAAAGTAGGCTAATGAAAATAAACTTTACTTTGTGTCTGAAATGACCTCGATAGATGTACATTTCTATTTTTTTTTTCAATCAGTTCTCAGTGTAGAAATAATACCAATCAAGCTGATCAATATTTGTAACAGAGGCTCCTTTCAAATATGCACACTCTTTCATTACTCTGACAATAAATGAGTTGGCTTCATATAATTAACAGCATTAGCGTGGAAAACTTGTGACAGCACCTCTGGGTTGAACGTGGTTAGTGGCAATAATATTTAAATGCACAAAAATAACTCAATCTCAACCCAGTTCAGCCTTTATCCTGTATGAGACACTGTTGTACAAGCAGCCTTTTCTACTTTCTCTTCACAATCAATACTTGACCGTTATGTGAGGGGTCGTATACCTGCGACCTTGGCTAATTTACTGGCCGGTACTGCATGTGCTGTAGATCTCCATCACAGTCATGTCCCAAACCGAAAGAAGCCAAGATGAACAGAAACATAAAAGTGACATACATGTACATAATTAAATAGCGTCACGTCAGCAGACTGATAAGCCAATTAGACATGTATATTCTGTTTTGAAAGGGCTGGAAGGATTAAAAACCAGTCTGCTGCCCTCATACATGAGGTAGCCTCAGGTATCCCCAGCTGCTCTGGAGACCACCTACTTCCATAACCATAAAATACAGAGGAAAACACACCTAGAATTCCTTTGAGCCACCAGGAAAGGCTTGTTCAGGCCCTCAGGGTGGACTTACTGCAGGTGTTAACCGTAAAATTACCAACAAGGTTGTGTCTAATAAAGTAGTTTCTAATAAAAAAAGGCACTGTGGAAACGAAAAATGGCAAAATGAAGTTTTTCTTTTTATACAGAACACAATAATAGCAATGTATTATAAAAGGAGTCCATCTACAAGAACACAATAAAATATACCAGCTTTTACTTTGATGAAGGAGCTTTGGATTTCATGCTTACAGATGATCAGAAATGTCGGCATTCGTTAGCAGAATACACAATATTGAGTTTATGAACTGCATTTATGGAGGGCGGGTTTGGTCAGGTACACATGACTTTGTGGTGCATGCACAACACAGCGGGTGTGTGTTTAAAGTGCACTTTGTGCAGATTTGGGTTTGATGCATGCACCTTCCCAATCTATTTCCATATACAGAGACTAAAAAAACATCTTTTGCCGACTTTTTCACTGCTAAAGTCATCAAAAGATGTTGATGGCAGGCAAAGAGTTAATGACAGGGATGAATGAATCTTTTAGGTCTGTAAAGCTATGATGTGGAGAAAAACCCAATTTACTAAAATTTGCAGTTCTAAACAATCAAGAAGTTAGGATGTGAGATTTCCTATTATCTCCAAGAGTAATGGGGGAATAAAAGTGAAAAGACAGATGATGGGAAAGTGGAAAAAATATTCTATTGTGATTTTATAATCTGTATTGTTGCTCAGTTGCAGGTAATGAGCTAATGATTTCCCACAGATGTCCAACTGCAAGCTTTGTGGCAGCTTGACATGCAGCTCACTATCATGCTCAGCATCTAACGTGGCCTAAGTACACTGTATATGCACCGTATATATAAAAGATGGAGGGAGACTTCTAGTAGGTTTCTGAAGAGCAAAAGTGAAGCTTGCTGGGTGGTTGCTACTGCTGCCATTTTTGGCAGCATCATGAACGTAGTCACTCCTGGAGAATTAAAAAATGGGCAAAGAGCTGGAGTTGAGATATTGCTTGTAACTAAGCCTGAACTCAGCTCACTTGGATCAAACAGGAGCCAACCGGCTAACAGAGATAGATACAGATAAAAACTGCATTATTGCTACACTGTCTTCTTACTGCTGATATTGGATACCTGTCAATCAAAATGACACTTACCCCTAATTATACCAATTTTGAAGATTAAATAACATCTAACCAACTGAGTAAAAAAAAAAAATCAGCCCCTCACAGGTGTCAATGTAAACTAAACCTATCCATTCATTTTGTTTTGAAATGAGTATGAAGTAAAACTTCCAAAAAAGGATATGTCACGCTCATTCAAAAGCCACAAAATACATAAACGAGATTAAATGTCTTCACAATAAAAGACACTTGTTGACACAATCTCTCCTGCAGCCACGTGCACACAGCGCCCAGAGATGATACGTCATCCTTACAGGAGGGAAAAACAGAGACGCACATCTCATTGAGCTCACTAATCACTCTGAAGGAAGCAGCTCTAAGGAAGACGAAGGGGAGGAGATGAAAGAAAATGAAGTGTGAGGCAGAGAGAGCATTCCCGTGAGCAAGCCCAGACAACTACAGCTTTATTGTATTCTGCTCCTACACCAGAAACAGGAGAAAGTGGATGCATGTGCAAACACGCAAACACTTAACACATTATCACCATCTTCAGAGCACCTTCTGTTGACACCTCTCATTCCTTACCCCTCAGGTAACCTCACGACACAAAGGTTAAATCCATCATTTTCCAGGCATTATTGCATTTATCAGTCCCAGTAAGCTTCCAGTGAAGATAGAGTCAAAGTAGGACACGACGGTTTGCCAGATGTTCATCAGCTCTCACAATATTAGAACAGCAGAGAAAACTATTGCTGGCTCATGGACTTTAATCTGAAAGTTTAAACAGCAAAAACACAAAATGCTTTGATTTTAATTTTACACTTAATTATGTCACTAAAAATATTAATCATTTTTAACATATCGGTCATTTCCAGTCAATTTCTCTTAAAAACTCACGTCCTGAAGGTTTTTTTTTTTAGCTCATTTGTTATTAAAACAATCAGATTTTTAAAATAAGAAAGCAGAAAACCTTTTTTGTAGAAAATTATACAAAGGAGGATGAGGACTGAGGGATGAAGAACGATTTAATGCACAAATGGCCAACTATGCAAGCAATTAAAAAAAGGCTTTAAGTCTATTGCCTTTGACTTTAACAACTGTGAACTTAAACTAAAATAATAGTCTTTTAATTTCCTTTTAGAGAGGAAAAGTACATATTATAAAAGCCAAATGTCTTGTTTTGTTTTTTTCCTGACAGCATAATGTTAAAGTGATGATTTATGTTCAGGTCCGGTTTTCTATAAGTGTTTACAGGCTTACAATTTTACATAAAACGATCAGCTCTCCATTAAAAAAACTGGCATAATTCTGTAAACACTGAACTATTCTGCATAAAAGTCACCATTGTGTTTTTCCCAGTACACCACAGTGCACACACACAAGGCACCATTTCTATATGGGCCAATGAAGCAGTGACGGCCCAGTGGTCTCTGTTCTGTGCTCACACATTAAGTCTGGGCTTTGCTCCAGAGATAGCGCTGTGCCATACAGCTGGTCTGGCACACGCTCACAGACACACATACACCTCTCTACAGTGTACACTGTACCATTCATTAAAGGTGCTTTCACACTCTCACTCACTGACACACACACCTGACCTCTATTTGTAACCTGAGCAATGTTGAGCCTGTCTGCAAGTAGGGGCAAATAGAGCTTAACAGCAGACCGCCCCTGGGAGCACATTTCTGCCTTTGTTAAGTGTGTTTATCCTTTCCCCTGTCTCTTTTCCCCTCCTCTCCTCACTCCATTTTTTTAAACAGAAGATGTCAGGTGAAGGTCTCCTCCCAGACTTCTTATTCTATCTCTCTCCTTCTGTCAAAGGAAACGAATGAATGGACAGTGAGAGGGTTTGCTGGACAGAACTGGACAGGACCAATGAAACAAAAGAACAAGAATCCAGAGAGACAGACTGAGGTTGGGTGAAAATGGATGACCTGTGAGGGTCAGGTTATAGTTTGTGCCTGAGGGAACCTGACCTGCATTCATAGAAGGGGGATTAACATCTGTGAGAAAAGATCACTTCATAATACCAAGAATAATGTTACTTCACAGACAGAAACAGACAATCTCCATTTATGTAGAGCAATGCTCAACTGGAAAGGGTTCATGCAAGTCCTTCAAAGTGTTCTTAACCTTAGATTTAATCAAATAAGACATTTATAATGACTAATTGGTGTTTTGAAGTGGTTCCAACAGGTTTAGCATCTGATAGATGAAATGTCATTCTTGTAACATCATTATGGACAAACTAAAACAGACATCTACCTCCCATACCTCAAATTAGAGCTTTAATACCATATTGCCCTAAAGAAAACGTACCAATTTCCTATTATCCAAGTCTAAAACGTGCAAAAAGACACTAAAATAAGAGCACTCCAAGTTTGAACTGAAGGTCCCTCTCATGATTCTGTCACAAAGGCAGTTCATCAGCTGCAGGTAGAGACTGATGAACACACACTTGGGTCTCTGGCAGCCCCAGGCAGAGAGCACAAACTTAATCTGGCAGACAGCCAAAGCAAAAACCCTGAAACATACATTTTCAGTAGGGGGAAAAAGAAAAATGTGTTTTTCAATATCACAGGTACGCATTGCAACAAACTAGCTGGAGTTGTTTCATTAGTGGAAGGTTTATGGATCAAATGAAGAATAATAGACAAATGAGATGGAAAATGCTCATTCTGTGGCACAAATAAATTATTTATAATTAGAAAAGTGAACAAAGACTGTGCTTCAGTTCAGCTGGTAGATTTTCAAATTCTAAGAAATTCTTTAGTTGGCATGACTGACTGAGATTTCCCATGCTGCCTTTTAGCTCACAAGAGGTTACATTGTGTATGCACAGGTGTGGTTCTTCCCCATAAGATCCCATGACAGTTTCAAACCACATTCCCACATCTATGAGGGAAGGGAGGCTTTGGTGGTGGGAAGTGCAATGTCACGCCTGGAAAAGTGTGGTACTGACATGTCATACAGGTTGCAAGGCCAGGCAGGTTTAGGGATTTTCAGCCATTGAATAGCGTGTGTGTGTGTGTGTAAGTCATTGCTCCCCTGTCATGGGCTGCTGTCAAGGAAATTTTAAATTAACTTAAAAAAAAACTGAAAATGAAGTCCTTGTGCTGCCGGGCAGTACTTAACTAAACTCTAATAAATTCTCTGAATTTCAAAGACTACACCGAGACGGGTATTATACGATTTGTTCATTGATATTTCCTGGATTTTTAATAGACCTGCGCTGGCATTTAAATAAAGTATTTATATTTTTGTCTGGTTGCCTTCACAACTGAAGTACATTGTAAATGATGATCAGTATTAAAGGCTAAATAATACGATGTGACAGGGAATGCAATGAAAATTACTGACAGGGTTAACTGAGTGCATAAGGATAGAGCGACATGCCTCAATTTATCATACTGTAAATCCTGATACACCTATTACCTAACATACCAATAAGCAAAAAACAAGCTATGGGAAAAATTACTTTAAGTGTTTAGATGTAGGAGAATTCTCTATAAATTAATCAACTAATCAGCACAGCTGTAGTCAGACATGTCTCGTGTAAATAATATATTCAGGATGTCTGCTAACAACACAGAGATGTATCACTGCTCTTACTCCTAGATTATTTCACTATGATTTGCATAATTCATATGCAAAAGTGAAACCTGCCAAACTTTCTAAATGAAATATTGTAGATGCATAAATAGGGTTCCTCTCTCATTCAGTGTAAAATCTACTGTCAGTGCAGGAATTTCCAACCAGGTAAACTATTTCTGAAAAACATATGAGACAAAATAAGCATGGAAAGAATATTTGTTTTACATTCAATGAGTTTTTTTTAAACCCATAGATTATAGCAACATTACATTTAAGAATAATGAATTTTTTTCTGGAGTAAATGTTTTTTGTCATGCAATTCACAGCACAGACCAAGGTTAATCCTCTACAACTAAAGATTTAGTTAGTTGTCTGCATGCACAAACAAAAAAACCATAGAAACCCCCAGCATGCATCACTGTGTGGCTGGAACCCTCAGCTCAAACCGAGACCAGTGAAATTCTGGTGATGGGTTGTACATGTCACATCTCAAACACATGCATCAAATGCAGCACTCTTTTTGGGTCTTATTGGGATACATGACCTTTGCAAAAAGATACTGTGAAATTATGAGACACAAACTGGGGAAAATATGGAAAGAGAAAACTTACTTCTAAGTGAAAAGCAAAGATTTAACCATAACCAACAACAACAAAGGCCACCAGCTCATTTTTTAAAAAGCATGTGCCAACACATGTTTTTAAACACACACAAACCAAACTTATATAAGGCTATTAGGAGCATTATATACAGCGTTTTTCACTTTGAAGTGACTGAAGACAATGAATGACATCAGCTTGGGTAAAATCCCTACATATCCGACCACAAACCACCACATCCTGAATATGATGAGCACCACACATCTTAAAAGAAACCCAAAAGTCCAGGGTAGTCTTTGCATTACATGGGAATCCTCCAGATTATTCTACCTTTTTATGTGTAGTTATGTTAAGACCATTGGTGGCATTTGTAAAGAATTGCCTGCAAGCACTGCAAAGTCAAGCCCTCTTTCAAAAATTGATCAAGTGGTGTCAAGCCACTTTAACCTGTTTGTGTTTTCAGAACAACTGAAGTAGACCGAGCAGTCAATACAGATTCCTGATGCACTGCTGCCACCCACTGACAACTTTAATTCTTCTATTGACAACAACCATCAACTCAGTAAAACAAGCACTAAAATAGCTGTGTGAACATAGCAAAACTCATGTGAGACATGGAAAGTGTGTGTTTTTCTGCTGCGGGAGTGTGTGCTTCTTACTGAGATCCTCAGCCAGCTGGACTCTGCGGCCGGTGATGAGCTGTGTCTTTTTCTCCATGTCTTCCCCAAAGTCATCCAGAACCTCCTTCACATTTTTCTCCAACCGGCGAACTAAGATGAATTAATAAGAGCCAAAAAAGAATAATGGTCAATGTTTAATTCAATGTTGACACATTGATCGTTTCGGAGCATGAGTTATGTGATCAAGTCATTTTGGATCATTAAAATGGATGAGAAGAGCCGTTTTTCCCCACAAAGGACATTTTTAAGCTACTGGCTGTGAGATTGATTTTAACACTAAATACATAATGATGGTGGGCAGAACTTGCTCAGTAAGTATTCAGAGTGTAAACAAAGCAGGAATATTTATGTTTCTGCCAAAGTCAACCCAGTTTTTACCATTTATGCCATGTCTCACCTGGATGCTCATTTTTATTTTTTAATTTGAGAATTAAAAAGTAATGAAAACTCCAATTGCTAAAGAAATGTGCCATGTGGAATAATTTAAACCATGATAAAAATACAAAAGAGTGTTAAATAAAAAGAGTAGCTTGCAAAATGAATACAACTAAAAAAAAAAAAATCAATCTGACCCAAATGACCCCTACTATAAAACATGACTGAGTAATAGAGGACAGATTTATAAACCACCTTTCAAAACAAGTATCAACATGTTGTCATCATTACCCTCAGTGTTGGTCAGCTGCTGTCGGAGCGTGTTGGCTGTGATGACCAGCATCCTCTGGATCCTCCAAAATAGTACCACATCATTGCATTCCAGCTGGAGGAACATTCAGAAATAGTAATGCATTAAATACAGGTTTAAAAAAGCTGGGAAAGAAAATAAGTTGGATCACTCTAGCTTTTTATTTACCTCAGAATCGACAAAATGCCTCTGGTAGTAATAAAAACCCCTCTTGCAGAGGTTGCAATGGGAAAGTGCTTTCTGTAAGAAGTGTCTGCGATACAGCTGATGCCATGTGTCTTTGATCTGTCAAAGTATTTAAACAGTTAAATTAGCTACATGTACTGTTAGCATATGCATGGAAAACTGAGAGGGCAACTGGCAGAGAATAAAAACAGTGAGATAAAGGCGTATTTACTTATTCATTTTAACCACAGTGATACATTTATCCTGGAGCTTGTTTAGATTATGAGCTTTCAGATCTTACCAGCACTGGATCAACTTCTACCCCTCGTCCCTCCAAGTTCTTCCTGACTGTGGTGACCTCATCATTGGCCAAGTAAGCCGTGTGGTCATCGTGTAGCTTCAGCAAACGCTCCAGCTCATTTTTTGTTTCATTACGAATGTGCTACAAAATCAGAAAAGATTAAGTTAATATTGCCAGAAAAATATCAAATCACACTTGGATGTGGGAAATGATTTCATATGTTGCATTCTTTGACCAGCAAGGAAAGCAGGGATCTAAATTAATGTTGCAGCTCATGTCATAACAATGTTTCCCGTACATTGAGTCAGCCATGGAGAACTACCACGGTTACACTGATAGTGTCATGCCTCCTAATATGTAGTAAATTACATCATTTCATATGGACTTATCTGTCATATCCACAAGGGACACGTTGAGATACTAGTAATAAAATAGAGCCGAATAGGAGAGAAAAAGTGACATCTGAGACTTCTGAGAAAAACCTGTAACTTCTGACCTGATCAGGTGTACGGTTCTTCCAGTTCAGCCACCTCTGTTTCCAGTCTGGGCCCACCATGTCTCTGATTACTGAATCAGCTAAAAGAGAAGCAGAGAAAAAAAATGAAGATAGACAGAAAATAACAAATAGGGATGATAATTCATGCTAGGCTAAAGAGAGTAACTAAAACACATTCTCTAAATAAAAACAAAACATTGACAAACATTTGCATTTTCTTTTATTTAAAAACCCTTTGCTTTAAGTTCTGCATTAAGTGGCCATCTTCATCCACATACACTGACCTTCAGCAGCCGATGTTATTCGTTTATGACCCACCAGAGTGGAGAATAATCATCATCCCTTTCTATAACCAGTATGTAAGTATCATCACTCTGAGGGTAACTATACTGATTTGAGCCATTACTTATCAAATGTACTCATGTTTAAATTAAACTACATGTATTTTATTTTAGAAAGAGCAGAACTGATGGCATAAATGAATAAACTTTATTTAGCAAAGTGCACAAAGTAATAACCAACTCTCACATAATCTCACATATGACTTTTGTTGCCTGTGAAAAGCTTAATCACAACAGTTAGCAAATCAAAGGTTATAGGTGTAGCAGGAATGATAAATAACAGGCAGTTGTGGCATCTGAACCCAACTCTATCTCATGATGAAAAGCATCTTTAGCTAACATACTGTCTTTCAGGCGTGACTGCAAGGTTTCCTCCATGAACTGGATTGCTGCATCCCACTGAGGCTTATCCGTGATAGAACGGTCTTCTAGGGCATTGTGCTGAATCACCCTCTGACAAACAGGCGAGGAGAAAAGTTACATTATTAGCTGAACTGAAAATAAATTGCAGTTTCAATAACATGCCATGTGTTAAAATAAAACTTTTGCAAAGTTCATTTTCGTTATGGTAATATTACTACGTTATTATTTTAAGTGTACATGTGTGTTTTGTGTACCAGGCTGTCCATGGCTCTTTCATTCCACTTATGCCTCTTAATCCCCTCATCCTTCACAGCCTCCTTCAGCTTGTCAAAAATGTCATCCTGGTCTTTGCCTCTGTACTCAGCCATGAAGCGTGCAAACTCTTCTTGCAATGTCTCCCAGGCAACCTGGAGGGAGTAAATTATTACATTTTTTAAGGAAAAGGGGGCAGTATTGCAGATTTACTACTACTTTTAGTAATTAAAATAAAAGGATACAGTTAAAAATATATATATATACTATCCGACTATTCAACACAACATACTTAAACAAAATCTGACTATTTTTCCTGAAATTATCTGCATTTTATTCTGAACAAACAGAATTATGTCTGTAACAGTGGTAGAAAACATGGGGACCATTGTACCTCGAGAGCTTTGTTTGGAAGCTGCTTGTCGGTCCACTGCTTGAGCTTGATGTCTACAGTAGTGTTAAAGGTACCGGAGTCCATCGTTTGGGCAGCGGGTAGGTATATATTTTCAATCACATGTGTAGAAACACGTTCCCACAGCTTCTTCTGCAGAATAGCCTCCCTGTGGAGGAGGAAGAAAGATCAGTTTCCAATCAGCTGTTTGCTATTTGTAAGATATTTGTTTTCCATGAACAGACTTTAAGAGCTACAGCCCAACTTTAACTTAAGACACATGTTAACAGCTTCAAGATATCGAATTGTCATTTTTAGTTGCGGTTGCATGATGGATCCAACAAACAAGAAGGCTCTGAACATAAATGCCCTCAGGTATCCAGCAGAACTAAGTTAAGTTACCCACTGGGAGTCTAAAAAACAATGTCTGAGGAGGAAACCATTTTTACTTTTGTCATCCAACTCCTTCACATGAAAGTAAATTCTCATACAGCTTACGATGACCCTGTTAGCAGCTAACAGCATCCCAGCTTTCGTAATTTCTTTTCCTGGCAGGGATCCTCACAAACCAAAACCTGAATCTTTAGTCTCGACTCCTCCTTCCCTCGGATCAGAGCTGTGTATCTCTCTCATTTATCATAAACACATGCTCATATTTCACTGGGTCCCCTTTTGTTCAAGCTTGCTCTCCTCACTGTCAATAAACACTTTCTCCAATATCGTTGGCTGGCTGGCTAACAGGGCCACCCCTGCTTCTTTCCACGGGCCATTCATCAGACTATTGATCAAGGAAAAATATGAAGGCATGCACACAGGGAATGGTCACAGCACTCTGCATACATTTAATTTAAACAAGGTTTTCCTCATTGTGAGCAAGGTATAACCATGCATTCTCGCACAGATAAATGCGTACAAGAAAGATCAGCAATTTGTTTGATATCAATTAGCTGCATATGAAAACCAAGTGGCAGCAAGGAAAGCCCAGACAGACAACTTTAACTGACATAGCACCTTAAGAAGATATTTTATAAGGACAAATCTAACAAATAAATGAAAAACAAATGCAAAAATCAAACTGTGGCGTTAACGAAGCACAAGCTTACCAGTGTTGAGGCGTGACTTGACTCAAACTAATTACTTCATCCAAGATTTCGTTTTTAGCTTTTTCAAAAAGTTCATTCTGTAAAAAAGACCAAATAGATGCTTTAATATTACTTTAAAAAACAAATGCCCCTGCAAGACATTTTTGACATCCAAATGTTCACGTCTTCGAAAATAATTATCTTTATTTGGACATTATTTCCAATATAATATATAACAATATCATTCTTTTTTTTTTCAACTGCTGAGGCCGATTCAGATACAGATAGAAAATCTTTGCTAAGAGAATTAAAGTAGAATTGCATTTTTAATCAAATGTTTTAAAATCAGAGGCACGTGAAAAAGAATAATAAAAGTTTTGCATTTAAATTTTGTTACAACTATACTTTTGTTGTTAACGTTGTGTATCCCTCATAAAAACATGTAACTAGCTATAAAATTATTTTAGAGGCTGTCGATCAGGTTTGTGAACCGGGTTCGGTGAATTCCTACCCGGTCCAGTTCTCTCAGACGAGGGTAGTTGTTTTTCCATTCGGTCTCCAGGTTGAACCGTGAGGCTGGAGAAAGACGGAGGTATGATTATTGTTTTATATTTAAATAATTTTATGATTTTTCCCTTTTGTTTACTTAACATTGGCAATAATGAGGAAATAATCAAGAATTGTGAAGCAACAAACAGTATTAGAGTGAGTGACTTTGTACAGCCTTATAGGAAACAATCCGGTCCTAAGTTTTGAATTCTCCTCATGTGCCCTTTTTCTAAGAATATTTGATTTTATTGATTTCCAACATGTCTTTGCTTTTTCCATCTTACACATTTTGTATATATTTTTTCATCAAGCAGCACTTTTCCATAATCAACAGGCGATGACCATTCATTGACAGGTCCTGCTTTGTTTTCACCTGGTGATATAAATGTTGCTTTCACATTGCTAACAGTGCCCATCCTTTAATAGCAGCCACTGAGGACACTTTGCACACTCGCTCCCTTAACTGGTCCCTTAGGAGATGAAGCAATGGGTCCAATAACACACACTATAAAAGGTCAAGCACTTTAGGTCCCATGTATGCATACAAAGACACAGACACACAAACACACACACACACAACACACCAAGCTTGCTGTCCTTTCCCTCAACTCTCTATCCAGAGTGAGGATTAGTCTAATTGCTGGTTTGCAGAGTCCAAAATGGCGCCAAGAATGGAAGATGAAAGCGGGCCGTGTGTGATTTGATGGGATATGGATCAATACAAAACACAATGGACCTATGGGAACAGAAGCCTCATAGCTATAAATCTCCTCTGCTCTTACCAATGGCTTGTGATTGTCTAAACTAATTGTAGTTTGAAAGTAGAAGGGGGGTGGGGGGTGGCATGGTGGGCTGAGGAAGGTGGAAGAGTCACAATACAGAAGTGCTGTCCCATTACTTAATAATATTCTTAGATTTATAATACAGACAGTATAAAAAACATGCATAGCATCAATAGTAGGTTTGGAAAGTAAAATCTACTTAAAAATATTACTCAGCCTTTTTTGTGGCAAATGTTCGTCCTAAAGGTAAAATCATACCTTTAAAAACATCAGCTTGCTGTTCTACAGACTCCCTAACCATCTTCCAGAAGCAGTCAGAGACGGCCAGACTCAAGTTCTTTGTGGTGACCTGATGAGCCTTCAACATGCCGTCCCTATAGGAACACAGAACTCATTTCTAAATGTGAAATTATTTCACCCAGAAAGCGTTAATTATTATTAAGTAGAAAGTATAACTTACCTCAGTAATCTGGAGTTTTGGAAAAAGTCCTCTTCATAGTCTTTAATGGACTCAATGCTTTCACCTGTGCTCCCTTAAAATTGGGATATTATAATGATTTAAATGTCACAATCTAATTATTGTAAATAAATACAGCATAGGGAAAAACCATGATAGAAGTTACCTTTTCCAGTCACTACAGCAAAGTAACCCAGAGCTTTCATGGGAAACAGTTTGCCTTCTACTATTTGCTGGATCTAAAAAGAGATGACAAGGAAAAACTCAAATTCTCTGTCGGAGCCTTTCAGAAAGACTGATCACAAAAAACCATAAGGCGAAGAAGAACCGAGCTCCCTCTTGTGGAGTAGTTGCAAAATAGCTTGGGCCACAATAATTCAACAGTCTAAAGGAATAGGCAAATGTATATATATATATATATATATATATATAAAAAAATATAAAAAATATATACTACTGATTTCAGCAACAATACATTACAGATATATCTGGCATTACTGAAGTGTTTAGCAGGTTTGATAAAGAAAAGAGATCAATGCTTTTATCAACAAATGGCTCAAAACCATCAGCCAGTCAGTCAGTCAAAGTTTAGATATAAAAGTCTTACTCTGCTTGGGCTGGCCAGGTTCTTCTCAGCCAAATCCACTTTAGTCAGAACAAAGATGGTCCTTTTCCCCTGAGGATCCATCTGACTAACCAAATATGTTACAATGCTCCGCTCTGCATCCACACTACCATCTGAGCAAAGAGAAATGAAGTGAGAGAGGATGTGAAAAGAATAAAACGACTGGGATTTGGTGGTTTATTTATTAATTGTTAAGGCTCTAAAAGACAAAGTAAACACATTAGTTGAAACTGATACAATAAGGTCACAACTCACCCTGAATACAGAGAATAATGGCATTGGGGTTTTGCATATAGGCCTTGCTGATGCTGAAGATGGTTTCCTTGGTGTCTGATGCCATGCCAGTTGTCACAGTCTGCAAAAGATATACACAACTTTTTAAGATGCATCAATAATAAGAATTATTGGAATTTTAGCTTTGATGTAGAGTAGTAAAATACAGACGCATACATAAATAAAGCTTTAAACCGTGACAAGATAGTTCAAGAAAATCACAAATAATGCAACTCTTATTAATGCAACAATGAATACTCACACTGATAACACCCGGTAAGTCAACTAGCACCATCCTCTGGATACCTGGGCCTTTTACACTCAAGGATATGGTCTAAACAAAAACACATTATTTACTTTAACATCACAGAAGTAAATCGGCTTATTGGCAATTTGAATGAAACTTTGTCAAACCTCAGAGCTGACTGTCTGTCCTTCCTTTACACTCTTCCTCATCCTCAGCTCAATCTCATGCCTCAGAGCAGCCAGCTGGGGGACAGTAGAAAGAAAAACATTGAATACGTTGTTATAAAGACAAAAAATAGACTAAAGCAGTAACTGGAAATGGATTGATGAATAAATCTGTAATTTACATCTTCCTCCTTATTGAGGTCAAACTCGCGGCCACTGTCCTTAAACATGGCGACATGATGGGGGCCTTCGCTTAGTGTTACCTGCAAAAAGATTAGGCAACAGATTATATGTTTCCATTTCTTTAGTTTTTATTTTCTAAAAAAAGTTATCAAAAGCCTTTATCTCTTTACTATTTTCTTTCACCTTGACAGGAGATCGTGTCATCATCTCTCCTGAGCCCCTGGGGAAAATTCTGGCTTGAGCAATCATCTCAAGCACACTGGTCTTCCCAGCACTTTGATCTCCAACCACAACCACCTGAAACACATGAGGGGGAATAAGGTGAGACCTTGTAGGATAATAGCACATAAAGAAACAAATAAAAAGAGGATGGAAGGTTACCCAAGAAAGACTATAACTTTTCAACTTTAAAGCTTTAAGTAATTAAAAATTAAATAAGTACTATGTGATGAAAATCACAGTAATATTAGTGACAATAATTTAGAAAATGGGATTATCTAAATTAACATGCAATGCTACAATAAAAAAAGTATTAAAAACATTCTTTTTGTATGTTTTACAAAACACCTTAAAAACAGAAATGAATTTCAATGAGTAATTTATCTAAATTCCCTTCATACCCTGGGCAAATGGTCCTGCGTGTTGTAGTTGGCATCATAGTCAGATAGGATGTCAAGGACTTCAGAATACAAGTCAATAAGGGATTTCTGAACAAGGAGACACAATAAAGCATTAAAATAACAAAACTTGTAACAACGTATATTAAAAAGTCCATAAATCATTTTTATGTAATAAAGCAACATTAAGCAGAGCAATCAAGTAGAAAAGCTGGATTATTTTAAATGAATGACTATTTTTAATGTGTAACTTACCTTCACTTTTCTTTGATGGATCCCCTTGTCATCCTTTTGCAGCACCACTTTCCGTAACTCTTTGTTTTCCTTCTCCAGCCTCTCTAGCATGCGCTGATATTTTAGCTATGGATAGATCGCAGCATCCAATCAGCATTATTACACTTCTGACTTCATGTTTTGTAAAACATCTGGAGGTGTAAACTGATCATTTACAAGACCATCTCTGTGTCACAAACTCAATTAAGTAAGTTTGATTTTCAGCAAACATGCAGAAGACACTCCACTATACCTGAGTACGGAGCAGCTCCTCTTGAAGCTGGTCGATCTTTTCTTTGTCTGAGGACTAAAAGTGAAACAAGAGACAGAATAAGTTGTGTTAATGCTTAATTTTCGCTTGGAGTTTTTCTTTCCCGTTAATGTCACAGCGCAGTCTCAGAAGACCCAACACCAAAGCCACCAAACTGTTCAATACATGCAAATACATTAATACAGGGTGAACCAGAGCAGAGAATCAAGTTAATGCATAAAAAGAGAGAAACCAACATTTCAAGCAGACAGTACTCATTCTGGTATTGCTCAGATTTCATCTCAGTGATTCACAAACAGGCACAAATTACAGAGTAATACAAAAAATTGACTGAATTCACTAACAAAATCATTTAGTCATTAAAAAATCCTTTGCAATAACTGTATAAAACCCATTTAATATACATATTTAATTACACCATGTTTGTCGGGATCAGAGGCAGGACAGAAAGCAGGAAACACAAAAACAAATGGGACTCAAAGCAGAAAAAAAGGACACATTGGACCATGTTAAATTTGTTTTCTAAAACTGGGACAACAGCTTTGCTTTAAATTATATTCTAGCAATATGTAATGGACATTCTTTTAAGTTAAATTAAATAAATACTCAAATGGTTATACAAACTGCTCTCAGTAGGCTCAGGGCTTTTATCATTCTCATTAAATTTTTCTAAATTAAAGTTTATAAAGTATATATATATATATATATATATATATATAAAAGTGAATCTCACACCATGCAGTGGGTTGCCACTCAATATCACGCCGTGCTTCCACATTACACTGATATGCGACTGCTGATGATCATCCAGCCACTTGTGTGATAATGTGAAGCTGAGTTTGTCACTGTTATTGTAAAACTAGGCTTAGAAGGTCCATACATGCCCCTTCTACAGATCACTGATACATCTGGACACAGTCCTAAAGATGAGAAATGTCTCCCTGTCCCTGCATACTGGACAAATATAAATCAATTAGTGTACTCAGAACAGCAACAAAGCACATCCAGTCATATGGGAATGCACTACATGTATCAGATTAGTTTCAATATTTAAAATGCCGAGCTGTATATTTTATCCAAATATAACTAAAGCAAACATTGGCATCAACAAAAGCTCATTTCACGTCACTGGGTTAACGTCTCCTGTTGCTGTAGTGATGCTGAAGAAATTAAACTGTTCTTCTGTATTTTAGCTGCAGTGTTTTAGGAGCCGCTCTGGGATGGGGCGGATCTAAGTGGGGTGGGACCTTCACCTTGCGCTTCTGATGAGGGGGGCTGGGGTTCGGAGGTGGACTGGGAGCAGGCTCTGGTGGTGGGGGACGTGCACTATTGGCTGCAGCGGCCCGCCGGACCTCCTCCTCATGCCGCTGAATCTGCTGCTGAATAAGAATGAGTTCGCCGAGCAGACCCTGCTGGGGTACGTTATAGTGAGAGAGAGGAAGGGGGAGCAACAAAAACAATAACGGGCCACTGGGATGTTAAGCCATGCAGGCCAGTGCGACATCCCAACACAAGTAACCTGGCCTTGGTAACCGTCATTGCTGTTGTTCAGGTAGAAGAAAAAAAAAAAAGTTTCTTCTTTCCAGATTTATGTTTGAAACAAGATTATTTAATCTTGCCGTCATCATCTCCCAACAAAGTCAGCCTCTCTAAACCAAACTTTGCCAGACTGAAGGCAGAAGAGGCCGCTCATACCACAACCAGAGCCTTGTTGCAAGTGGCAGCTGGTGTCTCCATGGCGTCATAAACAACAATAGTTTAATGATAGCATATTTGTCATGACTTTCACTTCCCCTCCGACTATATACGCTATGTAGACCACATTAGTTCATATTTTACTGTAGCTGCAGAAGTTCAAAGTCCTAAGGAAAATATTTTATTTGCTACAATGCAACATTTAATGGCTCCTAACAACTGATTTGATGATGCTGAAGATGAAGATTAAAAAGGCAAAGCAAGCATTGGCATATTGATCTATAAGGCAGAAGCGTACAGCGGGTCTCCAACATGACATACTAGTCTAATTTTTTTTTTTAATTCTGTTTAAATTGCTGAATTGTAATATTTACAACAGATAAATGTTTGCTAATAAATATCTTCAGTCAAGCAGGCCATGGTGATCCTGATAACTTGAATAAAGTTAACTGCTTCTGATAAGCTTTAGATAAACCTTCTTCAGGAACATAGATAAAAAGTCCAGTTGCCTTTGTTCAAGCTGATGAGAAACATCACCATGTGTTCATGTTGGAGACCATGATGGCAAGCTAAGGCAGGGTATGGAAAATAGGAAGCTTTTCATTTTAATGCAGCTCGTTTGTTTTGAAACATTTTATATTATTTTTCTGTGCTTAAATGTTTTTACAGAGATAAAACATTTATAAAAAAGACAAAACTTGGAACATAAAGACAGAATGGAAAAAATTACAGGTCAGAAGAAAGGACAACAAAAATGACAATCCTGGATATTCAGTCTTTTATCAAAAGGATAATATATTACAAAAATGTAAACAAGTTCACAAATCAGGCTTTGGCAAGAAAAAGTGAAGAAGTATGATAAGCAGTAAGGCACTGTTCAGCATTAGTGAGGAAGCTTATCGGTTTGATAAACCTGTCAGATTGAGTAACTTTTCCTAATAGTCTGAGAAGTTGGTTGATCCACCATTACATTTACTGTTCAATTGGAAAATTCTTTTTTAATAAATAAAATTTATAAAAAAGCCATAACATGCTGCTGTAACATCTGTAAGTATGAGCCTGTGTGAAACATGTTACACTGGCTGAATCAAAATAACCTCAATGAGCCTTTATAATATATCAATAGTCACATTTATTCAAAGTGAATCATGAGGACATTTTGATTCAATTAACTACAGTGAAAAGTTGCCAAACTGCTGCCACAGACTATGATGTAGTGGTGAACAAAAGCAGAGAAAACCAATCAGATCCCATTAACTTGCCTTTTTGTACTGCTTGTCACTGGCATCGTGAGTGGCTGCAGTTGAAGAATCTGTAGCTTTTAACGCAGGATCACTTGAGGTTTCTACCAGTGGAAATATGACAACCAAAAAATAAAAAGTTATTAAAGAAAAAGCATCATAAAAAGTGTTAGAACAAGAGAAGGAGGTATTAATGCAGGTGTTAGAATTGTATTCAGTAAAACATGGCAAGAAAAATAAAGACCTATGTCATTCAATTCAAATGTCTGGAAAAATTTGCACTAAAGTTTAATGCATTAAAAAAGCTTTACAGATTATATAAAGCAGTCTAACAAATTCACATAGTTTGAGACTATTGTTTCATTTCTTCTTCTTGTGGAGGTATTTAAGTGCATGCCAGAACAAAAAAAAGGCTAACGACAGAGTAACTTGTTATCTAGATGTAATATTTAAACAGATCAAAAATGAGGTACAAGTGAAAGTTTTTCTCCCTGACAGTATTCACAGGAAACTCAAATAGTGTAAATGGTTACATCTATAAACAACTGTACACGGTTCAGTCAAACATAAATGAAAATAGTTGTTAAATGTGCAAAAAATATGACCCCTGATGTCAGACGGACAATGCTGTCAGATTTATAACTTTACCATAAAAATGACAAACTAATTATAATCAGTCAACACGCTGTTATACAGAGATAATATACTACAATGTAAATATAGTATTTTCCTAAAGCCATTTAAAAATGTACACACAAAAGCTAGGGACTAAGAGTAAGAACCAGAGGGAATACTTTGACGGAAAATCTTATTATTTTGTGCACATTTTCCAAACATTTGAGTCTCAGTGACTAAAAACATGGAGAGATTTCCTGGAAGGTTAGAAATGAGAGTGTAATTAGCAAAAGCACAAACAAATAATGGGCAGGTGAGAGAAAGGGAGGAAGTCAAAGGAGACACAGGTAAAAGAACAGTCAGACAGTCGGGTTAAAGAAAGTAGAAAATATGTGGGGTGGGGTGGGGGGCATACAATAGGCAAACATCAGATCTATAATTAAGACTGCCCTCTTTTAAAACATTTCTATTTAGAAATTAACTACGAACTCATCAGACTTCAAGCTTTAAAAATTTAGGCTTCCATGGATTTTACTTTTTCTTAGTCCTTAAAAATCTTTATTAATCATGAACAAAGTCACTGTGACATAACCTGATGGCCAGTTTGTAAGGACCACTGCCACCTTCACAAACGAATCAGGGCAACCCTGCCAATGGTTTGGCGACAAAGAGGTCAAACAATGACAGAAAGAAAAATGGGGAGTGGGCAGAGCTACTAAAGGCAGGATTTACACACCTAACAATAGATGCACACCAGAGGCTCCTTTGACTTCACTACCCAAACTCACACCTGTGAAGAATGTGGAGGACAGGAGGGGAGGGGATGGAAGAAAGGAAGAACACAAGATAAAAAAAACATAAAAGACAGAGGCGAAGGGATGGTGGTCACAGCAGGATCACAGCTTCATGTGGATTAATACAAAGATGCTGCTGTGCTAGAGCTTTATGTGAAACCGCCACCTAATGAGAAACTGTTAAAGAGGCAAGTAAACCCCAAACTGGTTTTATTTAGTCATTACAACAAAAGACAACATCCTCTTAAAAAGGTTGAACTGGATGCCAAAATTTTAAGAGTCATCTAGTGCTAAAAACTTTATTACATTTTTAATGCGACACAAAGCAATAAGCTTTATCAGTTTCTCAGTGACTTGAAAGAATAAAATTACAGCACAAGTTTATTAGAAACATTTCATGACAACAAAAAGTGAAAAAAAAATCATACTGACTAAAGATGTAACTAGAACAACCAAAGTATAATCATTTTTGGAGTCATCTTTATAAAGAAATTCTTTGTAATATGAATGACACAAATGTTAGTGAGCATAGGAACATAGTTTTGCTCATAATAAAACACAATTACAGGCAAATAGTCAAGGTTTTAAAAATGTAGCTGAAAAGCTACTACTGCAGGTTTTATAAAAAAAAAAAGGATTCAATCTCCTGAGGTCATTGTGGGGTGGTAAAAACCAGAAGAGAACTGGTATTTTTAAGGTGTACCCATTAAGGAAGATACCCAAAATGCTTCCAAAGGCCTGATAAACACATATTTCTTTCATATCAAGTGAGTTTAGAGAGGAACTGCTGATTTTTATTTACTCACCAGAAGACAGGAGGCTTTTAAGGAAAGTGAAGTTCTCTCCAATTTTGTCAAGGTCAGGAAGTAGTTTGGCAATTTCTTCCATCTCTGGTAAAGCTTTGGCTAGTTTATCTGATAACAGAGGTAGCAGATAAAACGGATACGGAGTCAGGAGTTGTATCGCACAGAGCAACAGGACACCAGTGTGGGTATGAGCATGTTAAAATAACTCGTGACAAATTCAAGGAAAGAATAAAATAAACTTACCCAGATCAATTTGTTCACTAAGTTCCCATACAAAATCAGGAATGACCCAATTGTATTCGCTAAAATCAGGGAGCATGTCCTTCCACTCATCATAGGTCTGGGGATAAATTAATGCATTTAAAGAATTAATTGTTAAAGGTTTTCAACTAGCAACATGATACCATAAAAATACTATGTACCACTGGATTAGAATCACGAAGGAGAAAAGTGCACAGAAAAGGATTTATTGAATAATAACACAGTAAATGAACACTGACCTTCTTAGCTGTGTACCCTCCTCCCACTGCTGAGCCCAGCAGAATGTATCTTAGCTTTAGCAACCGAGCTGCTAGGCGAGCAACCCAGAAGTTACGCTTCTGTTGATAGTTGCGGCCACCTGACCCAGAAGAAGGTTTTGGAGGCCGCATGGGCAACCGAGACATAGAGGTAAAATATCGGGCTGCTGTACGATGAGGAGCTCGCTGAGGGTTAGTGTTTCCAGAGTAGCGGTGGTGGATGGCACGGGACAAAGGGTGGAGCTTCTGCAGTGGGACCCGAAATCTCACCCCCATGTTAGTTGAAACCAGGTTCCTACAAACCATGCTATAGTGTAAAAAAAAAAAAAATGTAGCATTGATAGAACAGAAAAAAAATACTGTACACAAAAAGTTGAGTCTGAAGGAAGAAATATTCCAAATGTAAAGTTTTGAAAACAACCTTTAAAAATGTGTTTTATTGCTCAAAGGCAATGACAAAAAAGTAAACTTTGTAGAGAGAAGTAGGAAAGCAGAGGTTAATTATTTTGTGCTAGAAGTAGAACAGCTTCATCATTTAGGAACAATATTTACATTGTCCCATCAAAGGAGCAATAGGTAAATTAAAAATTGTGATCATATTAATCTCTACAAAGTATGCAAGGCGGAAAACAAGGAGAAACTTTTCAGAAACTCTTGCAGCACAGCATAAATAAGCACAAAGACAGTCCAAAAACAGTATTACAGAAAATACTTATTTCTAGTGTACGTATGCTCAATTTAAAAAAGGAAAAACAATACCAAACCACACGACATTTATATACCTATATTGTATAATAATAAATTAGACAAAGATAACCATCCAACCTGAACAATCAATTATATCCTACACTGCTAAGCAGATGAAGCTGCACATCAATAAAAAAAGGAACATTTTAAACAATTACGCTACTCTCCTCAGCTTCCATTATCACCCTTCAAATTCATCTTTGTATGGTCGTAAATATTGAAATAAGGGTAAAAGTGTTTTTTAAAGTTTTTATATTTTAGCAACTGATACGTTGTTCTGATTATCATTGAATATGGACACTTTGATAGTCTATTTGATTTAGACTTCCCACAATGTTATACTGAAACCTGCCTGTTACTTTAACAATTACTCGTAAAGCATCCTAGAGTAGGAAGCAAAAATACTTGTAATATCTAGATAACTAACAGACTGTATCTAATGTGCCAATTTGACATGCAGCAGAAGCCATCAGCTAAAATGTAGGTAATTAATAGTACGGAGTAGCAGCTACACATGAGAATATGGCAATTGTGACTTTATATTAGCGCTGTTTGTCAGCAACAGACTGTGACATCCATAACATATATAATAATAACAATAATAATAACACACATACACCAACAAGCAGTTGCTACTTAGCTGTTAAATTAGTTGGCTAAACTAAACGTCAAACTCCTGGGGCAATCGGCCGCTCAAAACTTAATGTCAGTCTCAATATGCGTGGATAAATTATCATCATGGCCATAAATACCTTTAACATATGTCTTTATCATCGTGGACGACAAAACATTATAAATACAGACTATTAGTCATACTGTCCTCAGCTGACATAGGAACCCGCTACATATGCTTCAATTAGCATTAGCTTCGTTGACGTTATCGTCAGCAAATCAAACTCACCAGGCTGCTTTGCTCCCGACGCGCAACATGGTGCTGTTAACAGCGGATAAATGTCAATCGCTTGCTAATGTACTCTTCAGGCACAGTTTAATTCATCTTTCCAAATAGTACACATTTGCTTGCCTATTGGGACAGCTAACTGGCTTGCTAGCTAACAAGGACACAGGCAGAATTGAGCAGGATGACAGTCAACTTCCTGTGAAGTGTCCTTCCGCTAAACTGGTCCTGTGAGAAAATTGCTACGGTGCTGTGGTTCCTATGTATTTAACATTGTGCACCATTCCCTTGTCTTCAAGTTCGCTTTTACTCGTGTTATCTGTGCATTAGGTTGTCAAACAATAAATAAATAAAATAATTTTAATAGTGTATTAATCACAAAAGTACCAAAGGGCACATTTTAAGAGGGCAATGTTAATAGCACAAGTGATTTCTTAAAAAAAAAAAAAAAATGTAGGAACCTTTAAACTGAAGGAGCAAAGTTAAGTTGCATACTTTATGCAATACCTATTGTGATCATGCGGTCAGAATTGACTAAAAATCCAGATTAGATAACACATTTTTAGCAATCGGAACACTTTTAGTGACATCTGAAAGCTGACACCAATTAATAAAGATGGTTCAACATATCAGGTATATGTGGTTTAAGACAGGAGACTTTTGCATTTGTATGTATCCAAACTGCTTAAGAACAACTTTTCTCTGGGTATTTTTTTTATTTTATTTGGTTATAATTTTTTTTTTTTTTTTTTTTTTAAAAACCTTTTTCCATTTATTTGATGCCAGCCTCTTTTTTCCTTGTTCTCTAGAAGTTAAAATAGTTAATGTCATGTGACAGTGGCAGAAACACAATACTGAACACTTACTAAGTTTTAAAGTAGCTCTTAATGTTTATTAATTTTTATCTCATTCTTAAGCAGCAGGAAACCCTCTCCATTAAAATGCACATCAAAAGGTAAGCTTTCTTTTCATCAAAAGCATTGCTTCCTTTTAATTAAGATGGAGTAAATTCAGCACACCGTGGATTTAGAGAAAGCAAAAAGAAATTACAAATCATAGATGTTACATTATTTTAGTGTATGACACATGATTACAACACCTGCATTCATTACCTTATCTATTTTTTCATGCCTTGTACAACTACAATTTTAAAAGTGTGCATTTACTTTCATTAAAAGAGTATACATATTATAAAATATTGCTTTTGCTCCATTGCATAATCCATAAACATTTGCTTAAATTTGAGGATAACAGGCAACTTAATTCTTACTGTATTAACCTAGGCAAGGCAAGGCAAGTTTATTTGTATAGTACCTTTCATGTACAGGACAATTCAAAGTGCAAACCTAGTTTTTAACTGTATGCAGAAGCATGCCATTGCATCTGGCTGGAATGAAATTGTATCAAAACACACAGCAGCTGCTTCAAGAACATTTATTGAAAAGAAATCAAAATAAATCTGTAGTACAATAATTCTCAGAGAAAGCAAATTAAAATAAATACAAATAAATTATAAAGTACAAAAAGTTCTGAAATGATATACATCTCTGCCAATAATAAAGGGGAAAAACACACCCCAGACTAACCTCTCAATGAGGTTTAGGACTGCAGATAGGGATTAGAAATATATTAAGCTGAATTGTAGATGGACCGTAAAAAACTTTACAGCAGTGTTTTTTTCCTTTCTGTTTGAAATATATTTTTAATGTTATTTGTTACAGTTTCCTGAGGAAACAACATCCAAGAGTCATTTACCCAGAGACAGATTCAATTTCCATGTCTTGCAATATCTTGCTTTAAACACATGATCTGAAGAGGTGCCAATACTGACTAAACAGTCTGCAACAGTTTTTGTACCTAGAGGAGCATGAATACTTTTAGATATCCATTGCTTTTACAAAGCCGTTATAATAAAAAGGCCAATTTGTAGCATTAAAGAAAAGCAGTACTATATTTGCACTGCAGAATTTAAATGGTCTTTTCTGCTTCAAAGGTGTGCAGTTATAACATCGCTGTTATGGACTCTTTTTTTTCCACATAGCATCAATAAGTGATATAATACACTGCTGATACTCGACAGCAATGAACATATGCTTGCCAATTACATAGACATCAAATAAGCTTTGAAACAGTCCAGACAAGACAAATATCAAATGGTCAGACACATTCTGAGTTATGTAAGCAGTGATATCAAACAGTTTAATTCCCTTCTTGTGTCAGATTCTGAGTTTTAACAAAGGACTTAGGAAAAAAAAAAGGTTCAATTTTTGGAAACTGCAGGGGCAGATTTTTTAGTCTTAGAGAGTTAAAAATTTGACTTCATTCAAGTCTAAAACAGACATTGGCTGAATTTTGTTATTGTGCTCCAATCAGACTTTATGTCTATGACAGACTGAACATGTGAAGTAAATGCCCAGGATTCATGCCCAAATGATGAACCAAAATAATGCAACGCTGAACAAAATGGAAAGCACAAATAAATCTAATAGCTTAAAGTAAAAATAGCTAACTGATTGTAACACAGTACCAAAAAGTAGAAAAGACATGCAAGCCCTTTGATGAACAGAAATCATAATTATAACTAAACATAATTTTATGCACACACTAAAAATGTACATCTCATATATACATATATAATTCAGCCTCAATTATTACTAGCGCTTTATGTTCACTTTTGCTGTGTCAAATGTGATCTGACAGAAAAACAAGACAAAAAAATATTCTGAGAGATTTTTTTTCTCTTTCAAAAACAAAGATAAATATGATTTAAGTCTTTGGGAATTAAATCAGTCATTTTTAATATTGCATTGCATTAAATTTCCTCAAAACAACATTCAATCTTAGCCTCAAAAGGCATATAGACAAAAAAAAGAGGAAAATCCACTGGAGCTATGGGAACTGAGTTTTACTCTAAATTAAATCTTGACACCACAATGAGACAAACTGTTATTCATCCCAACATAAAATTAGCAACATGTACTTTCCATTTTCATTATGAAATTTACAAAAAAAAAGGACAACGCATGAATGAAAATGAGATTAAGGTTTCCCAAAAGCTCATTTTTACATGATGAATGATAACTTTCTAATGAGCAAGTAACCGCAGAGTTCTGTGATCACCACAGGATCTACAGGAGGAGAGATATGATTACAGTGTTTATAATCATCATTAGATCAGTAAACAATTAAAATGTGATACTGGGTCTCTTATTCAATAATAGAAAACATTGTTGGTACTCATTGTCACAAATAATTAGCTTGATTTTGCCCAGGAGGGAAAATAACAATAGATTTAAGCTGACATTCTTTTAACATGGCAATATCAACGACTGACAAACAGGCAGAAAATATTAACTATACATTTCATAAAGGCTGGTTTCTATAACAAAGGGTACAGTCAAACTGGCTCAAATGTGTGTGTACTACTCCTTTTTTAAGTTATACATCACCACAAATATCTTTTAATATATATTCTTAAACAGCATTTAGATAGCTTTAAATTTGGCTGGAAAGATTTGCAATTTTCTCAATTTAAATGGCTGAAATTCCAATAAAAACCACTATACAACTGTGTGCTCAGTATGTTAATGTTGGAAACAAATGCTTTTCATGCAGACTAATAACCAAATATTCTCAGAGAAACTACAAACTTTTGCAGCAGGTCTCAGTGGGTCTTGTAATAATGGGTGTCCATTTATAGATACCACATAGTATCACTTTAAGAGCCAGAGAAATTGGACTGAACCTAACATATAGCCCTTAATTCTATGCAGGTAGGATATGCTCTACACATGACATGAATACAAATGTATGTAACCAGCATTCATATTTCATAAATATTTCGGATAAAGCCAGGAACAGCAAACAAATGAGATGCTAAATCCTCTCGACTTCCTACAGTATCAGACTTTTCTTCCACAGGAAGGAAAATAAAATTCTGACTGGAGCAATTCTGGAGTTTTTTATATGTTGCTTTGATTCAATGTGTCTCATGTATGTTAACGGTATGATAGCCAACCAGATACATGCCGTTTCTGGAGACACATTTATTCATTTTAGCAATATAATTATGTTATAGTAAATGTTTCTGGATTCTACAGCAATGTTGTATTCATGGTAAAAAGAAATCATTTCTAGCACAGCAACTGTCAGATTTTCCAAACGGGACAACGGGAAGCTCAAGCATGTTTTTTCTGCTCATTCGATGCTCACCTATGAAAATAAAGGTGGATATTTTCAAAATAAAAGAAAACACAAGCTAAATGAGCAATTTATATTTTTTGATTAAATGTAGATACTAGAATAAAAACATCAAAACTAAATTCAGTTTATATTTCCAACATTTATGGTAATATAAATTGTTAAAGTTATCAGAATTTCTGCTCTCCTCCTCGTGTTTGTGCTAAATTTCATTGCAATACATTCAAATTAAATCCTAAAATTCAACAGGCCAAATAAATCCATTGTGGCTAAAAGGAGCAGATGAAATGTGCCACATTTAACTCACATATAACTCAAGCAAATATAATAGAACACAGCTACAATTTCCAACCTGCAAATGAAAGCCGCCTAATAGATCCGTTTCCCTCCCTATTTACATCATAATCCATAATGTACGAGTGGAAATTATAGGTTACAAAACTTCTCGCAAAATTATAAAAGGAAAAAAACCTCTGTGTGCATTCTTCACTTTACCATGTTTGTGTTCATCTGTTATATTTTGCAATAAAAGTTATGGCATATTATGGTGAGTTTATTCTCTGAACAGACCATATCCGACAACGTAAATGGATAGTGTGCAAAGACAACTATGATTTCAATAGATGTCAGGAGGTAAGTGTAAACATTTCACGTTTCATGGTTTTATCAACTGATTCATCAGCATCAGTTTTATCAAAAGGAAGGGGGTTAAATATAATGGTCCCATTTCAAACCTTTCTAAATCCAATCTTTTTCTAGATTTAATGGCTTTAATAGCCTAAAAGATATGCATATTTGGTGTTTGGTGTGCAACTGAACAAGACAGACTAAACTTTGAACACATAACTGAATGCTGGTTGCAAATGGCTAAACGCATGCATCGCAGAGCACTCACAGTAATCTGAAACTACTTTTTGTTCAACTTGGTTTTCTGAGAATTGACCAAGAGACTAAGCTCAAACATTAATAGATCTCTGCACATTATTTGTGTAAGACCACTACACAGTAGCAATCAGAGCCTGCATTTCTCACATCAGCTAAAACCATAGCAACCATTGCTCAGAAATAAAGTGGACAACAACAAAACTACTCAAACAGGTACATCTATTCATTATTTCATCCATTTTGACAATCTGTTTTAAAGTGCAGCCGCTTTCTTCCACAAAATCCTCCAGATCCTTATTATGAATCAATGCAGACATGCCCAAAGTAGAAAATACCGTTTTTAGCTCATGCTAGTGTGCTCCACACGTCTCTTAGTCTTTAATATAGCATTCATGAGATCTGCTTTTAAGTTGTGGTAATTGTAAAAAAATACTTGATAAAATCAATACTTGCACTTTGATTAAAACTGATCTGAAACTGTACTTGGAGCCTCGCTCTGTTGTAGCTTTTTTCAGGCTTATTAAATAAAAAGATATGATGAACTCGTACAGAGAGACTGAACTAATCTGACCTTGCTTGTGAATTCTTCCATCAGATTGTGTAGACTATTTAACTTTCTTGAACATACATTAGAACAGAGAAATATGATTCCACATTATGATTTATTAATGAAATGATGAGCAAATGATACCTGAGCGCACTGAAGGGGCCGTGCCTGACAGCACAAGAGTACTGAGCTAGCGTAAATTTATTTGGTATCTGCGTGCAGTCCCGGAGTTTTTGCATTGATGTTGCAGTACTGGATGCACAATAGATAAAAAAATTAACCTTATTCTAAATAGGCTGAATGTGCATTTTCTAACACATCTTACATGCACATCTCCTGTATGAAAGATGGAGATTTGATAGTACTGGGAGTTACTTGGGTGCTAGGAGTTAATTCTGATTTGATTAGCGGGACTGTTTTCTGGGAGGGGTTTGGCTTCAGTGGTGGTTGTTGGCTTTGGGGGCCAGTCGGGGTCCACACTGAGCTCCTGGGCCAGATGCATATAGCGAGCTTTGGGTGTCATCTTGTTACTGCCGCACAGCCTGGACAGACACTTGTATTCCCGCAGATCAATCCCCCCCTGAAAGTACCATGGTATGAAAAACACAAACATTAAGAAAGAAAAGACATTAAAAGGGAAGAGTCATACTTTTTTTTTCTAGGTGTTCTAAATCCTAATGACAAGTCAGTCAATAGCATGCTGCTTTATATATTTGAAGCAAAATACCAAACTGAAGTTCAGTTGTGTGATTTACAGGCACATTTCATGCAGCAAGACATTAAAACAAAATTCAGCATGATAATAGTTTAGAGGAGTTGCCAGTAGAAAGTTTAAGACCGAGTCTCCGCCTCAAAAACAAGCTCATGGGGACAAAGATCAAACAAAGACAGATTTAAAGATTTTAAACAAAAAAAGGAAAAATGTGTTCATAATTAATTTGCTAATTTAATAAAATGGTTAGGGTCTATTTTAATCCTAATGCTCTTAATGAAAAACACAGTTCTTACCTAAAAGGGAAACTATAACAAAGCAAAGTGCAGCAAACAGACTAAGGATCCCCATTCTGAGTGTCTTGGTTCTGACCCACAGGTTTGAGATCTTTCCCACCAGCAACACACCTGATTAAATGTAATGGTTTTTCAAAAGGGGCTGCACAGTGGCGCAGTTGGTTAGCACTGTGGCCACAGCAAGAAGGTTGCCGGTTCGAGTCCCGGTGTGAGCGGGGCTCTAACCGGGAGCGTTTCTGTGTGTTAGTGTGGGTTCTCTCCGGGAACTCCGGCTTCCTCCCACAGTCCAAAGTCATGCACCTTGGGGATAGGCTGATTGGTGACTTTAAATTGCCCATAGGTGTGAGTGTGTATGGTTGTTTGTCTCTGTGTGTTAGCCCTGCGTCGGACTGGCGTCCCGTGGAGGGTGTACCCCGCCTCTCACCCGTTGACTGCTGGGATAGGCTCCAGCCCCCCCGCGACCCCGTTAGGGACAAAGCGGTAGATGATGGATGGATGGGTTTTCCAAAAGTTTGGTGTCAAGTTCTACACAAGCCTTTTGGAAGTTGTTTCCACCATGTAACAGTGATGAAGTGTCCAGGTTGGTAGGGGACAGGTCTATTCGTTTTATATCATTTCAAAGACCAAAAACAATAAAATAATTTTTAAAAGAAACAAGAGATGGTACAACAATATCTGACCTGTTCAATGACTCTTTTAGAAAGTTTATTTAAATAATTTTTTCTGTGCACCTCACAGCAATGCTTTTAATCATATTATTGGACAAACACATAAAGCTTTTAAGCCAAAGTGCTTTACACTGAATCGGTTTTCTATTTACTACCCAATCATACTTTGTAATGCCTAGTTAACAGTAGCCACAGCAAACCTGGGTCAGACTAACGGAAACGCATCCAGCAATGCGAGCACAGCCAACCTTTTACCTTTTGTGCATTTATACACCAGCTTACTGAGCCAACTCAAAAGGGTGGAGCTTGATGCTCTGCAATCCACTGATTGATAAACAAATGTAACACATTTAAAACTTATTTTTCATGTAGTCTTTAAATTTCTACAGGTGTAATTTTTTAGCAATAGTTGGGAACAACAGTCAACTTTTTTCCTCCACCATTAACCTGGGTTGGAAACGGGCTTTAAACAACTAGCATAAAGAGTAAATCCACATCTTGTCTATTTTTATGTCCATAAAAAGTAAAATGTTTCCAAACACTAGCCTTAAAACTCAATATGTAAATCTCATGTGAAATCCTGAGTGCACGGCTAGTTGCTAGCTTCCTGATGTTGTTCAACATCACCCGGGCGCTTTGAGAAGGACAGACTTTCTATACCATGTAAATGTACGGCTGGCAGTCGAAATGAAACAAGTTCAAAATTTACTGAACCAAACTGCACTATTCCTGTACCAACCTAGAGATGGAAATGGTGCTTTAAGGCTCTATTAAAGAGAATTAGGTGTGTTGCAGCAGGGCTACATTTAAAATCTGCAGGAAATTGGCCCAAGAAGCACAGAGATGGTGATCCCTGCATTAGAGCTACTAGAGCAGGGAAAAGAAGAGGGACAAACAATAGGATAGATTTAAACCTGTTAAACAGCTGACAAACTAAAATGCAAAACAACCCTGTTGAAAAAAAAAAAATTTAATTCTAGATTAAATATAAAAGATAAATTAAATATGTAACAAAAAAACAAAGAGCTATAAACAAAAAGAAACGAGTATTATAAAACCATTTATTTTTAGGTTAAACCAAAACAAAAAAAATAGTAGAAGCACTTATATTAAATGTAAACAGGAACTACATGCAGAGGTTGACCGTATAATCTGACCAATTAGGTCGAAGAGTTTTAGATCGCCTGCAGAGATCTTCACTGTCTGACATCTGATTATTATTATTGGTGGCGAGATTTTGGCCTCATCCCAGCCGTGCTTATACAACCCAATCTGAAATTCTTTTGTAAAGAAATAAACCGATATACTTAAATATTCCTTCTGAAAATCACTTTTTAACAATCAAAAACTATTTTAAAAAATGTATTTTTATTCTCATTTCCATGTTACACAGCTAAAACTTTCTAAAAAACTTTAAGTAATATTGTTTTATTATTCTGCAACATAAAATGTGTACATCTGAAGGCTTGCACATCATTTGTGTAAAAGTGATGCACAGAACTGCAGACATTGGAAACCATACATATCCTTGGCTTTTACAATAGGTAATTTTGACTATATGTCGAACCTTCAGGTCTCTTGTCATAAAGATTGGGTTACAGTCATTTCAAAAGCCATCAGACTTGGATTTAAACCATTTTCAGATCAATTAATTTAGACAAAAATCTAAAACTTACCATCAAGTTACAATTAAAGGTTGTTCAGTTTTAAAGGATCTTATGGAGTAAAATTCTTGTTTCAATGAAGAGTGGCCATCGATGATGCATTAGAAAGAGTACAGATAAGAAAGAGATTGGGTCTCTCACATGCATGTCTTAGTTAGCAGTGATGTTAGAGAGGTGTGCTCTATAAAATTAGAGAAAGAAGTGAGGACAGAGGGAAAGAACACCACACACGAGTAAGAAGCAAGGGCTAGTGAAGAAGGTGTCAGATTTTCCCAACCTGTGGTGTCGGGGCAGCAGGGGTGACGCCAAAGTTGCCCTGTTTGTCTCTGCTGAACACAAGCTTCCATAAGATGGTGTCAAGGATGAAGGTCTATGGAATAGCGCAGTGGGCAGGGAAAGAATTAAAAAGAGGCTAATTCGGTTTTGCATAGCTCCTTTTCCTTCCTTTGCTGGTTTGCACAGAGGTCTTTCAGCTGAATTACACAGTTACACAGTATCAGAACTTAGGGGACTGTGTATGGAAACTTCTTCTGTTAAGCTGTGAGTTATTCATTAAACGTGAGGTTGAAAATAAGTTAGTAAGAAGGAAGAACATATGTACTATTATCTCAAAATGTGGATAATAGTTGATTATGTAGAATTAGTTAGGCTGCATAGAATAATTCACTTAAAAAGATCAGTGGAATTACACTGGTGACTCTGGGGAAAACATCTGAGAAGCCTCTAAGCAGTACAGATATGCATCAGGATCTATCTAAAAGGAGAGCAGAGCAGTGATGCTGAGCAGGTCAGGATTAACTATCCATCATTGGTGCATCTACACAGAAAAATACATTTGAATCTTAGCAGCCTTGTTGTAAACCAGTTAGGATGTACAAAGGTATGCTGATCTGAAACATTATTGAGGCTTACACTCATGCGTATACTCCAAAATTTTTAAAAATGTCTTCGTTAAAAGATTATCCTTTTTAATTTGACAAAACAGCATTGATTTAACCGTTTGCTTAAATGAGACAAAGATGAGCACATTGCATGAAAAAAACAAAAGGCTGATTATGACAAAAAACATCACGGTACTCTATTTGTTTGTGTGCATTTCTTACCTCTACCAAAATTGACACAGCAGCATTAACGAGAATGATTAGGAAAAGCTTCACCCTCCAATCAAAAGGGACACAGACAATCTGTGGGTGGAAAAATGCTAATCACTGTGCTGAAAAGAACAAAATTGAGAGATCAAACTGAGTCAATATGTCCATAAACTTACCTCTAGAAACTCATCAATGCTTTCAACAGGGTGAAACATGATGAAGAGCAGGAAAATATATAAACTCAAAGTAGACACCACAAAAGGCCCTGTGTAGAAAGCATCACCATATGCATCACAGCTGAAGGATTTCAGCATTTATTAGTGTTCTGATGGAAATGGCTTACAGTTCTTGTAGCTCGGCTGTCTGAAAGGTTTTCCCTTTGAGAAAACAACGGCAACAATAAGATACTGGAAGGATGAGACATAGAAGAGGCTGGTGTTCTCAAAGTTTTGGATGTTGTGGTCATCCTCTTCAGTGTCATTGAAGTCAGACACATTCAGGTTCAATGTGAGGTTACAGACACTGGATGGAGACAGAGTTTGCGTTAAGAAGAACTCTGGGAAATGCAGCAGCATAATAATAAAAAAAAAAAAGTTTTCCATTTTCCTGCAGTACTTTAGATAAAATATGCTCACTTTTTAAGTGGTGTCCAGATGGTGTACCAGGGTTGGTGTCGAACCCAAAGGAATGTAATGGTCTGGAAGCCCAAGCAGATGAGGATCTGGGTCAGCACAGAGAACAGCAGAGGCCCTGAGATCAGTCCTGAAGGGGGACGACGTGACACTAATTCTTTCCACGCTGGGTTCAGACTCACTAAACAGAGAAGCACATCAAATTATGAGTAGGGAGATAACAGTCATGATGTAAATGTTTAGGTAATAAAAGTAATTAGGAGAAAACAATAGTGTTGCTATTCTTACTGGTAAAGACAATAAGGAGGATGATAGCAATGTCAATGAAGAGAAACTGGAAATCTCCGAGGTTACTGAGGATCTAAAACACAAAAACAACAGTCAGAGAGGATTTATGCATACACAGGATTTCTCACTGATTATCAGATTAATAAGATTACATAACATACTGAATAGAGGAGAGTGACACTAATGTATTGGATGATACTGTAGAGAGCCATAAACTTGAACACACAGAATGAAGTGATAAGTGCAGCACGTCCCTCTCTGTAAAAACAAGTAAACACTGCATCATTATTCTAAATAAAGTATAAGAGACATTTTGTTTCCTCACAGAATATTGACTATTGACATATAAAATAAGTAAAGTGTGTTGCTTCACATCACAAACCAGCACAATGACAATCTACACCATGTTAACAGTGGAGAAACTTGATATTTACCCCAAAGAACAAAAAAATCATTCATACAATGTACTGCAAGTCAGTCTATTTGTTTATAAATAAAACTTTCCCAAGTATTTTAAAGGAAATAAAGAAAACCAAACAACCTGATGAGGCTAGGGACACAAGAAATGTTGGGAGTCCTCGAGGTAAAAGGAGAGGCAACTGAGGCTTCAAGCTCAGACAGGGAGATTCCTCCATGTGCCCTCTTCAGAGCCTGGGAAGCAGTACACAAAACTGCATCACAAAGTGGTGCCATAATACAATCAGATCATTCTGAATTAATATACGTACACCACAGTCATTTGCTCCATCTCCACACATCCCCACAAAGTAACTGTGAACACACAAAATATGCATTACTCGACTTGTTTTACTTGATTTTTTTTTTTATTAGGTGGAGCTCTTCATTATCATACAGCTCATAATGTAAAGCAGGCCACAGAGTTGTAGAAGCATTTAGTATAGCTGCCAAGAATATTTTTAATGGTGAATTATGTGCTCAACTGAATACTCACTCTACCCCCTGTAGTGTTTCAATCAACTGGGTTTTCTGGTCGGGTGCCATTCTGGCAAACACAGTCCCATGCAGTACGAGCTACAAAACAGAAGGAGCAGCAGTTCCATCTTTTACAACAACTGCTGCACTTTTAATACTTTTGATGATACAAAAAATCTATTTCTGTTCATTTTCATTCAAGTCACTGTTTTTTTTTACCCTCTGAAGCATATCAGGGAAATGCTCAGCGATCACAGAAAACGATTTTCCATTCATAGCAAAGTGGTACAGTTCTTGTGTTTTGGGCTCATCTACATGGTACACATCCTCCAGGCTTATGTTGACTTCCTGATAAAGTAAAAAGCAGTAATTACATTATACATACATGAAGAAGTCAGAAATGCATTTTATAAGCTCAAAAACATTCATTTTTGGATTTTCTAATATTTTCTCATTTAGCTGCTAAGTTTGCTTCTATATGTGAACAAATATCTTGGTACTGAAAGTTAATCCTTTTAAATACATAAAAAATTATGAAATTATAAACACAAAAGGGAGTCATTGACTACTAAAAGTATTTACTGCTATGGCAAGCACAAAGTATTTCCCCTTAAGTTGACATTTTTGGATCAATGTAAATGATAAAAGTATACGGGACAGAGCCTACACAAAACCAACTTTCGGTCTAAATATCAAACTATTGGTGAATATTTTTAGTAATATTTTTTTTCCCAAAATAACAAGAACATCATGTTTATGGTTTTAGCAAGAAATAAAATTTGTACATGTGGTTTATGTTCCTTGTATTTGCACAACTAGTGTGCGTGTCCCCAACTTTAGTTGTCCTAGTACATTTTTCCACTAGATTCACTGTAATACGAGACAAAGACTTAATGTGACTCACTTAAACTTTATAAAATGCTCCTAAAACAATCAATGATTCACCTCTAATCGAGTTGTCTTGCTGGGTTTGTCAGCATATCTCCAGGTGATCTTGGCAGCTTGACCATCATGAGGAGGCAGGGCATCAGCTATGATGACTGTATCCCCAGGAGGAATCATTCCACAGTCGCGGGCCACAGAGATCGCTGTCAACATGTTATCACCTGGAAAATGGATGGAGTAATCATCTACAAAATCCCATTCATTATCATTGTGGTTTCATATTAATAGATAAATCAGCAGGTAAGTAACATCAAAGCCACCATTAATGGTCTACAGAATAAAAACAAAAGAGTACATTAGAGTTGAGAAAATGTCATCAGCTGAGATGCAGATAGAGTTGAGGAAAATCTGTCACAACCACTTGTTTTGTTCTCACCAATAACCTCGAGAAGGTAAATTCTGGCTTGGTAAAGATCCTGTAACACTCCATGTCTAGTAACACCTACAAAGATGTGTGCGTGTATGTATATATGTTTATTATGTGCATACAGTTATTATTGGCTGGTTTATTTTGCCATTTTACAATATTGGACATTGTAGGTTTATTTTTTTGGACAAAAATTTTACACATCATCCACATATTATATAATCAAACTCCTCAGCTTTATCTCCCTCAACTAAAAATGACAAAATATAAGTGATGTCATGTATAGTTTCCCAGATATTTTTATTTGTTCGACACACCTTGCTCCAAAGATCAGTATTGGAAACTAGGAGTTGGATAAATATTGGTATATTGGATATCAGTAAAAAAAAAAAAAAAGAAGCTAATATCAAACAGCTCTAGTATGTACACTGCCTAGCCCAGGGGTCGGCAACCTTTTTTACTCAAAGAGCCATTTGGGACCGCCCCCCAATGAAAAAGCACCCGGAGCCACAACCCATTTTGACATCATTATACAGTGATTCCTCGCTATATCGCGGCTTCACGGATTTTTTTACTGTACTGTAATTGAAGGTGGCATGTCCATTTATAAAAATCTTCTTGCTCAGAAAAAGAAAGAGTGCCAACAACTAACGATGTTCTCTGGGAGAGACTCCTGCGCA
>JBAMIG010000015.1:11038367-11050404 GCA_037177335.1 Kiunga ballochi
CCAAAGTCACAAGGAGCCACAACAGAAGGATGAAAGAGCCACATGTGGCTCCGGAGCCATGGGTTGCCGACCTATGGCCTAGCCCAAACAAAACAAAACAAAAAAAGTCACATACTACAATATTTTGTTGGCCCACCTTTTGCTTTAATTATGGCACGCATTGACTGTGGCATCATTTCTATAAGCTTATGCAATGTCACAAGCTTTTTTCCATCCAGTGTTGCATTAATTTGTCACCAATATCCTGCATTGATGGTAGAGTCTGACCACTCTGCACAGCCTTCTCCAGCACATTCCAAAGACTCTCAATGGGTTTAAGGTCTGGACTCTGTGGTGGCCGATCCATGTATAGAAATGATGTCTCATGCTCCCTGAACTTGTCTTTCACAATAAGAGCCCGATGTATTCTGGCATTGTCATCTTGGAAGATGTACCTACCTGAACCCATTTTCTCAGTTAAATTTGAGTGGTAACTTTTTTTTGGCAGGTAGTTTATAGACTGTGCAGAGATACATTGATTTTTGGTTTACTTTCTTTACATGTAATTTTTGTCTCTAATCTGATTACCTCAGATGATCTTATGGTGATTGTATATATGTCGTCATTTCCTGTCTGTAAAAGGACTAGTGCTGAAAACATCACACAGTTCAAATGTTAAAAAACATCATTTGATTTGTGGACTTCACTTTTTCATCTTTTGATTGCCTTTTTGACCCTAACACCTAACATTCAGCTGGGATGTTTCTTTCACTTGTTTTGTTCTCACCAGTAACCATGACAGTGCGGATGTTGGCTCGATGAAGATCTTGCAGCACTCCAGGGGTCTCATCCTTCAGCTTATTCTGCATGATGATGAGACCCAGAAACTCCATGTTTGTTTCAATGTGATCCCTAGTTTGAATAAAGAAACACATGTTAGTTAATTTGTAACAAAGATACACTAATTCCAAGTTGGTTAGCTGTCCTTGCAAAACATTGAAGAAAGGGTAAAAATGTTCATTTGTGTATTTAAATGGTGCAACGAGTGGGTGTAAGTTGGGGTTGAATGACTTGCTGCTTTTGTTTAACCTTTCACCTGGTGTCCAAACTTATTAAAAAACTGTGTTGAATATTATACGTAACACTACCTGTTGATGTTCTGGACTTTGTGCCAGGTGAGCTTGGATTCCAGTCGACGATGAGCCAGAGCAATTACTCTGAAACCCTGCATCGTATAACCCTCCAAAACCTCTGCAAAGTTTCCAGGTACTGCAAATGAAACACACACTGTTAGACAGCAAATTAAAAAGACCGACCACAATTTTCCCTTTAGTATCTGGTTAGGCTTCTTTACATGAGAGCTCCAAGCTCGTGTTCAACATATAACAAAGAATAATTTCTGCAGGACTGCAGCAAAAGGGGTTTTATGCCATTGCTTATTATTAAAGTTAGCACAATATTTCAAGTTTTCATTTTTGAGATTCTGAACTATAGAAAAACATCAAATAGTCATAGATTACTTCTATCAATAAGCACATAAGATTGGTGAAACTGATGCACTGAATAATACAGCAGGACAGCGCACTGATATTAAATTATTATTTCCACTTAACTACGCTTTCAGGACATCTTACCCGTCTCTTTCTTGCACAGACTAGCTACCACCTCAGGTGCACCCTTCATGTAGGCATCCATACGTTTCTCCCCCAACAGACGAGCAACCACACTCATCTTCTGAAGCCCAGAGGAAAAAGGAAACTGCCGCACAATACCGATCTCATACACTGACTGAGGAATCACACACAGAGACAAAATAAGTCTTTATAATTCACTAAATTATATCAGATATGTTTGTGCAACATTAAATTATCAAATGTTTTTTTGTGTGAGTACTTTGCTGATTAAATAGGAAAAAAAGAAGCCAACCCAGGTGAAAGCTTTTCATAAATAAACTTTAGTTTCAAGATCAACATGCATCTTATTTTAAATTAAGAGACTAGTTTTTACAAACAACTAAAAGTGTGAAAAAAGAGATGCACTACTTACTGAAAGCTCATAAAGTTCCTATAATAAAAGCCAAAGAAACAAATATCCAAATTAGTCAACCTGTCATTCATATTAAAAATGTGATGCAGTTTATTGTGATGTGATACACAAGAAAATGACGATTCAGATGCTGAATAGATACATTTATAATCTTTAGAGCTAAAACAGATGAATAACTGCACATACCATGTCCTGTTCTGGTGACAGAGCGGGCTCTGGTGGCAACAGCTGCTTTGGGGGTCGAACTACAGTTGGCATGATACGATTATGAAGGGATGTTTCCTCCTCAGTTGCCTCCTCCAGAATCTAGATTACACATTAAAATATAATAAGTAAAAATTGAGATTACACACAGATTACACACTAAAGTCATTTTTGAATGTGGGGCTGTAAAACCCTTTCAATACCAGTAAAGTAACCCAAAAACATCCTCTTGTACTTGGCTCCCCTGAGTGTAATGAAAAAGTTTACCCAGCATTCAATGCTGCAGGTGATGCAAAAGCTGATAAAAAGAAATGAGCAGAGCTGAGTGATTATACTTGTCATCGCTTATTGTCCTTCTAAACTGTGATCATAAGGAATTGTGGGGCAAAAACACTTGCTGGATACTGTGTTTTTCCACCCTTTTCTTGCAGGTTTGCCCTCTGGAGATAGTGCTGCGTTACACTGGCACCCCTTTAAGCACTAAGCATAAAACATACCAGCAATTGGAAAGGAAGTAATTAACTCGATTTAATTAGATCTTGCCTTCAAAATACATAGTTGAACACGTTGATTTTAGCGTTCCTTCCTCGAGTCATAAGTGACAAACGTGTTCAAACATGAAATTTTCTTAAGTTTATTTTTGGATAAGCAAAACTGTCCTAAAAAAAGGAGTCATCTTTGGTATTATACAAACAAATCACAATAGACAGGAAGTGACATGTATGACCACACATTTCATACAGGAGAGAATCACTATGAACTTCCTTTGCTATTATTTAGTAGACATTTATTTTTGCGAGCAATGCAATCTTATCCAATCAAGTAAGACTTCAATAGAAACAGCCTGTTGCATGAAACAGTGAGGGGTGTGTGTCTGAGAGGAGCTTTTGAGATGTTGGATTAAACATATTTTACATCCTAGCATTCAGATTCTGTGAGATAAACAGAAATCAAAGTAGTGTAGAACATTTTTGGCTAGTTTCACAAATCAGCCATTGCCAACAGAAGTACAATCCTTATGAATTGATAATAATAACTCACCCAGCCTGTAGCCTCAAACATTTTTAGATCCAGTGGGTCTCCAGACAGCTGGCCTTCTATTTTTGTAAGGGAGTGGCAGGTGGCCATGCAAGCCACAAACTGGGACTTGACGAGATGCTCTTTGTAGGCGTTTTCCTCTGACTGGTGAAAACTGTGAAGGTAGAAGTAGGTGGTAAATGAGGAAAGACGACAATTTTACTTAAACAGATAAGGAGATGTGCAATCACAGAGCAACTCATATAATAATCAGGGCAAAAAAAGCTTAAGAACATGTAAAATAAGTTGACTTGATGCTTCTAGAGCATCTCACTTAAAATGTCACAACAAAAGATGTTTCCAAGGATTGTAAATCAAACCTTCTTACCAGCCATTTGCAACTCTCTGAACTCCCCAAAGGTCTAATCCATCTTCTGTCAAAGTTCCAGTCTTGAAGGGGAGATAATACTTTGTCATTTGAAATATTCTGTTTAAACTACTGCTCTGTCACTGTGTTTTATTTCTCAATAATCTGTAAAGACAAGTGACTCACTTTGTCAAAGCAGACCAGATTGATCTGTCCACAAATATTTATCCTCTGTGGGCTGATACAGAAAATTCCTATGTGTTTGAGACGTCGCTGAGCGTATACAATTCCAGCTGTCATGGCTGCCGGTAGCGCTGGTGGCACAGTGATAGTTATAATGTCCAGGGACTCGATGATGATAGTCTTTGCTGATACCTGGATGGCAAAAAGACACAATAATCAGTCTTTTGTATATCTTTGGTGGTCATTTTTCCAGCTACAAAAATTAACCTTCCACAACCAGTAGGAATTCAAGGATCAATGTGTTGCAGTGTCGGCTAAAATCTTGATAATTTTCAACATGAGATGATAAAGAAACAGTGTAGACCACATGCAAAATGTCTGTCTGATCCTATTAAAACACCTAAAACTAATGTCTCAAACAGATTATGTGTTATAGCACAAAGAAAACCAAAAACGTATCAGTGTGTCATCTGTTTTTCAGGGAAACTATTTTAACTTGATGACACAACAGAGGAACACAAAGAGGCCCATTTTCAAACACCAGTGAAGTGAAAAACCCAATAATCTGGATTTAAAACTGAATTTTACTTAATAAAATTTCTGAACAAAAAACAAAGTGTTTTCCAGGATTTGTGGTATTTGTCAACTGTGACATAACCAGGTCAAAATGAGCAAAATGTTAAGCGAGCCAAAAGTACAAATAATGCTTTAAAAAAAAAAAAAAAAAAAAAGGAGTTGGTGGGCCAAACCAGGCCAGAACAAGTCAAGACAAGTATCAAAAAGACTAAAATGATCCAGTGATGTGGGAAAAGAAAAGCAAATGAACAAAAACAACAATTTACACCAATGAAGGGTGTTTTTTAATACTTCTACAAGTACGTTAAAAATCTCCCACAGCTTCAGTGAGCAGGTCACAGTGAGATTAGTGTTACACCACATGGTTTCAGGCCTATGCGTCATGGTTTATTATTATGGGTATGAAAAAAAGACAACATATTTCACATAAGTTTAAAATGTACAGTGCTTTGAAGAAGTCAAACCACTTAAACTTTTCACATTTAGCCACATTACAATCACAAATGTTTTTATTGTTTAACTTGTTTTTTACAGAGTTGATGAAATTGATCCACACAAAGTAGCCCATAATTATAAAGGGGAACAGAAATGATGCATGGCTTTCCAAATATTACACAAATTAAATCTGAAAAGTTTGGTATGCATTTATATGTACCTCTTTGTATTCTAATAACCCGTAAATTAAGTTCACCTGTGTAATTTACTCACAACATAAATATACCTGTTCTGTGAAGGTCTTAGAAAACATCCGAATCATGAAGACAAAGAAACTCACCAGACAGTTCAGGGATAAAGTTCTGGAGAAGTTTAAAGAAGGGTTAGGTGATAAAAAACATATCCTAAACTTTGGGCAGCTCAAAGAGCACCGTTCAATCCATCATCTAAAAAGAAAAAAGGTTTGGCACAACTGCAAACCCACCCAAGACATGACCATTCACCTAAAGTGACAGAGAAGCAGTTTAGAGGCCCATGGTCACTCGGAGAACGCAGAGAATCTGTTTACGAGACAACTATAATTCGTGCACTCTGAAAATCTGGCCTATATGGAAGAGTGGCAAGAAGAAAACCATGGTTGAAAGAAAGCCCTGTTTGCCACAAGTCCTGTAGGGGACACTACATAAACGTGGAAGAGGGTGCTTCAGTCAGATGAGACTGAATTGGAACATTTTCTATGTGTGGCAGAAAACTAACATTGCTCACCACCCCCCACTAAGAAACATGGTGCTAAAAGCATCTCTACCGCATGAGGCTGTATGGACATAGAAAACATGTAGTGTCTAGATGTGCAACGCTAGTGGAAATATACCCCAAATAACTTGTAGCTGTAAGTGCAGCAAAAGGCAGCTATACAAAGCATGGGGACTGAATAAAAACACACACCACGCTTTTCAGATTTGTTGTTGGACACAAAGCATTTCTGTGTTCAATGTGACATCCACTTTACAATTATGTGCTTTTTTGTGTTTGCCGATCACATCAATTCTCAACAAAAAAAAATTGTTTGCTATAAAGGTGGCTAAATGTGAAAAAGTTCCAGGGGTCAAAATAATTCTGCCAATCACTGTATCAATTGAATTAAAACAATACTTGTCTCATTTGCTGTGATGCTTTGATATAAAAAAATAAATGTTATTAATACATTTTGGTTATATGACTGCTCACACGATATCAGAAAAACTTTAAACTAAAACTTAATTACTGGATTTTTCAATTGTTAAGTTTACACCTCTCTTGATTACCTTGTTCATGACACTGAGAATAATGGAGTATATAAAGCCAATGCCAGCCACAGCCACCAGACACAACAGGAAGAGGTAGGCATCACGATACAGCTTGAAGTCAGTGGGTTTGGGATAAAGGATGGAGCGGACCAGCTGGCCTTTAGCTGTGCTGAAACCTGGGCAAAGAGTTTTGGTTTACATAATTTTTATGTATATTTTCTTTTAAAGCAGCTTATAAAATAATTCATTGATAACGAGTTAATGTAATTTGACAAGTATACAACATAAAACCCTTACTGTCCTAATAATTAAAAATAAAAAATTCTCACTTGAGATGACCTCTTAAAATACAGATATATCTAACTGCAATATCTAATTGTAAAAGCTTTGGTCAACGGGCCAAGAAAAAAATTACACATCATCCAAACACCAAAGTCCTTAAGTCCAGACTCTCAGGCTCCCCAGGACTAACCTGTGCGGACCACCACAGCCTTGACAAGTTCACCTGTGTAGAAACGGGTTTGGATAACATTGGTGCCACAGAAGAGAGTGTGTCTCTTATGCTCCTCGGTGTTGTAGGCACTATCAGCCTCCTCTTGCTCCCCTGGTGGAGGGTTTGGGAGGTTGGTCTTTGTCACAGGAACACTTTCACCTGAGTAAAAACAGGCTTATAAGAATTCCTTCAAATAATCTTACAAGAGATATAAAGGGAATTTTACACTTTACTAATTTCCAACCAAGATATCAGATTGCTCCTCTTACCTGTGAGCATGCTTTCATTGACAATACAGGTGCCACTGACTAAAACAGCATCACATGGCATGATGGTGCCGTTACCAGGGATGACCATTATATCACCAGGCACCAGATCAGTAGACAGAATCTCTTCTATATCTGCAAAGAGCAGCAGCAGTAAGAAGCTAAATGAGTACTTTAAAAGTTTAAGTGTGTAAGCCAAAAAGAGCAGCCAATGGATGGGACTGGTACTTTTCTTAAAAGACAAAGTGAAGTGCTGTGCAGAAGCAGGAACATAAGGTACCACTGGGTTTGCGAGAACAGCATGTTTTAACAGGATGTCAGCAAAGTGAAAAAGCCATACATGCAGCAGGCCCACAAAATCCATTTCAAAATGACAATAAAAGATAAGTTTAGCATACCATTATTAGCTCGGCACACGGACACACGAACAATACTATGAGTTGCCACCATATCATGTAGCATGACATATTGCTGTAGAAAGGAGAGAGAAAACAGAACAGAGAAAGCTTCTTAACAACATGGCTGATAGTCACAAATATTGATTTTGACAAGAATCAAAATAAAAGCAGAGGTGTCCAAGTCCTTAAAATACTTAAAGTACTATTCTGCAATGTTTAGATGCACCTGTTTTCCAACACATCTGAATAGTCCTTTTACCAATATGTGTGTGACCGTACAAGATATAATCAAATTCTGCACTATCGCAGCACTGTCCCAAGGGACATTTTTAATGTTTTTTAAAATGTGGTGCCTCGGCACATCGTGATGATTAAACACCAGCACAAACACACTCAGTGCATCTTAGGCTTTTGGTAAAATAAACATGTATGTGTCAATCAAGGCAGAGTTACATCCATGGCTTTTATGCTAATTGTTGCATTGTGGAGTGTTTAAAAACAGTACTATAACTTTAAATCACAAATATCTGCAATATGGTTTTAAAGTTGCTTGGACAGTGTTGTAAATAATATTCTGGACTACTTTAAGAATTTAGACCATCAATGTGAAAATTAAGACTTTTGATTTTTGTATATAAATTTAAAATTTTCTGTCAGAACCACAGGCTGGGCCACATGGGAGTGGAGCAGCCTGATCCATGTCATAATCAAAGGTCAATCCAGTAACGGTTTATTAGAAAAACATTATCCAAAATTACTGTGCGAGAGAAAACTTGGACCTTTTGTAAGTACTACAATGATCTAAAGAAAAATGTAAACATTAACTCTTTAAAATCCAACCATGTTGCCAGCAAAAAAAATTGTGCTGCTTTTCTGCTAAGCTTCTTTGCCCTTTCCTACACGACAATCCCACAGCAACACGTAAATCCTTTTATATCATTGGAATGCCCCACTTTTCATTTTTCACATTTCGGAAGCACAGAGGTGTAAATAGTTGCGGGATCACAGTAATTTTAATTATGAATGCGGCTTTCTGTTGCAAGCAACATGTTTGAATCCAAACAGTTGTACATTTTTACAGGAATCTGACCTTTTTGATGGTGTACAGAGAGGTAGCTATGGATATGACCGACATGAAAACAATGGCCACAGCATAGTAGTAATATTCATCGGCACTCCACAGGATCACACTGAAGAGCTGGAAGATGTAAAAAGGGTTGAGGACCTGAAGGATGAAAGAAAAGAGATGCTGCAGTAAATATAAAGATACATTAGAAAACAATGGTTGCTGCAGAGGGCATGAGCAAGACACAATTAGAACAGTAAAAAAGATAAATCTGTTGTCATTAAAGTTTTTAAAAAGAAAGTTGTGTACTGGTTTGTAAAAAGATCTTGGTAAGGCAAACTCTTCAAAAAGATTTTCTGCAAGTATTCAATGTAAAGGTATTGGTGTACAAGCTGGAAAAGACTGAAAGTTACATTAGTTTCCAGGTAAAAGTAGTAACTTGACATGCAAAAAAACACAGACGTCTTTAAATAGAGAACCAGGATATTACAACCCTAAAATTAATCCAATAATCAGAAATACAATTAATTGCAGAATTGACTTATTACAAATTATTACATTTTCTGACACCATCTACTATCAGGATATATGTTGAAAAGGTATTGTGATGAAAGTAGTCTTTATTTACAAGTTTCAAAATGTGTGAACAACATAAGAGTAAAGAAAAATTACTTCTCCTGCTTTCATCATTTCTAACATGTGGGATTTTTTTTTGCTTCATGGTCTTATAAAAATGTGTTTCATACACAAATGTAATATTAGGTTCCTCAAATTTCTTTTCTTTTATTTTCTGGAAATCACAAAAAAAAAGACAAAAGTTAATTGGCATGAAAGCATCAACTACTCTGGAATTCAACTTAAATTGATAGAAAACACGTATTTTATCTAACGATGAGTGGCTCTTTGCAAGGTATAAACATTAACGGCACTAAAGTTGAGATTTTATTTTTGACAGCCAATTAAAAAATGTGCAACAACATGAGTACAGCAGTAAAAAAGGGAATCTGACAATGAATGAAAAGTCAAAGTAAATGAAGAAAATGTTAGTGGAAACTGGACTACCTCTTTGATAAGCAGCTTGAAAAGAGAAGGCACTTTCACTGCAATTTCATTCACTCCGAAGAACAGTCTCCTACCAAGATGAGAAAGGACATGGTGTTTAGTGCTATAATGCACACCTTCACATCTAGACTCGTACACACACACTATACATAACAGAGCTGAATAACATTAAACTAAGGAGTATGGAAATGTTGGGATTTCATTTTACTAGCAGATAACCGCAGCAATTATTTCATCCCCTTTTAGAAGGAAATTTAATTAGTTTTGTGTAAACTATCATATTAAATACCCTTAATTTTTTTTCTCTGGGCCTCCTGAAGAACTACTAAATTGCTTTGCTTGTTAGACTATTTGGAGCAAAACTGACTTTCCTCAATTCCTTCTGCAAACTGGTTACCATCAGAAGTCTATTCCAGTCAACGCATCATATAAATGATGGAAAGCTCCAGCTAGAGCATTTGCATTGAAAACAAGATCAAACAACAAACCATATCTTTTCTTTGATTTTTGTGCAGTTTGTCAGTTCAATCAGACTTACAGGATTACGTACGACTACATCACTTATGCTGTTTGTTACAACTGTTAAAGCAATGTTAATTTAAAAAATATGGCTGACATCAGCTAAGTGCCCATTACAGACAAAAACCCAGCAATTTTTTCTTTTAAGTTTGACTTTATTCTGATTTTTTAAAATTCCTTTATGTATTTAAGTCAGATAAAGCTGTACATGCTCAGCACCTTATGCCAAAACAGCTTTGACCTTTGACCTGCCTTTTGCACTCTGTAAATCACCAACATTACCTGTACTCCTGCTGGTTCCTGGTCAGGCCTGCACTGTGCTCCGAGTGGAGGGTGGAGCAGCTGAGCTGCAGATCCTCCAGGCCGCTGTTGAATGAAACATAGTGTAAATTCAGTAGCTTGTTTGTTTACTTTATTTTAGTTGTAACTCCAACAATTTATCAACATTGAGCTAAACATTTTTACAGCTAGTTAAATAAATATACTCACGTTAAAACTTCAAAGTTCTGAATCTCTTCATTCCAGTAATACTTTGTGCTATGGAAGGTAAAATAGCGAATCTGATGGGAATAATTGCAAACAAAAAAAAAGGGAAATGAGTAGATTTTATCTCAAATGTCAGAATTATTGCATTTGGGTTGATAAACCTAAAACTGCAGAATCTAGGATCAATTTACCCTTACAGGAAAAATGGATAAGATGTTATGTAATGAAGCACCCACATGAGCAGGTACATGAATACATGCGACCTAAACAAGGTTCATGGGCGTGGCAGTATTCTTTATATTAGTCTATAATAATCAGTTGGGATTTTTAACATGATTAAAACCGAGAAATTGCATAACCAAATACATTTGATGTACTCTGTGGGTTCATATTAAATATATATTCAACGTTTAAGTATCTCAAGAGCAGTGCCTACCTGTGTGGGCTGGTAATCAGAAAATCTCCTCATGAGCTCCTGAGCTGTGGTGCCATCGGAGGGGTGAGGGGTGTGTCCGTTGGTCAGCGGTGGAGAGGCTTGAGTGGAGAAAGAGTGAGAGGAAGGGGAGGAGGGGGAGGTGGTCTGGGTCTCCAGGCTGTGGAAGGGGTTGCTCCCCGGAGCAAGCATCACTCGCACCCTGGCCAGGAACCAGCGCCGGAACTCATCCTGGTAAACAATAACACACAAGCAATGTCATCAACTTTTAAAAACCATCACAAAACTGTTTCCAATACTAACCAATTAATTGTTTAATTATATTAGTTTTTTTTCTTTCTGAATTTAAAAGTAATTGTTTTGTGAATGATAAGGAATGGAAAGTGAATGCTCCAACCCACAATGCAACCATAACTGGATGAATATTAGTAAAACTAAATACTGCTAGGAGAAGTCACAATCCTAAAAGCTTTATGTGTTTTATTGTGTCAACCGCATTTCTTTTTCATGCCTGCAATGATAATATTGGTTAAATAATACATGCAACAATTGCAATCATGTTGTGCTGAACTTTGACCCAGATCAGGTTACTACTATCAGATCAGGATAGAAGTTACACTTTTCATTAGTCTTTAGTCCAATGTTGACTGTTTATGAAGGCAGCTGTCAGAGCTCCAATGTGTTACAATTAGGCATATGAATTATTGGTACATGTCCTGACCATCTAACACAACCCTACTGATAGTGTTCAGAGGTCAGTCTGAGCTGCTTTTATTTTTGTAACAGGAAAAGTTTACATTTTCTCCACCAAGTCATACGAAATTATGCTAATAATATCAGTAATAAGTAAAAGCAGCAATGACCGATAAACAAATTAATAGCTATAGTTGGGTTATTCAGTATAGCTTGATCATGAGAGCTGTCAAAACATCACTTGTATGGATTCCTCCACAGATGGTGGGGGATTGTTAGGAATGCAAACAGGGGCCCAAACACGAGACCCACCAAGAGAGAAAGGAATGTAGATACACACTGACAAACACACATAAACATTGTGAAAACATCCTCTGATAATTATGCAAACTATTAATGTATTTTTATTAACTTCACAGTAAGAATCGGCTGATCTAAAGCATCTCCTGTGTTGTTACAATAGTTGAGCTGAAAAGCTGTAAAAGAACTTTGAATCTATCTTTAAACCTTCATCATAAAAGTAACACA
>JBAMIG010000015.1:11066008-11077538 GCA_037177335.1 Kiunga ballochi
TGCATTTGATTAATGAAAGGCTACTTTACCTTTGACAACATTAATAATGGCTATATACTTAACCGAAATAAGAAAATGGAAATCAGAGTTTAGAGAGACAACACAGAAAATACGACTCTGCTGGCCGTGCGCGCTCCCGTGGGGTCTGATCAGTTTCTGGCAGACGATCACTTTATGGCACATCACTAGGACGAAGACAAATTTATGACACCTTTCACTCATTGGGACAGACAGTTTTTTGTTTTGATGCTTACAATAGTTTAATCTAAAACAGCCAGAACCATTTCAATTTTCTCGCCGCGCGCTCACTCCTCCAGCGTTTAGTTTTGCCATATTTTGTAGTTATGATCTTGTTTTTCACTCGTTTTAAATCCATACAAATGGAAGAAGTTACAATGGACTTCCATTGCTTTGAGTTGCAGCAACATCCTGCATCATTGCAACGTATTGGCATTTTGCTCTAAGCCATTTTTAACGCGACAAGTCAGATGTAGGCTATCTTAAATACTATCTATCTATCTATCTATCTATGATGTGCACGAATAAGGTTTTAAAATATATACAAAAAATAAAAATTGGATTTTCTTTTTTGTCCCAGCAGTCAGCTGGCATGTAGGAGATCACAATAGCCACATAAATTAAGTATTATTAAATCACATGTGTTTTTTTTATGGGTTTACATGGATAAACTCAATGCAAACATAAAAAACATACAGAAACACAAAGCAATAGATTTAAAAATGGAGAAAGTTGTAATCTAAAATTGTATACTTGTACTTATACTTAACAGAATTAAATGTTAGGCTACATTGAGACAGTACCTTCACACAACTAAATGCTTTACATTTAAGTAATTTCATTCAGTGCAGATGTAAACAATACCCTTGTATATCTCACTGCCAGTAAATACAAGAAGGCTTTAGAAGGCTTCTTCCTACATGGTGCTATATATTGTTAACTCTGAATGCTTCATAAGATTTCTATGCATGAGCAGTAAATGCTTTTAACTTTAAAAAGCCAAAGAAGTTCCACATCAACATGAAAACATTTGTTTTATTTTGTTTGGTGGCTTAACACACACGTGCTTGTAGATTGAGAGCCTACAATTTAGTCATTTCAATGCAATATGAAGCTGCATCTCACTGTATTTCTATCCCTTGTATATTTCACACAGCGCATATCAAACCCATCAGCTCCTGTAAAACACATGATTCAGTTGCTGGAATGCTTAGCCTCTATAATCTCCAAACCAGTGCAGGACATGACAGATAACTCATTAGTTTGGATCCAAACCTCTCCATATTTACAGGATTTACCTACAGAACCACTCAGCATCAATTCCCTTGGAATCACATATGAACTGCACTTTGGCTTCGCATTACTCCATCTGAAATAATCTGACTTGAAAAGCACAAACTTCACATCATCAAGCATCCAGATGCTTTGTAATTCTGCGCAGTTTCTCCTTCTTGTTCCTGTTGCCATGTTTTTTCCAGGGTTTTCCAGCATTGTCCTCCAACACAGAGTTGCTTGGTGTCACAGGTCCACTGCCTGGTTTGTAGCCCATAACAGACTGAACTCCTTTGGTTAGCGCTCGCACATTCTCCTACAAAAAGATTCAGCGCAACTGAGCAATTTAATTTAACCACAAAGTAAATGCAGCTAATATGTTGTGTTTTTTAAAGCATTTTATGATGGTCGACAAGAGCCTTTTATAGTTGTATAAAAAAATCTAAGTTTTATGTTACCTGATGGAAGAAGTTCTTGTCAACAACATTTTCAATTCTCTTGATTTTTGGATTGTTTGTTTCGGTGAAAAGATCCCAGTTGTCTGAGTCGCTTTTCTCAAACTTTCTGTGTTTTGGCTGGAAGTCTTCAGCATGAATGTGTGGAGGTGGATGGCAGTACAGAAGCTTGCCCTGTGAGGAGTAAATATTTATGGGGTGGGTTAGAGAGGGGATGTTGGGTAAACCTCACAAATCCTGAGGGGATGTCAGTGTTTGAGAAAAAACTGCAGCTGGTAAATTACACAAAAACACAAGACAAACATGAAAAGGCAGCGGAGCAGACATTCAGCTAATTGAGTGAGAGAATCATTAGACTACTTTGGCTTTGTGCTCTATTGTATTAGCTTTTACAGTGGACTTCCGGTAAGCACTGGGACAAACATGAAGCTGTTATGTAGCTTGATTTTTTTTTTTTTTTGGCATTTGACACGAGTTGCTTTCTTGATGACAGAAGTTTTATACAGAGGGAATGTAATAAATCTGCAGCATTTTTTACAACTATAGGCTTACTTCACTTTAGTCATCGGTCTTCCACATACAAGCTGTTTTTCCCTGTTTGGTTATTAAAACGTGATTTATTTAAATGTTTCCCAATGATCCTGTTGGCTGTTAAAGTATTGGGAATTATAGAAACTCAATTAAAACATCTTAATGGTCTTAAGACAGCAATGCCCTCTGCAGTGTTCACCACCTTCAATCTGTGATCGATTTGCCAACCTATACAGCTTAACTTTGCAAACACTCAAATGATTGTCGGGTGTTTCTCTCGCAGTGACTCTCGGTAAATCACCAGATAAGAGCTCAAATACCCAAGTTCTGTCACAATTTGTGATGAAGCTTCTCATCTCTTTGCGATAACCAGAAGATCTCACAGAGTTGTGACAGAAGGCTAGTGAACATAGCACTAACAGAATAATACAACACCTTCCTGTTCAGATGCAGATGCATTAAACGGCTGTACTGATAATACAAATATAGTAATATGTTAAATACCAGGTCTCTTCATAAACTATTGAATATGTCTCAGTTCATGATGTAAAATTAATGGTGTGTGTTTAATTATTTCACTTTTAATGCTTGTTTTAGTATGAAACTACTGCAATGAAACTAAAATACACAAATATGTGGTTACTTGTGCTCAAAGTAATAGCTGTAATAATTAATGCAAGAACAATACAATTTGTTCTTCATCCCAAACAATGCCCTTTTATAAGTATACAAAAGATGTCCTCAACAGCTGAGTACTCATTTCAAACTCTCCAAACTCCACCTGACATTGTGGCCCCTACTGCAACTAAAGTAACCAAAACAACTTTTACAAATGACTCAGCTGTAAGACTTACATTGACATAATCTTTTAGGATGTACCGGGCTGATCTCGGCTGATCAGGCTGTCCGTGTGATGTCATAAAACCCCTCATATCTAAAACACAAGTTTAAATAAAGTTTTTTTTTTTGTCACAAAAAATGATTAAATAAGAAAACATTTATTCTCTGTAAAAAAAACATCTGTTAGCCTCACATCCATATGCCATCAGCAGCTCCTCAGAGGTGGGAGGCCTGTTAGGGTCTTCATCTTCACGTGGTCTTATTATGTTGATGCCATATGTTCCTTCTAACACATGCCGAGGGATTGTCTGGCAGACGTAACAAGTGTGTTAAGGAGCTATGCCCTGGAAGCAACTGCTGATGCAGTTTAGAAATGTAGAAAAAAAGCAGACTTCAGCTCTTTGTTGCATAAAGGATATAAGAGACACTGCAGGTACATGATCTCTCATCTGGTCAATAGGAAGAATCCCAGAGCAGATCATCTCCGCTTTGGTGGAAACAAAGGAGGGCATGACTAGACCTGGACAGTCACAGAGACACAGGCCTGGTTCCACATAGAGGGTCTGTCATTAATGCACAAAAAGTGTTTTTAAAAAAAAAAAAGAGCAAAAAGAGAAACATTTCAAACTTTTCACTAATAGAAAGCATGAATGAACTTTGTAAAGCAAGCGGAGCTGTACCTGAAAATGCTTGGTGTGTCCAGGTGTGGCTGAAACGGACACTTTCTTGTTCCTTAAAATAGTGTTAATTGTGGAGCTCTTTCCTACGTTGGGATATCCAACCTGATGAATCCAAATAGAGTGAAAAATGTCTTTTCATTTCTAGTGTAAAACATATGAGGTAAACCAATCAGGACCACCTGATTTCAATGTTACATGAGTTATCAGGAAGCAAACAAATCAATGGGAAAGGTTGCAGTTTTTACCCACCAGTCCCACTGTCAGTTGTCCGTCTTTACACCTGGAGCCGTTATGTGAAGCCTTAAATATGTCCAGCAGCTCATCTTTGTGAAGGAGTCGGCTGGAGTTATGGAAGGATTCACTGGATGGATCTGTTTTTCCTTCTTCTGCTTCTTCCTCGCCCTCTGAGCAGGTCTGCCAGTCTTCCTCGTCTACGCTTACTTGGTCGGGCTGCTCTTCCTCTGCACCAATCTCTTCTTCTTCTCTTTTCTCCCCATCTAATGGGTCCTTTTCATCTACCCCAATTCGGCTCAAGTCTTCATTACATGGGGATCCGTCTTCCTCTGGATCACTCCCAACACATTCTGGATCATCCACTTCCATGCCCTTGAAGAAAAAACATTCCACATAATGGCTACAAGCGTTTTACTGCAGCACAAAGTCAGATCATGTGGAAAAAGTGGTTTTACAGCATCCCAATGCAAAAGAACACAGCCATTAAAGTCTCCACTTCACCTTTTCCTCTGCATCCAGTCTGTTGCTCTCAGCTAGGGCAGACCAGAAAACTGCCCTTAGTCCCTCTTTTTCAAAGTGTCTAGCCCAGACTCGCCTCTGTTCTCTGGTCAGCAGGTCTGCCTTGTTCACCAGGAGCATGTTCACCTTATCCGGTGACACCTCCTTCACATAAGCTTCCTTGTTTCAAACAACATCGGAGACAGATGACAAACTTTTGAACAAAATGTAAATCTAATTTTTATATAGCACTTCATCTGTAACAACATTTAAAGACCATTTAATTATGTTAACTAAATAATTGTCATTGATCTAATTATTTGACTAATTTCAATATAATTATGAGGATAGTACACATCAACAGACAGAGCATAAAAGAATACACAAACTGTAACTTGGAAGAGGCCTATGTGTCCCCGTGTTACAAAAGAAAATTCATTTTAATTCCATTAGTCAGAAGGTTACTAGTTAAATATTGGACTCACCAGGTCAACGCATCTGAACAGCAAAGGATTTCTGGCATCGACAATCTGTACAATGATGTCACTAATAAAAAAAAATTTACTTTAAGCATCTAATAAAGAGAATTTATATTAATGACAGATTAATATAACACGACAGCACAGCATCCACTTTGTTTCTACCTCCTTTCGATCACTCTCCACAGCTGTCTCCAGAATTCAAGGTTCCTCTCAAATGGGGTAAGAATTAATTTCTGTTCCTCTTCCAGTCTATGACAATAACATTGGCTGTTAGATGACTGAAAGATGACCCAAAATTATGATTTTTCATCTGTAGATTGCACTGTTTGTTATTAACTACACAGCAAGATTAATACATACTGTGCAAGCTCTCGCCTCCACTGCAAGAAGCTGTCTTTTTCAGCCAGCTGAAGTGCATCTGGACTGGTGCTTTCATCCCAGTGAGGGCTGAGAATACAAATAAGACAAGCCTTTCACATGCCAAGTGTATTTAAATGCTATAAAATGAATTAAATCTATCAAACTTACCGTCGAGGTATTCTAAGGAAATGCTTGTTGTCTTCATGCAGCTTTTTCAACCTTGTTTTCTCTTCAGCCGTTAATAAGCCTGCTCTGGATTCAGCAGGGACAAACTTGATATTAAGTTTCTCTAAAGAAAATAAGAAGAAAAAAGTGTAATTGCTACTATACAGTGGATAACATATAATGCTGCTTATATATATTAAACTTCTCAAATTCACATTTGAAAAACTGGGTGCATATATATAAATATTGGATTTTCACATTATTAATGACCACAAGTTTATTTTCAAAGAGGAAAATAAGACATATGGAGGGCTTTAAATACATTGTTCCGTGTTGAGACAGTTTAAAAAGTTTGGCTTTTGTTGTGACGTCATCCATAAAAACATTGCAATAAGTAACAAAGAGTTAAGCGTAGTAATCTACTTATTTGACACTTTTTGTTTTTACCTGCAATAAACTCTGTTCCTGCTAATTCAGCAGTGGCTAAAAAGTCATCCATAGAATTTTGTTCCGTCACGGACTGCAGGTTCAGGCGCCCCCAGTCGTACCCATCGTTTAGTTCACTGGTGTGAAGCTAGAAGTGAGACAATTGTCTGTTTAATGACGCGTTAGTTGGATTTGCAGTAAATATATAAAAACTAGCGTACTCCTTGGTGCTTATTATATTGAAAAAATACTAAACTGTAAGTCAACTGCAAGGTTTATAGAATTTTGCTAGTTTTAACCATATCATACCCACGAGTCGCCTCTCTTATTTCCTCGACTTCCGTGGAGTTTCTCCTTTATCAAAGCTCTGCCCAATCCTCCTCCACTCCCCGCTTTCTTTTTTCCCATATCAACTGTTGTTGACACGATTTACCTCTGAAATAGATTAATAAACTAGTTCTGCTAACAACGCAATTCGTGGATCACGTTGTAGTCGTAAGATGAGGAAGTGGAACAAACCAATTAAAATACATATCCGGACACTAAAAACTGGATTTGTAACATATAGAGAGTGTCGACATTCATAATTAGTTAATTTATTCAAATAAATTAAAATACATTTAATATACTCGTGTTTAATTATCAGCCAGATTGGTTGTTGATTGAATTGCTATTAAGGTACACTGATGGTACATTCCGATTTCCTGTCCAGCTTTTAAATGTGCTGTGAAGAAATCAGGACAGTGACGAAAGACGTTCCCGAACTGTAACTTGGCAGGTTTATGTCAACCAGCCATGTCCTCGGTTGTTAATGCTCGAAATTAAACTCAAATATGATCTTCAAAGCAATTTGGTCATTTTTAGGCTTTATTATAGATTGTTTGTCTGTATCCTACCATAACACAAGTGTACAGCATGTTATTCAGTTTCACTTGAAATTCACAAGATGGCCCTGTAGGTCTATATCATGACAGCGTTCACACCTAGGGCAGGCACGCTTAAATTTATTATGGAAAACTTATTTATCCGAATCGACTTTTTTCTCTCACGCATTTAAATGAAGTGATTTTATAGGTGAGGTTTAGGTGGAGGGAATAGACATTTCTAACCAAAAATCTATTAAAAAAGCTTACATTTTATTTTCTAATCCAGTTTTACCATCAGTTGTAGGTAAACATACATTTTTAGGAGAAAATAAATACACGACACAAGTCATTCTGATTATTGTGATGATTTATTATGATCAAATTAGCTTAACCTCTCTTTCTTACGTGATTTATTTTATTAGGCTATCCAATCCAATCCCAATCTTGGTCTAAACGTATTCTTGGTAACTTTTGGGACTAATACAAAATTAAATATTTCAAGATGACTTTCTAATTGTTTAATTTAAAGTTATATTTCAATTAAATGTTTAAGTCGGCAGACGTTTTTTCAACCATGTAGCTATAAATAATCTAAATCGTAAATCAATACATCAACTTGAAAACAAGAGAAGTTGGTTCAGCCCCTCTCCCCCCTGCAGTCATGCTGAATGGTTTCTTCCTGTATATAAACTGTGAGGCTCATTCTTGTACAGCATATTGTGCTGTACGCTGCTATGTATAAGCTGACCTGCTGCAATGGACATAGCTTTTCAGAAGATGGACAGATGAAACTCAGCGTCTTTGCGTTTCGCTCTCATAGAATAGTTCATAAATGACCTGACAGGCAGTGAACACATCTAGACTTTAGTAACAAAAACGTCTTTCCCCTTTTTCTCACAGTGTTGCTGTTGGGTAATAACAGCAATAAAATGCTGCCCTGGAAGAAGAACAAGTTCGATCTGATTGAGGAAGACAAGCAGTCCAAGCAGAAGGGCTATGCAGTGAGTCTAAACTACTCTGCGCTCACCTCTTTCGCAAAGTCCTGTCCCGAGAGCGCACTCAACAGGGTGGGCAGCATGTTCAAGTCAAAGAGGAAAAAGGTCAAAATAACCAGCGAGGATCCCACATACACTGTGTTATACTTGGGGAATGCCACCACAATCCAGTCTAAAGGCGATGGCTGCACGGACGTTGCGGTGAGCAAGATCTGGGGCAAAAGCGAGATGGGTAAGAACGGCACCAAGATGAGGCTGACTATCAGCTCGCAGGGTATCCGAATGGTGCATGTGGATGACAAGGCCAGGAGGCCGGGACACTTGTATTTGCTTCACCGGATAACCTACTGCGTCGCGGATCCGCGTCTACCCAAGATTTTTGCTTGGATTTACAGGCATGAGATGAAGCACAAAGCCGTGATGCTGCGCTGCCACGCTGTCCTGGTGTCCAAGCCGGAGAAGGCGAAAGCCATGGCGCTACTGCTGTACCAGACCTCGGCCACAGCTCTGGCCGAATTCAAAAGACTAAAACGGAGGGACGATGCCAGGCACCAGCAGCAACAGCTCATAGGGGAGCAGACCATCCCGCTGGTCCCGCTCAGGAAGCTACTGAACGGGCAGTGTTACTACAAACCTCCGGTGGAGCGTAGCCGGAGCGCGCCCAAGCTGGGCTCCATTACGGAGGACTTGGTCGGGGAGGAAGAAGAAGAAAAGGCGATGCACTTTGAGTGTGATGACATTTTGGACACGGACCATGATTGTGTTTCTAAAGCTAAACAGGAGTTAACGCAGATTATTAATGACTTGGGGGAGATGAGCATAGGAAACGACGTGCAGACTCTGAAAGCTGACCTCAGAGTCACCAGACTTCTTTCTGGGGAAAGCACGGGGAGCGAATCCTCCATTGAGAGCAACCAGGAACCCCCTCCACCCAATAATGGTGTTGAGGAGGTTAAGGTGGTGGAAATAGCCTGAATGACTTTAGGCTTTTCTCTGACACATCCTTTTGTTAATCCACAGTGTCTCCACAAACAGCATTTCCTCATCTACACGTTTGTAGGTTCTGTGCCACTACGACTAATTCAGATTATCCAGAGTTTCTTTGAGGTTCTGGGGAAAACATGGCACCCAGACAGTCAGACTAGAGTATGATATTTTATGTAAACACAGAAAACATGCATGAACATTGGAGAGACTAACAAAATCCCATTGCGCCTCAGGACGCAGTAATTCCATCGCTTCAGTTTAAGAGGATTTATTATAGCATCAAGCTTGTTTACCTAATGTTTTTCTTCTTTTAAAAAACTTGAAGTGGCGTTTTTTTAACCATTTTATTAAAAAAAAACTACATTCCTTTTTTTAAAGCCCGTTTTGTTTCTTAGCACCCTGTATTTTTTCTGTCAGGGCTCTTCTGTGACGATTATTTGTTGTTTTTTTTTTTTACTTTTGCACTGTTGTGTTGACTTACTGTAGCCTACACATGTTTGTCAGTATGTTGTCTGAAACATAAATGTCATATCTTTGCTGTGCAAAAGAAAAAATACCTTTTATGTATGAAGATGTAAAGCAAGAATAATTAATTATAAATGTTTTTATAAAAAATACGAAAAAAAAGTGGTTTGATATGTGAACCTCAGAATTATCAATAAAACAAAAATGTCATAAAATTTGTTGAATTGCTTTGAGATGTTTCTCTTAGTGACTCAATATAAGCAGGGATTTACTAGTCCCTCTAAATGAGATCAGCTTTAAGTCAGAAAGAAGCTAGAGTAGCCTACTGTATTTCTCACGTTTAATCAGTTCCAGGAGAATGTTGATGTGATAAATAAGCATTTATCACATCAAGCAAACAAGCAAAAGTCTGCCACAGACTAGTCAAATTGCTTTCAATGAACAGTGTGAGACATTTTTAATGTACTGAAGGCTCATTCATTCTGAATGGCCTCAAGGAAGCAAGCTACACGTGAGGATGTCAACACAAGAACAAGCTGCTGGAACATCACATGGGTTCCTTAATGATTAGGCAGCACTAGCAACAGACATCCTTTCACAATATTGTGTTGCCTTTCTTCCCTCAGAGAGATGCTGAACCTAGTTTTTATAGAGATCCAAACCATTATACCACAGGTCCTAATGGTTTCCTCAGCCATCAAGTATATTTAATCCTTTTGACTCCATATTAACAGAAACATTTGTGTTCACAGTGTTGTGTCACGACTTTATCAAAGACAACCCCTGTCCCTGCAAGTAGCACTGATAATATCAGTTCCCTCTGAGATTTCACTACACCAGACTTGCAATGTAATGTACCCACTGAGGAAAGAAAGACAATCACGTCTCACACCGTTTCTTGTGAGCAGTAGCCAGTGTCTTGTGTGACAGTGACATTGGTTTTGTTACTAAGTATGGGAGACTTCTCTCTTTCATTTCACAGACACAACGCACCAAAATGTCCTTAGATGACACAGATCATTCATTATTTTTCCTTTTGATTTAGTCAGAAGAGGAAAGTTGCAACCTAAAGAAGATGAACATAAAGATCATGAAATTAACAAAGCTCCAATAAAAAACAGCGAGGTGTTAAAAACAAAAACACTCATGATTTTAAAACGATATAGAGAAACAAAGAGTTATTGTATTTCCAGCCAGTGACTGGTGAACCCTATAAAAGCTTCAGAACGACTCATTATGAATTGATGTGCCTTGAGGAGAGCACACACACACACACACACACACACACACACACACACACACAAACACACACTGAGAATAGATACTGGCTTAGTTGTGGCTTGTCACACAGACACATTGAGCTGAAATAGGAACAGAGCATATAAACCACACATTAAATTTCTCTTCCTCTTGAGATGCAATTTCCCATCTTTACCAGCTGCAGCTTCATGAAACCATCCACGAAAAGAGCATGACATCAGCATGTGCGCAGCTTGATGTGATTATGAGAGTCAGCGCCACGAATGCACCAGCATAAAGACAGAGCAACAGGCCATTTCTGTGCTATTGCTTCTTTTAATGGCCACTTAGTGCTTATATAGGTGGATGTTTCTCCCTGACCTACATTCTCATAAACAGCCTTTCTTGTGTTCCACCTCTGCAGCAACAGCAGACACCTCGCAATTTCTCAGAGTTAACTGGCCATCAGGCACACGTGCAACTTGCTCACTCACACAACTAAAAGTTTGAAAGTGTTTGCAGAACACAGATTTACAAAAAGAGACGTTTTGATATTCACTCTCACGTTTACTTTTTCCTTGAACAAACAAGTGTCTGCCTGAGCTTTTGTTAGCATGTGAGTCTCAGGGGAAAGACAGTATCTGCCAATTTCAGAAGCTAACTGCTGCTCAATTTGTAAGATTATTTATCCATATTAGTCAATGTTGGAATCTCAGTTGAAAGTGCAAAAATATTCACATTTTAATCACAAATGTAAAAAAGAGGCAATTCTTAAAAAAAAAGACTAAGATGTAAACTTAATCCATCTAATATCTACTGCTTATTCTCCGAACTGGGCTGTTGGGGGGCTGGAGCCAATCCTAGTTGATATTGGCAGGGCACACCCTGGACAGGTCGCGAGTCCATCACAGGGCTAATATTCATGGACAAACATGCAAACTCACTCCTATGGGTATTTTAGAGTCTCTAAATCAGCCTATCCCCAAGGTGCATGTCTTTGGACTGTGGGAGGAAGCC
>JBAMIG010000015.1:11091402-11115678 GCA_037177335.1 Kiunga ballochi
GTTTAACCATGCAATTTGAAGCAAAATTATCAGAGAATGAAACTTAAGTATGTGTTTCTGACACATTTTGAAGTACTCCGTCAGGTTCTGTGTTTTGGATTCTGTGGCTTTTGGTTTCCTGTTTTATTTAGGAGTTTTTTCTTGTGTTTGTTAATTAGTTAACCTGTGTGATTATTTTATCACTCACACTGGTTTCTCACTTTATTCTCTGTATTTACTGTAATGCCCTTAGTGTCTGTTTATTTTGCTGGCTTATCATCATGTTGGTCTTGGTTTGCTACTTTGTTGCCCTTACGTTCATATTCAGTCAAAAGTTTTGATTAAAACCAGGATTCACTGCATTCCTGCTGCCTCTATAGTCTGTATTTGAGTCCACCACCATACCATCTCTCAATCTTGACAGTACACAGACATTCTTTCTGCACATTCCTAAGCCTGAAACTGCCCTGGAGCACTAAGCTGAGATGTTGCAGTTCCCATCAACAAGACGTGTTTTTATTTTTACACTTTATGGTTTTATGTTGCACATCAATAACGAGACAGTAGCACACATTTGCTATGGTAAATTATATGGAAAAGATTAATACACTTTCCTCACAGCAAATTAAGTTAACCTCAGTTTAGTTATGATAAGGTAGGTTGAAAACCCATCTTCATCCCATCAGCTAAAGATTACACTGTCAGGGGAAGAGAGGAAAAACAATAAACAGCGTACAAACTAGACAAAAAACATGATTCAGTATCAGACTGACATTCACAGCAAATTTCTGACCTTAAAACTTCCATCTATCTGAATCATTTTGGTGGCACGCTGACATTTATTATACACTTTCCTGAAGGAGCACTGCTTACCTGTTTTGCTTTACGGCACTCCGTCACACCAGCAATTGACAATTAGCATGCTGGCTTTATGATGCTGACCATTGCTGATTGAGCCAAGAAATCCATGTGGTCAGTATTGGATGAGACTGTCAAGAAATGACTGACCTTTGGTGACTTGAGAGAGCTCAGAAGAGACAGAATGGATGTCAAATGAGCCATCATGAGGAAAATACCAAAATGAGAAAGTCTGTGAAAGTTCAGATTTGCCACTTTAAAGGAGAGTTTATAGAATAAATAAGATTAAAGATGGTTGCAGACTAATACTTCCATTGCTACTGAACTAGTGGTAATGGATAAAATCTTTTGTTTTGTTTAAGTTGTGTTTACCATGTAACTGAAAGTTATATACCAAGGAGGACTGTGATATTAAAAGTAACAATGTTTAAATACAGCAGATGCTTCCTCCAGCTAACAATATATAGACAGTACTTTGACAGCAGTGTGTTCCCTTATACTGCCTGAACAATGCTTAATGTTGTTCTTCAGGACAGCAGAAACTCCATGGCTGGACAGGAAATGTGTGTTAACAGCATGTGTTGCCAAAGCCAGTTCAGTGCTAAGTAACACACAAAGCTGACTCTGCCCAGTGCACAAGCATAGCAGTTAAAAATAGATACTCTACAGGGAGCAGCCAGCCACTGAGCTTCTGACTTTTTGGCTGGTGTGTGAGAAAAGACAGAAGTGCGGGAGGTTTAAAGGAGCTCAGTGTAGCTTTCAGGCCGATTACGCTGAAGAGTTTTATTTGTCTCTGCTCCTTAAATGTAATTATAAAAAAAACAAAACCCAAACAAAAGACAAGAATTTTGGCACAGGGACACATTGAGCCTTTCAGTTGTTCAGAGAGGAGACATAACATGTCTTCACTTTGTCTTCTCTGTGCTTGTCACAGTTCATCTCAAGTTTTATCTGGCATTCACCAGTTTCTCTTGTCAGATTTAGTCAGATCCTCATGTATGTAAGGTTTGACTTGATGCCTTCACTGAGAAAACCTAAAGTCTGTGTGGTCTGCATTAGACAGGCGGATTTAATAATAGAAACGATAAAACAGAAAAAGTTTAGCTAGCGTGTGTGAGCAAAAAGGAAATTACATTATTTACCGTCAACAACCCAAAATTTTGAGTCTCGTAATCTGTAAAAATAAAGCTAAGACACATTTTAAAATAACTCTATCATTAGCAGACAGATTCCCATTTAAAAATAAATGTAACAATTTGAGTTTCAACAATTATATAAAACCTGATAATGTAATTTAAGACCTTTGTGCATAGGCTAAAATTGCAATGATTTCAGTCAGTAAACAAACAAAAAAAACCATTTAAAAAAACCAAACACAGAAATAAACTTATCTAAACTTGTTTTCTCAGGAAATATTAAGAAACTGAGAGTTGTACTGACATACTGAAAATTGGAACCTAATGCGTTGTGTTGCAATCAAATCCCAAATTTGCATGTAATATCTTCAGGCTAAAACTCATGGTGACATGCCCAAATAAAAAATGCAAGGCTCCTGAGGAGCTTTCAACATTCTGCAGGCTCATGTCATTCTGGTTTTGGCCATTTTTTTCATACTATGACAAACATGAACATTTAACTTTTATTTAATTTAACTGAAACTTTACTTGCTTTTTTTTGTCCTTGCACATTTTGCTCTCTATATCTGCAGAAAGGATATGGTGCTTTTCCAGTACTTTCTGTACAAAAGACGGCACTAGTAATTGTGCAGGCCTTAATGGCCACACAAATGCTTTTAATCTAAATTTATCAAAGTTTATCATAATATTACTATAACTAAATAAAGAAGTTCTCCACAAGCTTATCAATTCCCAGATAACTAAAAGATACAACATAAAACCTTTTATATTTAACCACATGACAACCAAAACAGGTACTGTTACCACAGAATGGCTCTGTTGGCAGAGTCACTGAGTTAATTTGGATATTTGCATGTCTTTACAGAAGCAAATAAGAGCAACAGGAAAATCGACAGTGTATTCAGTGAGAAACAGTTGGTAAAAACACATCGGCCAAACTGTAACAGGCTTCCCCAGCTGAGGCTCAAACCAGCAACCTTCTAGCTGTGACACCATTTGGAGGCTGGTTTGTTAATTTGTCTGCCAAGTTGGTCACTTTGTTATCAGTTATTTGTTGGATAAGAATAAAAACTCTTTCTTTTATAACTTTAAACTCTACCTGACTTCTCGCTCACTGCTCAGCCCACAAAAAACACATGAATGAAATAAAAATAAGGATATTCTCTTCAAACAGTAGAGAAAAGGGTGTTATTAGGTGCTTTGTGAGAAGCAAGTTTTATTACACAAATAGGAATTTTGTTTCCAAATTTATATGCTGAGAAATGTTATTATTGATTTTTGTAATTTTTTATCATTATTATTATTATATATTACTATTCATATTAGTATTAGTAAAGAAATCTAGTAATATTATGTAAACTGAGTTCTATTATAACTATTATAAAACCATCATCATAACATTTTTTCTTCAATTAACACAAAAATAAAAAAACTTAAAACTATTTCAGTGAACAACAGGAGACAAAAAGAACAGCATAACGTGTGAGGGTTATTTGGGCTTTTTAGGCTCCTAACATCATGCTCTATTGTTGAAGTTGAAGGCCTCGCTTCGTGGATCTTGTGAACCAAAATAGCAACCAGGACACCGTAAACAGGAAACAGGACAGAGGGTTTGAATATGTGGTGTTTTAAGTGAATGTGTGAGTGTTTCCTTAACTTTTTGTCATCTGCCAGCTCTCCCTTACTTCTCTTTGTCATTGTTAATTCAACATCCAATAGACATAGGACTTCTCGGTTTGTACAAAACACATGTTTGTTTCTGACTCTGTGTGTCTCCCTGGCACTCTCCAGCAGATTCAGGCCTGACTCATTCTTTCCTGCAGCGTCAACTGGAGGTGGTGCAACATTTATTCAGAAGCTGTAAAGAGGAAAATGCTGGAAGCAGCCAACAGAATAAGACAAGGATTTTGGTGGAGATGAGATTACAAAAAAATGCTTTAGAAATTATTTATGTAAATGAAATAGTGGAAATACTGAAGGGCAGTCAGGAGGGAAATATGTAGGAGCTGTAAACAGTGTAATTTTAATAATTTAGTAAATTAAAAATCTGACTCTGCTTTGTTTTTTCTTTTGAGAGTTTATGATTCTACATTTATTGTACCAGTCAAATGTTTGGACACCACTGCTTTTGGAGGCTACTGCTCAAAGGATTTCTATATTTTGGACTCTCAAGACTTGTGATGTTTCATGGGAATAAAAAAGTTTACTGATAAAGCTCTCAAAAACCATGTTAATCAGTTAAATTACATATTGGGTCCCAAACAAGTTGGTGAGTGATTGAAGAAGATGAAGAATGGACATTCAAACAATTTCTTCCAAACTTTCTGTCTATGTTCAATTTTAAATTTGAAAACTTGGAAAAGAAAATGGACGCTGTCAAGATCCCGTTTGATTTGCGTGAGACTTCCGTGTCTAAATGTTGATAGCAGAAAGACTACATCCAACATTTGTATATATATATTTTTTTACATAAACACATTTTTTAAACTTTATCTCTTTTTTTATTAGTTACAAAGCTCAATTTTACTCTAACTTATGTACAATTAGGCAAGAGCATTTAAATATAAATGCATGTTTTCTCTTGGGTTTTTTTCTTCAATTTTTTTCTGTTGGATAACCATCTTTACTAATAAACTCGGGTTTGCTCCCACTTTCCCAGTCAAATTTCTGACTTCAGAGAGCATTCATGTTGAATTTACAAAACTGTACAAACTGAATCGACCAAAACTCCAGAAATATAATATTTTGTGCCTTACAGACACATGGCTACATGAACACATTCCAGACTCCAGTGGGGGATAAAATTTTACATTGGGTGGTTCGGGAGGTGAACAACACTGAGGAGTACAAAATAATGGATTCAGGTTTTCATTGCCTGGGCGTGGTTCACCAGAACCCCCTTCTGGAGCCAGGTCTGGTGACGGGGCAAGAGGTAAGTGCTGGATGCCCTGACCTTTGACCCCCCCCCCCTTCTGTGAGTTCACCTTGGCAAAAGGGGCCCTATGGGGGTCAGGTGCAGTGTGACTTAGGTAATGGCCGGAGATGGTGACCCTTAAGATCCAATCCTCAACATCAGAAACTAGTGAATGTGGAACGGCATATATCTAGTAGGGAAGGAGCCTAAGCTTGTGCACAAAGTGCACAAATGGGCATGAGGTATAGCTGGGCTGAGGAACCAGCCTCTTTGAGAAAGGTTGGACCATTTTTAAAACTGGAATTTCTCCTTGTGAGAGAAGCAGAGCAGGTGAGGGCATACTCACTGGCTCTGTTCTTGTACTTTGGGATCAACACCCCCCCCCTGTTTCCGGTGGGGTTAGGCTCCTGGCTGTTGTTATGCACTGAACAGTTCAGAGCATCCTTTCTGGAGTCTTAGAGAGTGTTGGATAGCAATCCTCCTGGGTTTCCTTCGTTCTGCTTGGGGACTTGAGTGCTCATGTTAGCAACAGCAGCGAGACTTGGAGAGGTGTGAATGTGAGGAATCCCCCCCTTTAAGGGAGCAAAAAGCTCATTTACTTTCACAGCAAGCATGCTGCCAGACACATCTGCAAGGACAGTAGCATCAGAGCCAGAGACCTAAAGAGACCAAAACAACTGATCAAGACAGCGGTTTCTCTGTTGGTGATAACTCTGCAGCTGCTGGTTTTACCCTGATTGTCCAGAACAGGATGTTGCACAAGCTGCTGGTAATTGTGAAAAAGCAACAGAAGGAGTTTGGTGTGAGGCTTTGTCAAGTCCAATGCAAGACAGAAAGGCAACAAAGATTCCTGTTAGCAGCCATCGCCCTCCGGAACATATCTGCTTAATGACTGAGTGAATAATTTATTTTAACTTAATTTCAAAATCTTGTCTTTGCAACTATGTTAATATATTCAAAGCAGCTTGTCTTCCTATCCCTCTCCACAGCAGTGTGTACAGTTCCAGTCAGATGTTTTCTTATTAAATGTCACAAGAAAACGTTTTCAAACTTTGATTGGATTTATACCTACTTAAAATTAGCTATCGCTTTTCCCTGCTATGAAAATATAAAGTCTTAAACAGCATATGTGGTCAGGTTTATCGTCAGAAAGCTACACATATGGAGATGGAAGATATCTGCCAGGTAGCCAATTGAAAGTTACATTTAAATAGTATGCGAGAGACTTGCTGGTAATATCTCCGCTTGAGCATAACTACAAATAAAATTACAAACACGTGCTGCTGTCGTCTATTAAAATAATTACAAATGTTGTTGAAGTTGCAATGAAAACTGATGAGTTCAGGCTTAATATCTTCATTCTGACAGACAAGAGAAATGGAGGTCATTAAAAGAAGGTCAGACAGCACGGTCGAGTTGTTAAGCTTTGTATTGACCTGGCTTGATAAAGCCTAGTGAGTAAAAGCTTAATTTGATGTCATGCTTGTGTGTAAAACTATTTGATTAATTAAAGAAAGAATACAGAGGCAGAAGAGGAATTAAGCTGAATGAAAGATATCCTCTCTATTAGCATGATTGCTGTTCAGTTTTATTTTGCCACTAAAGAAAAGGTGAAAATATCAGCCATGAAAGTGATCAGTAGCTATGTTTATATTGACAAATATTTTTTCTATCAATCAGAAGCTGTGAAGATGTCCAGCTAACACGTTTTACACAGACACGAGATAAAACAAAAACCATACTCTATTGGATTTAGTGAACACATAATTTTAGCTGTTGATCCTATTGTGAAAAGGTTTACACCACCTCTCTTAATCAGATTGAAAGTTCTTTCTGGTCCTATCAGGTGACATGTTTACATGTTTTCTGTCTGACTGAATCAGAGGAAAACATCTTCCAGGTAAGCCCAGCTAGCGATTAGGCAAATGCAACAGGGGGCCTGCAAACTAAGACCCCCAGGAACCATAACATAAGTAACCCTAAGAAATCAATCATCCTTGCCAATACCCACAGAGACTACACATCGGCTCTAAATCTGACCAGCTAATGGGGGAGATATGCACCACTTTAAGCTACACATTTTAAAGCAGATTATTGATATACTAATGATTCCATTTTTCAACAACCCTGATTGGACATGACAACTCATTCAGGTGATTTTTATGTTTGGTTGGAGAGCAAGTCTTTCAAATTACACCTAAATGATTGCCGTTAAATAGATTTGAATCAACTCTCACAAGTCTGAAAAATAAGAGAATCCAAGTAAAAGTGCACCACTCCCTTGTTTTTTTCCCCCCTTCATGCACAAACATGTATAACTCATGCATGCACACACAAAAATGCACCTGCATACTAACACACACGCCCGACGCCTGCCACACCCAGGAGAGCTTGATCTGTGTCTGGCTCCTGTCCTGCATCCTCCTCTGTCTCTGCTGATTAACAGCGTGACTGAGGAAGTCTTGCAGGAGCCCAATGCACCGGAGTTCAGTTCCAACATGGCCTGCATGTCTGGGTTATTTCCAGCCACTGCCTGGCTGGCCTCAGGATGCAGCCCTGAGTCGGGAGAAAGAATGCAGAGGATCATGACTCTTAATTGACTCTTGGCTTTGGCTCCTGTCCTCTGTGGCTCGACAAAAAGGCCCATCAGAGGCATTGGAAGCTGAAAGCAACAAACTGCTGGTGAACCCTTGAAGTTTGTTTGAACGTGTACAGTAATTTATTGCTATTTTTGATCAAATCCTACACAAAGGGCCTTTGATATTACAGGATGTTATGCACATTATGTAGTCAAAAGTATAGCTGACTCAGTACCTTATTGTTGGCGAAAAAGCATGGAGTTTTGTGTTTACAGAGGTGCATTTAACTCCCTTTAACCCTCATTTTCTGATTTGTCACCTTATAACATAACATATCATTATGCAGGGAAAGTCTCATCTGGCTTATATTTACACAATAAATCATGTAGAACGTCAGGGAAACATTAACCAGTGTCACTATGGGTGACATATTTCTCTGAAGAACTGAACCTTGTCAATTTACTGATCCAGCAGATTACTTCATGCCTGTGTCATAGAGACCTTTCTCTGCTGCTGTTGTTAGTGTTCTTGCTTTCAGTTACTAATAAATTCCGCAGAAACCACATTTAATCCAAGAAAACATGTGTGTGTTTGTGTGTGTGTGTGCGTGCGGGAAAGCCATAAGGGTGTGTCTCAAGAAGGAGTGTGTAGGCTATATATAGTGTTCTTGGGAGGAGCTTGGTTTAAGTAGCGGACTAAGTGATAGATAAGCATTGGGGTCCTGACTTCTCCTGTTTCAAAGCTTCAATCCAAAAATAAGCTTCTAAGGATGTTACAAGCCCTGGAAGAGACACACCAGAAGGAAAGCTAAAGTCATAATGAAATACAAGTGATTTGTACTTTCCATGTTTTTCACAAACATTATTTCGGAACACGGCTGTCGCTCATTAAAAGGTGGAAAAAAGATAGGTGGTGGTGATGATGTGCTCAGGGAACACTAACAAATGAACATGAATTAACAGATTTCCCTTTTACTTACCTTTTTACTTTCCATTGAGATATAATGTCTCACTTTTAAGACTCTGGGTCTCAGTGCTCCTGCAAATGAAGCAGTTTTAGTTCTTCAGTTCAGTATTTATATTTTGTGGTTGAAAAAGTGACGGTGTCAGTTTCTGATGACAGTCATTAACAAAAGGTGTGACTACACATCAGAGCTATATATGTCATCTGTCTGAAATGTCCCTTTCAGATTGATCCAAGTCACACACACATGTAAATGAGTCATTTCTTCTTGACGTTTTAGTGTGTAATTTGTGAATAAGATGGTTTTTCCTGAAAAAAAGCTGTAACCCAGGGATTTGCAATTCTAATGTGTAATTAGCAGACTTGTGCAGTCTGATGTCACTAATCTAGCTCAAGTTAACTAATTATTAAGTCTGACATGAGTCAAATGTGTTGCAGCAGAGAAACACTTAACATTTGCAGGACTGCAGCCTTCAAAGAAAAGAGTTTCCCACCCCTGTTATAACCCTAAACTCATTACAAGTAATCACTTCATGCCAGAGAGTGCTCTTCTCCTCCTCTGGGAAGCTTATTGGGCCAGTATTGCATGTTAGCACAGCAGCAAAATTTGTGAGAGGCAAGGTGGCTGCTGGTGTTATAAGTAGGGTTGAATTGAGGGTTGATTAATTATTACTTAATCAAATTGAAGGCATTTAATCAAAAGTTGCATTCCAAACAAACACAAATGTTTGCCAGTGCACAGTTTCCTGCAACACTGATTACACTGATACACACATCACAACTTGGCTAACAGTGTTGCCATCGTAGCCACAATATTATATAACACTTTTACATCATATAAACTTTGTTTACAGGTAGATAATCACTATACCACCAAACAACACTCACCAAGTGTGAAACCACAATGTGTATTTGACTGTTTGAGAAGCAGCATATATTGGGAATGGGTTTTTACTGGTTTCCTGTGGAAAAAACACCAGCAAGCAACTGGATTTAATGCCTTGGCTTTATTTTTCTGTGGTAGCATTCAGCATTATTTAGTTTAGTGTTCATGGTTTGGAAAGTGATGCGGATTTGTGTGGTCTTCACTAAAAAATACTTATGACAGTCCATAAAACTGAACTCTTCTTATTCTCCACATCTTAGCTTCACTTTTAAATGAATTAATTGTGTCTAGATGTTTTATTTTATTACTTTATTTAATTATTTTTATTTATATATAGTTATTTCTATCTATTTTTAAGCACATTTTATTAAGTCATATGTATTTTTTAGATCATAGTTTTTGCTCTAATTTGTTCTTATTGTTTTTGAACTCCAGTGTTTTCCTCATAGGGATCCTCCATGCTGGGGGTGCTGCATCTTGGTCGGGATACGGTGCCATAGATTGTTCCTGTGTGGGCGGCACAGGGCCCAACACCACAAGAGGTTGCATTGGTGGCGGCCTCTATCGGCATGGGGGTACTGGCTCCTGGTGTTAATGGATCCCAAAAATATAATTTCCTCACATCAACATCAGTACCAAGCCAGATGCTTCTTGCACTTGGTGAAAGGGTTTTGGATTCATATTTTTGTTTTTATATGTAAGCATGGTTTATATTTTGTAAATGCAACTAGTAACAAATGTAACAACTTTTCTGGTTTTGTTGTAGACGCGTTACATGCACGTATATTTTATTTTCAGCAGTGAGCTGTGGTTGCTGTCACAGATCCCTCCCCCTTCTAAAAGCACTCACAGCTGCAGAAAGAGCAGGAGGTGTTCATTCTGCTCCGTGACAGACTGCGAAATGAACTAAACAAACTTGACATCAGCTGATCCTGCACTGACTTATCATCAGATACTATTTTATGTAAATGAAGTGTGTGAACAGAGACATGACAAAAGCTAAAAGTATGTTACATGTTGTAGATGCTTAACTACAAAACAGCTTTATTTGTATAGCAACACTTTTTGACAATTTCATCTCAGGGTGCTTCATAGACATCAATTTGAACCAATTCATAATCAATAGCATAGCTAAGGGGAATAAAAAAACTGCATTAGAATTTTAACTTCAAACCTATCTCCCAGTCTGAGCATGCATGAGGCGACGGTGGGGAGGAAAACTCCCTTTTAACAGGAAAACAAATCCTCTGGCAGAACGGGGAGGGCAGCCCTCTGCCTCAACTGACTGGATGGAGAGTAAAGCAAAATAATATTGCAACAATGTTAACACTGCAGCTTTTATCCAGGAAGACCTGCAGAAAGGGGAGAAATAGGTTAATGATTTCAATTTTATCATACATTAATACATAAAAGATTAGAGCAGAGAAAGGAAAAAGAAGTGCTCAGTGCATTATGAGACGTCCCATAATGCACCGAGCACTTTAATGCAATGGATGACTAAACTATCCCTAACTATATTTGTTAAAAAAGAAAGTCTAAGCTTGATTTTAAAGGTAGGGAGGGTGTCTGCCTCCTGAACCCAGACTGGAAACTGGTTCCAAAAGAGAGGAGCCTGATTGCTGAAGGCTCTCCCTCTCAACACTTTTTTAAAAGGAAGCCAATGAAGAGATGCTAAAACTAAAGAAATAGGATCTCTGCTGCTAGTTCTCATCAGAACCCTCGCTGCAGCATTTTGAATCAGCTGGAGACTTTTCAGGGCATATTTTGGACAACCCATAAATAAGGAATTCCAATAGTCCAGTCTTGACATAACAAATGGACACATTTTTCTGCATCACCCTGAGACAGGACGTCCCTAATTTTTACAATATTAAGCAGATGGAAAAAAGCGGTTCCAGAAACTTGCTTTAAATGCGAGCTAAAGGACAAATCCTGGTCAAGAATAACTCCAAGGTTCCTCACTGTAGTTCTGGAAGCTAAATCAATGCCATCCAGATTAACTACACAGCTAAACCTTTGTTATATGTCAACTTTAGGCTGATGGTCAAACACCTTTCACTGGTTTTAGTAGCCTTTAAGCAATCACAACAGTAACCAGTGCTTTTATTCAGGGATTATTTACAGCGCTACATCTAAGAGTAATTTGAAGTGAAGTTGATTAAACCTAACTTTGGGTTAATATTGCCATGTATCATCTCTTTTAAATGTGTCTTAATGTATCCTCCTTTCCACGACATGCTAAGCCTGACTGCTCTCTGTTTTCACAACATGAAGATTTACAACTAAGCCCTTTTTTTCTTTCCTATTCAAAAAGAGAAACATTATTTGCTGTTTGAAAGCATTTTTTTTTGTCTCAGAGTTACCTACAAACTGCTTCAGCTGAACAGAATATACTCATGAGTATTCCCAGCATAATTTTGAAAATAATAAGGCAAAAATATAGTGTTATATTAATTCCACTGTCAGAAATAAAGAGACCATTTTAATTTAAAACAGGTCAATGTTTGCATTGGTGTGTTTTTATGGAATTTGTTGACCGCAAGACAAATAATGACATTAACTGACTATCTGTGTGATGTCATGCTTATCTATTGTTCTTATACAATGAAAGAATAACCTAAAACATGTCAGAGTTCCTCTCTTCAGTGCAGAGAATAACATTCATGCTCTGCTCTTCCTGCTGCTGGAAGTCTGTTCAAATGAAAACTTTTGGCAGCATCAACCCAAATGAGCTTTCATTTGGGTTTTCAGTGTTAATTCCCCTCTGGCACACAGTATGTTCTGCTGACTGTAAGAAAAACGTTTGGAGTCTGTATTCAGTGTTCCCGGCTTGAATCTCTGCCAGCTGACTCGCTGGGTGCGCCAGCACAATGACAACAGAAGGTTTTTCTGTGAGCACAGCATTCCTCCAAATGCTGTTACTGAAATCAAAGGAGGAAAAAAGGCTTACACCTAAAAACGGATTCATACATCACAGAAATCAGGTCATTTATTTGATAGTTTTTTATCATATAAAGTAGGAGAAGTAGTTCAGAAACTAGCTTTCATTTTCTGGGAAAACCTGATCTCCATGTATTAACATGTCTCTTCTTGGCTGCGCCCTATGTTCTATAAAAGGAAGCAACACATGTGAGAACAGAGTTTCATCTTTTTTACTGCACTAGTAAACATCCAACTTGTTTCCAGTGCATTTAGTTGATCAACAATAAATCAAATTAAAAACAGTGATGCCATAAAATTTACCTGTGAAGACTTCTATCAGTGATAACTCTTCTTAGACTGTGATCTTTGAAGGACTTCTATGTTGGCTGATTTGTTAAAGGCTTGTACAAGTTTTATTTTTTATTCTCATCATCATATTTTCATCTAATTAATGAACCAGCAATTAATTTTCTTTGGTTTGATGTTTTTATACTTATTGTAGGAAATTGACATGATGAAATATTGTATTGTATGCAGCATTTTAAACTTTGTCACAATTTACTTAACTGTTGGCAACAAAACCCACAGCTAAACTTTCAATACAAAATTTTGTGTCAAACATTTTTTGGCTTTTAATAAACCCTTCAAAAACATATGCTACATATATGACAGCTGCATACAGAACCATCCCAGCACATCAACAAACAGACAAAACAGTGCTGACAGTAAATGTCATGCAGTAGTGATGAGGACCCATTGCAGACCGGGAGGGAGACAAGATGGAGGAAACGTGATTTGACTTGTCTTAACATAACATGACATGACATGTTACAAAGATGACAACAAAGAAATCCAACAACTATGATAAACTAGCAAAGGTAAACAGCAACATATACACGGAACGGAACAAGACAAATGAAAACAGGTGAACTGACAAATAGGAAACAAGGCTTCACAGAAAAACAAGGAAAACTACAAAATAAAAACAGAACTAAAGACTACATAAAAACTCCAAACCATGACAGTAAATGGTCATTTTATGTGTTTGTTTTAAAGTTAGTTTCAGCTATATCTTGTTTTATTTGTCTCATTTGCTTCTGTCGTTTGTTTCTTTGTGCTTGCCTAATTGGCTTTTTGCACAGCTCCGCTACTTCCTGGACGGGTCCTTTGTTTCCAGTCTTTCATTACTGAATGAACTGATTAATCAAGGTGTGTCTGGCCACATGTCACCACCTACTGGGCTAAGAGAAATGCAAATGTTCCTTGGACAAAGGTTTGGTTGTTGCATCAAAAGTACATGATCTCTAATAAGGTTAAAGAAATTTCCTTTAAAATACAAGACAAAATTTACCCAGTAAAGCATTTAATGAGAAAATTCAACAAAGATATTGACATCACCTGTTTATTCTCTGCATCCTGAAACTGTTCTACATTTCTTCTGGCACTGTCACTTTAAAAAAAACTATCCAGGAAAGATTTAACTAAATTGATCTCAGATAAAATCTGTGTGGATTTTGCTATTTTATGAATATATTATTTTTGGGGTATTTATCTAACAAAGGGAAAAATGCTTTCCTTATAAACTTGCTGCTATAGCCAGCAAACATCTACATTCATAAATGTAAATTCTCAGGTGAAAAAATGCCACTTTTGTGTTTTTCTGAAATACGTTCAGGTTTATTTACAGTCTCTTGCTTTGCTTGAAAACCAAAAACCAAAAAGCAAGAAGAACTCTAGATATATGCAAAAAACATGTTTGTTTGAATTTCAATTAATAATTGTAATTGAGCCAATTTTCTGTGAACTGTGATCGACCTAGCTGTTTATTATCATTTATATGTACTTTACTATGTCTTTTCTTTTCTTTTCTTCTTATCGTTTGCTGCTTTCTTTTTCATTTTTCTTTGGATTAAGCTGTTTTCAGTTCTCTGGCTGCTATGACTAAGGGTTAACTTGAAAGTATCTCAATAAAAAAAAAGTGTGTCTGGCCTTTGCTGTCATGGTTACTGAGGTTGGACACACCTGGATTAATAAGTTTGTCCAGTAAAGAAAGACAGGAAACAATGGAGCTGTCCTAAGTTCAGGAAGTAACGGAGTTGTGCATAAAACCCATCAATAACTCCACGTAGAAAGTCTGTGTACTCTTTACTCCCTGTTGCAGTCTTTGTCCTTCCAGCAGTCTGTTGTGTTAGCTTTACACAAAATGTCTGAAAAGGTTTTAAAATTAGGATTTTTGATGCCCTTATATTTGAAACCCTGTGGACAGACCTGACCTATATAAGCTACAGATGATTTCATTTGCTCATGCCAGAATGCCAATTTCAGTAAAAACAAAGAAAGAATGTTACCTAACGTTATACAACATATTACTCACTATTTAAATGAGTTGAAAATCTGACATAAAGTCTTGGTACTAAAAATCAAAGCTCAAGTTACAAGTTATAATTACAAAATACTAAAAAGATAAATTATTCTTTGTTAAAACTGACCAATTTTGACATGATATCTAAGTGCTTAGACAGCACCAGGAGGTGACCCATATACTCACACAAAATTCAGTTTTTATTATTTATTTAATGTTGTTTTTTTCTTTTGCAAATTGACCATTACCCGCTTTGTTGTCTGAACAGAGGCATACAAACCCAAAAGCAGGACAGGAGGAGAGTAGGATCAACAAAGAACATTTATTATAAAATTAATCAATTTCCAAGATAAAGCAGAGGTCAAAGCCAGAAGGTGTGAAGCTGCAGCTGCTCAGAGGAGCCATAGGCATGACTATATGGAAAAACAGTGTGGTTTCAGACTGGTTTCCTGGTAAACAGCAGCATGAGCAGTCAGGTCGATGAAAAATGTAAGAAGGCAGAATAGCGAGCCAGTAAGAAGCAGGCTAAAAGAAAACATCAAATTGTTAGAACAACAGTAGTTAGTAGCTTTCTGATCATTCAGTGCTGCAGATAGAAACACAGAATGCAGAGAAGGAGAACCAGAACCATCTGTTCACATCTAGCCTCTGTAATTAAACAAAGCATGTGCACACATGGACGCAGAAACATTAGAAAGATGGAGCCTCAGTCATGGAAAGAGAAGGAACAGACAGAAAGAATACTGTTAAAACATGTTTAACAATTTAATTTATAATTAGGTAATGGTATTATTTTCTCCCTCTTAATGCAATCACATTTCTTTCACACAAAGTAGTAATAAAAGCGTCTAGTAACCAAAAGTAGATGACATCTTTTAAAAATAGCCCAGTTTTCATATGTTACTGGATTTCAGAATCAGCTGATCAACATCTAAACTCATCTGTTTTTCCAATATTCATTCACTCCCAAATAATCAACAACAACATATTCAAGAAAAGACCTCTTGATGGTTTCTGGAGAATTTCCCTGTCCCTTCTCATCTGTTTATCTCCAGGCATTTCAAAGAACTGGTTTTAACTGAAGATGAAGATGAGCCAAATGTTGAAGATTTCCCAACAGGTTTCATCACTTCAGCATGTAAAACCTTTCATTGCTTTGTCATCTATTTATGAATGCTGTGTTGTTGTTGTGCTGGTCACATTATAAACAGAAATATCCATCCATCCATTATCTACCGCGTTGTCCTCAACAGGGTTGCGGGGGGGCTGGAGCCTATCCCAGCAGCCAACGAGCGAGAGGCGGGGAACACCCTGGATGGGACGATAAACACAAATAGTGATAAGAAAATAATATTAGGAATATAAAATAATGAGTAAAAGTCAAGTTTAAGCCCTATCAGACGCAATATTATACAGAAACACATTTCAGCTTTACTATCAGTGACAATTGGCTGCATTTTTCCTTCAGCTAAGCCACATGTAAAGAAGGCGTCAAAGGATTTTGCGAGCGGCCGCCTGGATCTAGACATTTTTTAAAGAGTCTTTTCTTCAAGGAGATGCTGAAAATGTACCAATAGTACAAGTAATGTACACAATTATTGGATAAAAATAAATGAACAGCTTGGTGGAGGAATGAGCCCTCTGGCAACTTCTCACTCAGATTTTTATTTTATTGAACCCGTATTTATTCAAGTTGTTGATCACAATCTGTTTCATTTATAAAAGGTACCTGCTTTGGTTACTCAACACAGGATTTAGGTACAGTTACAGACAACTTTACGGACAACTTCATCAACAGAGAATGTATATTTGAATCCAATCCAAGGCATTATGTTGCTGTGTAAATGCTGAACCAAATGAATGTTTGATAAAATGATTTGTTTAACTTGAAACCAATTTCATTAAAAATAAAACCATATTTTAACATTTTCCTGGGTTGAATTAATTTATCATTTACAGACCCTGTTTGTTTCAGAGCAGGAGCCACAGCACAGCCATACATACAACAAGGAAACAATGCTCCACATGGTAATTTATGAGAAGCTGCCATTAAAATGGTATTCTGGTTTTATCCACTCTGAAGTCTTCGCACCACAACCAGAACCAAAAAGAGTTTCTGTTCAGAAAACCTGTTTCTGTTTGTGTCTCGAGGCAGCACATCATCCAACTCTGCTTTTATAATTGTATGAAATATATATTCTTGTTAACTATGAGGTCTGATTTTGGATTTAAAGAGAAAAAGATACAAAAACCTCATATAATTAATAGGCTCTAAGTCAAAGATTAGTATGTGTGAATCTTTCTCTTCCTGTAATATAACCTCTGGCTTGAACCTGACAAAGACTGGAGGTGCAACCCGCACTGTGCATACTAATCCACTTTCTCATGTTGGCTGATGTAATTGGGTGAAATCAACTAACTTCACCTGAGGGGGAATCATAGACCAAGATGTGGGAGCATAAAAAAATGACAATAGCTATTAGAACCCATTTGTATGTAAAGGAAGAAACTGAATAGTTAAATTATTTTTTTCTTCAGTGAATCTCAGAGGTTTTACAGAAACATCTCAACGTGTCAATTTTTAAGGATTTTCCAGTTGTAATACAACACAGAGTAGTGATAGCCTACTATATTTATCTATATTTATTTCTATATCACTATCTAAATCTTTAGCTATCTCTCTATATAAACGATGGATATAGCTGCCCAGTAGGTTTCTGAAGAGCAAAAGTAAAGCTAGGGCGGTTCCTCCCTGCTGGAGCTGGAGTGCTTTATATTCTGTATTATTACTATTAATAACATAAAAACTGTTCTGATGCATTTGGTAAAAGATTAAAAAATAACCAGTTATCATCCAATTAATTGTCATTAAACACTTTGAGTAACAGACAGCTCTAATGTAAAACATTTTACAATAAATCTGTGTGGGTTAACGAAAATAAATTAATAATTAGTAACGGCATAAACTGCTTACAGGCTCACATTTATATCTTCTCATACATGCAGAAGAGACGATTCGGAGTTGAAAGCAATAACATGTAAGAGAATAAATACCACAAAACTTCTCCTTATTTGTATTTTTTCCATATCAAACTTATTAGAAGGTTTAAAAACCCCACTTTAGTTTTCAGCACAGTAGAAAAGGTCACAGTCTCCATCTGTGTCAAAATACTGGATTAGAGACTGAGCTCAGTTCAGGACCTGCAATGGAAACATCTGCTGAAACTTTTACAATACACAAACCCCCGTAGCTGTGTTTACGTGTGTCCTACTAATACGAGAGCGACCAATTTGTCTGTGTGAGTTTATCATAGTAACAGACATCTGCGTGATATGAAAGCCTATGATAAACTGTGGAAACATGGAGAGATGTACAACTCAGCAGTTCACCTGTGTGCAACTGTGCAGCTCAGTTGAACACAAACATAATAAATATGATGTTTTTTTTTATCATCTCTACTTGTTATGAGTGGTTCAGATGGTAATGGTTCAGATTAAATGGCAGAAGTGAGACACTGCTGGGTTACTGCAACACTGTTTTTCTTTCTTCCTCTCATCTCAATGTACACATAATATTAGCAACAGTATTTCACAACACAGCTGACATATTTCTATTTAATATATATAAACAACCATTTCTCAGCACATGGCAAAAAATAATGTTTCAGGTAAGTGTCTTGTCAAGATGTGAAATTAAAATACTTACTGTTATGCTTAATTTTCTGCATTAAGATTAAGTGTCTGAAATTTTCAACAACCAACTCTTGCTTATTTTTTTCAATTGATTTATTCAGCACAAATTTTTATAATTTATTTATCTGCTTTTGTAAAATCTTATGTATGCGAGAGTCCTAAATGTTCTTTTTCACTATGAATCTTTTTTATTTTTTTCTATAAACATATTTAATATTTAAATGCACTTATTTTATTCCAGCTTTTCTCATTTTGTTATTTGTTTTCTGATTTATTTGAAGTATTTTTGTTTTGATATCAGTAAAATCAGGTCTAAAGCAGGGGTAGGGAACCCAGGTCCTTGAAGACTGGAATCCTGCAGGTTTTCCATGTAAATCTGGTCTAGCACACCAGATTCAGATCAAATGGATCAAACAGCATATCATGATCTGCACAGTAATTCATTCCTTTGAATCTGGTTTTTCTGAACATGGAGACATGGAAAGCTTTCAGGACGAGGGCCAAGGTTTCAAACCCCTGATATAGAGCATCAAACGGCACTAAATGCAAATCAATATAATGTAGATAATCAGCAAAGTGTTTCTATAATTACTGTTTCCAAACATTCAACATGGTTTCAGCTTTAGGAGAGAAAGTATGATGGACATTTATGAACTTAAAAATTATTAGAATCTCTTTGTTTTATTTATTACTGTGTCTGGATTCTGTTATATTATGTTAAATATGCATTAAGTGCACATGTAATAGTAGATTAATAAAACCAAATGTCATTCCTACTGCAGTGCTGTAAAAAGAAAAATGGGCCATTTTCATCTTTCTACCAAAGGGAGTTTTAAATGATTGCACATGTAGACTATAGACTTTTTAACATGTCATATTTATAGTGTTTTCACTGTAACTGTGTACTTTCATGCACACATGAACATGATCAGGTACCTTAAATATAAAAGCAGCAACAAGTAGCATCTTCCCACCTCAAGTTTAGCTGTTGTGCACTAAAGCAAAGTGTGTACCTCCACTTCAACTCCACACCCTCCACTCATTTCTCACCGAATATCTGCAGAGCAAAACAACATCACAGTGATGTGGACTGTGTCAAAAGAAATAAGTAACTTCTGAAGTTTATGTTATTACTTTAACTGTCTAAAAGAAGAACAGCTAAATGAGTCAACATGTTGCCACTTGAGCTTTCCGCTTTGTAAAAGTAAATCCAATGTTCATTTAAGATCTGTCTCTGTCTTTATCCTCAGGTGAATGTTGTGTTTCGCTCTCTGCCATTGCGTTTCACACTTTAATATAGAAATCATTACTAATCATCCTGTGATTGTGTGATTTATCTGGTTGTTTATCAATTAATCAGGTTACTTTCTGGATTTCAGCTAAATTAAAATGAAGCCGTACCTCGCAATTTTTAAAACCAAATTTTTTCTGGGAAAAAATGTAATTGGTATATGTTTGGTTTTTATGGTCTTTATGGATCCAGAAAAAAACAGTAAACACAGCTTTTGTTCTGGTTTTGTTGGGAAAATGAAACATTTATTCACAAATCCAATCAAATCCGGCGTGAAATAAAAAGATATTTGGCATCAAATATGGTCTCCTGGATGCCGGAAGGAATTTTGACATATCACATTGCAATAATTGGTGATTTTAATAAAAAATGTTGTTACTTTTAAACCTAATTCCTTAACAGGACAAATACCTACTAATAAAATAAACTTTTCTTATAAATTTCTAATGTGTTGGGTTGTTAAGGGTTAAAGGAAATATTAAAGATATTATTCTAGGTTTTGCAATTTTTAAGAGACTTTTCAAAACTCCAGACGAATCCCTTCTCCATTATTGGAGGTTCTTCTGTCCCTGAGGGTTCAGGCTAAAGCTGGAGGAAGTGCCTCTGCATGAACATGACTCTGTCTAATGCAAACTGTCACAGCTGTTCATTTAGAGAGAACAGGAAGCAGCGTGCCGTGCTGGTTGGTCTCTGAATCTTTGCTTAGGGTTGCACCAGTGGGGCCTTAGGCCATGTTCTGCTAAATATCACAGTTACATAATCCGTACACATGCACACACTCAGAAACACACATAGAGGCTTATGCTATTATCTTCTACCAAGGCTACATACTTTTGCTAGCCAGGACACGTACTGATATGTTTGCAATGTATTAGTTAATCTGCATGACCAGACACAAACCAAACCGAAACTGAAATAAACTTTGTGGAGATAAAAAGCATAGATATTTAGGATGATCCATGCATTTTGTGTGTATATTCTTAAAACTACAAAAGTTTAGGTAATAGATTTCCTTGTCCAAGTGCCAATTTGGTACAAGTCTGTTATTACGGTGATGAAAATGTACCGGTCCAGTGAGGAAATTTCTAGTGTTACTTTTATATGCAGGATGGGGATAAAATGTCTTTAGTTTAGCATCAAATCAGACAAAAGAAAACTCGAACAAAAATGAACACACAGAGATGCATTGTCCTTCAGCAGGGTGAAAATAAGCAGAAACACATCTTTCTTTTTTTTTTTAGAAATCCCACTGATCGAGACGTGTTGCTGTATGTCTGAAATTTTAGCCATCATAATGAACTTTCCATTGATCCACTCTTCTGTCGTGTTGATGAAGCGGTAACTCATACTAAAGAAATAAAGAAGACACACACAAGCCCTAACAGGTCAAACCCTCAGGGGAACGGCTTTGCTTAAATGGTGGATTTTTTTTCAACCTGGATTTCTTAGCAAAACTGAAACTGCGAAGGTCTGCATGAAAATGTGATTTTGCAATGATCAATTATAGCCAGCTTCTGTTGTTTTATCATTGTTTGTGGTTTTGAAGCTACTGTCACATGACTTTGCATTTATTCAACCCTTTTCTAACAGACTCAATCACAATGCAAACACGTTGTGTAGAAGATTCAGTCTGTGTTGTAAAAATCTATTATTATACTTTCTAATTGTAGCATTGCTTTATTCATTCAGCTTCCACACTGCCCCAATCTGAGCCACAGGCTGGAACCTCTACTGGGCAAGAGGCAAGGTCTCTGTACAAATCATCTATTTGTCATTGTAGATATTTTTTAATGTATTATTTATCATGACACATGCAATAACAAAAAGCATTTCAGAACTAATTCCTAAAAGAAAATCCTAATCTACACACATTTGCAGTGTCACTCAGAGTGTCCCTGTTTCTAGGTGGAAATCAGGACACTTGGTTAGACACAGTTGGAGTATCCTATCTTTAGAAGTACATGCTCCTGTGCTCTCACTGCTGCAGGTGAAAAATCATTCATGACTTCTATAAATACTTGACGCTGGTGTATTTCCCTCCAGATGAAGATGTGCAGTCTTTGGTTAAAAACAGATACTTGTTACCATAGCCCTGTTTGTCACGAGACCACCCTCCCACTGTGTGCCCTACCCACGTGATTTAAAAAAATGAGAGATAGGTGAGGCAGAAAAAGGGCAACACGTCCTCTACACTGAAGCATGCACACATTTGTACACTGTAGAGCACGTGCACGCAAGAACTCACGTCATAAGATACAATCCTCGACATTTATCAAAAAAAAAACAAGAGTGGGATGGACAAAGAAAGCTCAAACCATGAACATGCTTCATATGTTTCACTGCTATGTACAATATTGTGGCTTATTTCACTACCTTCATGTTGACTTCTAATAAAACAGAAAATGAATATAGCTGTGGAAGAACATGAAGTAAACAGAGCTATGAAAAGCTGATGATAAAAGGGCTATGATTGTCAGATTAAATATTTATTTTTTAAAGAAAATTGATTTAAAGCACACTCTGCTTTTTGCTGCACAAAACCATCCAGCCCAGCAAGAAACTGTAAACTGCTGATCGATGACCTGCCAGCCTCTTTTAAGTTTCTAGAATACAACTTCCTGCATTATAAAATAGCAAAGGTTCTGCTAAATTTCAGGAAACTACCAGTTATGTTGAGACAGAAACTTCCTGTAACACAAGGCTGTGAAGAGGATGTCTGATTCCCCAGTACAGAGTTAAAGAACAACTGTACATGTATATTTTATTTGTCCTCGCCACCTGTGTTGCTTTACAAATGATGGTAACTTGGCCACAAGCTGAAGCGACAGGACCCCTGGGTGCTGAAGGAGAACAACAACAACAACAGGGAGAGGAAACATCTGCAGAGAGGGTCAGCAGCACAAAGTGGAATTTCCGTACACAGTGGTTGACTCATAAAAAAAAAAACCTTTTTTGTTGTTCGAGGTTGAACTTCCATTGCAGGGTTGTATTTTAGCAAAAGAGGGCACTTGTGGAGTATCCTATCCTAAGGATCAGGTCTTAAACAGTTTAAAATAGTTTCCTATTGTCAGATGCAGGATATTTATCTTAAATGATTTACAGGCAACAAAGACAGAACAGCGCTCTTCTTTTTTATTTTTCAATAAACCTTTGCTAATTACTTTGTAGTATTCAGGAAACTTATTATGGGATATTCTTCATGGGTTTGAAAGGATATGAGTCCATTTTCAACACAACCCAACATCTTCTAACTTCTAAATTTTGTTAGCAAAACAAACTTAGCAGTTGTCGCGTTTCACATTTCTTGTATCTAAATCCTGTTTCCAGCTTTTTATCATAAAGACATAAAGCCCCTCTTAGTAGGAACTTTTGAACTACAAACATTTCACTCTTTCCTTACAATCAACAAAAACGGTCTTTGAAATAGCAAAAATAAAAATAAAAGTACCTGCATAAAGTTACCTCATTTGGCTTCAAGATAATGTCATCACATCTTTTCCATTTGTATTTAATTGACTGACTAAAAACCAACACGTTAACTGATGTTCATTATATTTGGACTTTTATTATTTAGTTTCCTGTTTTATTTTGTATTTTTTCTTTGTGTTTAGCTTTGCTTATGGGTAATTAGTTCACTTGGTTTATATAGTATATCCCTTTCCTCTTGCCTCATAATTTAGGACACTTCATCTGAAATAAAAAATAACAAATAAACACAAAGTGGCAAAACTACAACAGACATTTCATAACAAAATAAATTATGCCCATTGTTGTCATTATTATGGTTTTATTAGTCTAAACATTGTTTTATAAATAATAAATAATCTCCTTCATGATCATGATCAACATAGATCAATAATATTAAACATTTTGTAATATCACTTTTTTGGAGCTGTTCATTGGTTTTGTGCTTAATGCAATATTTTTGAATAGACCATAAGTGTTTTCTTTATAATAAAATTCTTGCAGCAGTCCAAAATAAAATCCTTTTAGGATTATTGGTGAAGGTATTAAGCCTGAACATTACCAATCACATCTATCCATCTTAAGCCATTTTATATATGAATTAGATTTATAAGAGTTTTAATAATCATTAATACAAATGTCTGACACTATGTTTCTAAAATCCTCACAGATATTCTGTGAGAACAGATGTTAAAACAATGAAAACAGCTTTTCTATGTTTTGCAGTATTGTATCCTAAAAGAGCACAAAAAGTCATGATTACACACAATCACACAGACACAATCACAACCTATTCATTTGATTAGAAGATAAATGAGACATTAATCATTCTACACTCATTTGGGAGACGCTTTTATACAAAGCAACTTACACGAGAGATCATTTAAACTATAATAATACACCTAATATGTCTTCAAGAGGAATTCAGGTTTTGTTGTATGGTAATAATCTGAAATCAAAACAGCAGCAGCAGGAATCAGCTGCCAAACATGGTTGGAGTAGCTTCTGTCCAGCAATTAAAAGCTTTGTTTTCCTTTTTTAAAGTGGTTGTTGTCAAGAGGAAACAAGCAACTCAGACAGACATCACCAGACCGGTTATCCTGAGGTCAGTCACTTTGTCTATTGAGTTAATGTCCAGCTGACCCACTTAGAAAGTGAACAGTGCTGCTAAAGCTGACTAGAGCTTTGCCTCACTGTGAGTGCTAAGGAAATAAATGTTGCCCTTGAT
>JBAMIG010000015.1:11132964-11144647 GCA_037177335.1 Kiunga ballochi
CCATGTAAAGCACTTTGAATTGTCCTGTACATGAAAGGTGCTATACAAATAAACTTGCCTTGCCTTGCCTTGCCTTGTAACACACAGATGAGAGGGGGTGAGGAAAGCCCAGGTGGGCGAGGAAAGCGGGAGTAAAATGTTTCAATAACGTGTGCCAAAAAGTCTCCTCCATGTAAAACAAAACTCATAATGCATCTAGGAAAGGGGCTGCATCCTTTCTGAGGCGAGTCCAGCACAGGGAGGAAGCTGATGCACACAAACACAAAGCTTTTTTTGCTTTCTTCTATGAAATTTCATTACAACATTTGAAATTACAATTTCTTTTAATGGTATAACCGCATGCTGTCGCAACAGCTCAGAAGCTGTTTGAGTTTCTATTTAGCCGGTGTGGGTTTTTTGTGAGATTTCTTGATGTTTTTGTCCCAGCTATAATTTTTTAGTGTAAAAATTATGTGGAATAAAAATCATTATAAAGACAGTTTTTAATGATTTAAAGTAACAATTAATGGTTTGGTTCCAAAAGTTTTATGTTTAAAATGTCTAAGAGTAATGGGATAACATTTGGTTTTACATACTCAAACTTAGTGTTAGAGATGGTTCAGGAAGGTTCATGTTTCACAAATGTTTGGTGCATTTAATTATAGTTACTGACAAAGGCTGATTAAAGAGTACATTTAACATTCCTAGAAACTATGAAGTTATGAAATTTCATATCTCGAGAGTCAAATGTTGTGACATATTTAAAAAACTATTAACTTTTCTAACACTAAGGTCTGTTCCAAAAGAGAAATTTGACCTGACACACTTCCTGCAGAGGTAGTGAACCCTAGAAAGGCTGTAAGAAGATTAGTTTCCTCTTGGTTAGAGGCTCTTTTTATTTCTGCCTCTAAGAGTCCACAGAGGGATGAATAAAATAGCGGATGGTGGGTCTGAGCACTGATACTTGACCTGCTGCTCCTGCTCCTATGTGATATGAGCTGTGCCAGGCTTATGACTTCTCAGAACCAGGGGCCTTCAGAGATCTGGTCCAGTATGGATTAACTCTGATAAAGTTACCAGTCATAGGCAGCTAGATTCAGCAACTTCCCAAGAGTCCTGAAGAAAAAATAAATGAATAAATGAAACATCTGTGTCTGTTACATCATATCCCAAAAAGGCTAAACCAATTTGCAGCACCTTGTTCATATTGGAAGTTAATTAATCCCAGTTTGATTTTGTTGGTGATTGTTTTCTATTAAGGCTACAACATCTAATGAGTGAAAACTACGGCTATGGCTTTTTCCTATAAAAACCTTATGGGTTTATACTATACTGTTGGCTGGGTGGTGATTGCATCCTTGCACAGTGATGTGCATATTGTCCTTGAAAGACTTGGGTCTTTTAAAGGTATGACACTTTTATATAAGTGTGATTGGACAGGATTCTACCTTTTTCTTCATGTCCACATTGCACACACCACACATTACCTGTTGGTAGTACTTGCTGATTGAAGGTATCTAAAGGCCGGTATCTGGCTCCTCAGCACAGGTCTTCATCCTCACCCCTTCTGCTGCATGCGGGAAGTTGTCTCCTGTCTGTCCTGTGACAACAGTGAACCACTGACGTTTGTTGATTTCTATGTGTCTGGTGACCGAGGCAACTGTGCCTCCACTGCATGACTCATGTCTTTATGTGGGCAGACACGTCTGATTATGACAGTGGTAACTTAGCATTAGGTCAAATTACACTCCCATTGATTATCCAGGAGTGTGGTGTCTAATCCAGAGCTCCTCCCCTCCTTTCTGTGGGAGTAGCTATGCTTTTCTCACCATTTTGACCTGGCACTCACAATTTTACTGCATTTTTAATGAAAGAAACTGGCAGAATTTGTTGCTTTGGTAGACACACGGGTTGGTTGTGCATCACGGTAATTTGTTTGACACAGTTTCTCTTGTTGGGACATTCACATCATGCTTTGTCCCATCTGGGTTTTTCTTACAATGAAACCTTTCAAAGAGTTGACTCATCATTGCATCAACCACAGCAGTTCCAGTCCAAGTGGTTCGCATCCTGAATCGGTTCTTGACTGAGTCTCCAGCATGAAATCACTTGGCCTGTACTGGTGGTCCCACACATACAGTCTGTTTATCTGAGAGCCTCATATGTTTTTTTTGTTGTTGTTTTTTTTTTTTTTACAGTTTAGTTTAATGTGTTTACCTCTGTTCTCTAAGTTATTGTGATTTATTTAATTTTTTTTTCATATATTCACCTTTCCTCTTGGTTAGCAAGTCCCCATTGTCAGTGTGAAAAATTAACAGACATTTATAGTTTGTGTTTTTTTTCTAAGTGCGTTACTTGTCCTTGTCCTGTCCTGTCCTCTAATTTAATGGGGGTAACATGTCTGTTATTTGCATATATTTTTATTACCCATCTTGCCACATAAAGTTAATTTTAAATGCTGGCTGGCATGTGAATGGGTTTGGATGACGTGTTTCATTTAAGATAAATGTTTCATGTGTAGCCAATTGATTAACATTTCACGTTTAAAGAACACTGACATGTTCTATTTACTGAAAGAAAATCACAACACAAAGAACTTTGATTTCACATCCAGTTATTTTTTCCTAAACCAAACTAAACTGCAAGTTTCCCCCTTTTTTTAGTACTAACTGCGCCTTAAAATCATTCATAAAATGTTAGGTTTGTCCCTCAGTCCCATTAAAATGTTACTCTTAAACAAATGCAGACACAAACACACACACAACAACAACCTGTCTTGGCTGTCAGGCTCTTACCTTGCTGTCCACAGTGTACCTTCCATCCCTCCTAATAGCTGCTGGAAGCTTCAGCTCCTATGAGGCCCTGAATTAAAATGAGCTGATACAAAAAAATGCATTGACAGTTATATGTAATATATTTGCAATTATTATTATTTGTTACAAACACAAAAAATACATTTAAAGGTACAACTAGAGTTTTGAACTGCGGCTGAGTATTAAAGTCAACCCTGTAAGCACCCAGATTAATAAGATGGAATAGTTTGTATACAGCATAGAAATCCTCGTTTGCACCTTTCCCTCTGTCATGCACTGCCAACTTACAGTTTACATTAACTTTTCTACTGAGCATCTGCTTTACTCTGTGACATGATAATGTTCCTGTTAGCAGAGAGCATGAGACAGTGCTTCAGATCATGTTTCTGGTAGGTACTGCTCTAACAATAGATCCCTTGCAGCTTTCAGAAGCAAAGAGCTGAATGGTGGGTAACAATATGTGCTCTCAAATATTAATAACCACCAAGACAGCTAGGTTCATCCACATCTATTTTGGTGTGTATAAAAATAAACACACAACAATAACTTGTATTTCTTCAGGTTCATCGTTGTAGTTTTCCTGTATCTGACATTTGTTTTCTTTTGCTCAGCTGAAAAATCAAACCAAGGTTTTTTTTTGTTTTACATCAGATCTGTTTAAGAATTATTTAACTTTGAAGCATCAAACATAATCCTGATAACTTGGACAGCCTTCAAGTATAATCTTTCTTTTCTAGAATTGCTTTTTGGTGCATATCTTGCATCATCCTGTTGTTTGTTCGTTTAGTTCAATGAGCACAGTGTCTCAGTGGTTTGCGCTGCGGCCTCACAGCAGGAAGGTTACCTGTTTATGCCTTTCTGTGTGGAGTTTGCATGTTCTCTCTGTGTATGTGTGGGTTCTCTCTGGATACTCCTGCATCTTCCTGCTCACAAGAGATACATGTCAGGTTAATTGCTGGGTTGAAAGGATCACTTAACACATGAAAGTCTATTTGGATTAAAGCGTCTGTCAAATAACAAAAAAGAGTAGAATAGTCTGAAATAAACATGATTCAATAAATTTTCATTGCAGTTATTATGACATAACAATCAGTTGCATTAATTTCAAATGAATGTCATGGAGGCCGGCCCTGTGATGGACGGACAACCTGTCCAGGGTGTACTCTGACTTTTGCCCGATCTCAGCTATAAAAGGCTCCAACCCCCAAGTAATAAGTGGTAGAAAATAGATGGATGGATAATGGATCGATGTCTTACAGTCCTGACTTTATTCTTTGCAATACTCAGAGAGCATTTTCATTTGAATAGGACAGTTTTTCTCTCTCTCTGATCTTTATATTTAATTTAGTTAAAGAATTGGTTTCTATATAGTTATTTTCTCCCTTTGGTTTCCAAAAAGTCCCTGCAGTGACTTTCTAACATTGATTGGAAAGTTCAAACTATTCCACATATGGCATCATAATAGAAACAAATCACAGTTAGGATTGATTTCTGCTAAGCTTCTATTAGTCTTTCAAATACATGTTTATCTTCTTATTGCTGTGCAGGACAGTTAGCACAAAAATGTATTTTACACTTACTTTTTGTGTGCATTTATACATAAACTTTCCCAGGGACAGAAACAGCATCCATTCAGTGAACTGGTCCTCATACATTTTGACATATTTAAATAAAGGTAGTTTCATTGGTTTCTGAGGCACTCAGAAAAGTTTCATTTGAAGTCAATAACCTTTTTATCAAATGTATGACAACAGTCATGTTATTATTAAGTGTTGTTTTTATTTATCCAACCTTAACAACCAATTTATGGAAGTATAAGTTCATATCAGGAAATGAACTTGCTTGCAGGGTCCTGATCAAATGTCAGACTGCCTCCCCTGCCACCCCAATTTACCTTGTTTTTGTCTTGTTTTTCTGTGAAGGGGTTTATTTTCAAGTGGCATGGGCTAAATTTAGTTGTGTACCTTTTAATCCAATTTCTACAAACCTGACAAGTGGCCAAGAGAACCATTGTTTACTCACATGTTCACTCAGCAGCAACAGCACAATAAAATTATTGCAATAAATGCCCAATAAACTATTTTAAAACCACAAAGGTTAAAGCTGGAATTGCTTTATCTGGTATCTCCCAATTGAATTAGACTATCCTGCATCAGAGAAAATCATGTTAAAGCAGCACTAGTTCAGTTTATAAATATGAAATACACAGAATATATCCAAACTACCTACATGATTGGCCTTTATCTGTTTGTTTATTTAGATCCCCATTAGCTACTGATGTACCAGTTCTGCAGAGGTCTGAATCACCTCAGCCAATTATTCAACAAGTCTTGTTCTGGATACCAGCTGGTGCCACATCCGTCATCTCTTTATAGAAAAAACAGAATCAGATCAGACACTGCATTGGCATTGTGGCTGTCACACCAGAGACTGGCACTTTTTTGGTAGACAGTCACTTTCTATAGAAACCCTGCCTGACGGCCAGCTTCACCTTATGGTTTTACTTGCTACAACTAAATGTAAAATGGCTTTGCAAAAATGTAAAAGTGTTTCACTGGGTGTAAGGTTGTTTTGCACTTCCTGCCCACAGTAATTTACACAACTTAGTTACCATTACTCTGTTGGTGAATAAGCTAATTCAGGTATTTTGGTCTTCATAACTCAATTACATTGTGAGCTCTAAGAACTCCATTGATGTTTCTAAAATTATTCCATTTAGAAATGATGCAAGCTCTTTATTAAAGCAGGTTTGGTGTTATAAAGTAAAATGAAAAGGAAATAAATATAATCCAGAGGAGGGCTAAGCAGTGATAAATAAACTATTTCTATATATTATTAGATTACTGAGTACTGGTGAAAAACAGAGGTAGCTCCATCAATATGAAATCTGAAAGCGAATTTAAAAGAAGAAAAACTTTACCTAAAATAACTAAAATAATAAAGCTCAGACTTACAAAAACATCCTGGTTTTTTATGCGTAAGTTAACAAAGTGTGTAGAAAGAGACTTTACAAAATGATCGACTGTGTTTTGAAAAAGTGAGTCTGTTGTGCAAGGCCAGTGCTCCTTAATGAGGCAGTGTTTAGGACTTTCCATCCATCCATCCATTATCTACCGCTTTGTCCCCAACGGGGTCGCGGGGGGCTGGAGCCTATCCCAGCAGCCAACGGGCGAGAGGCGGGGTACACCCTGGATGGGACGCCAGTCTATCGCAGGTGTTTAGGACTTTGTAGAGCATAAGTAATGTGTTTAAATTAACTTTACCACTTTACCAAGTTCACTTACATAACAAGGGCTATTAGGGCTTCATGTGATTGTACTAAGCTGAATGCCTCCAGTGATACGACAATTGGGCAACAAATAGGATTAACTAGGGGTAATTTGTTAAGGCCCTAGTGCATGTCAAATTTCACATTCACAGGTTTAAAATCACAAAGTTAGAGAGATAAGTTGCTCTCAACTCACACCTTACTCAGCACCGACATGGAGCAAGTCATCGTAACGCAGAAGAAAGTCAGGTAGAAAGAGCTGAAAGAGCAGCATTATTTCCTTTCAGCAGAATCAGTTTAATGAAGCGGAAGTAATTTAATAAAAAAACAAATGCAATCTGGGGTCTTATCACTCACACTGAGGTCACTCTGAGACTGAACTCATAAAAAATAATTAACCCATCACATCATCAGCTCATTGTTTCTATAATCAATGTTCCCTCTCCTGAGGTTTTTCTGTGTTCCAGGCTATTGATCCTGACAATCTAATGCAATCACATTCCCCATGCACCAGTTATCGATGCTGGGATTTTAGACTAATGCCCTCTGAATAAATGCTGTGGCCCAGTGGAAGAAATGAATATAAACAGAGGACCATTTGAACTGTCACTGTATCAGTCCAATCAGAGCGTTGTATGTTCTAAGAAGGCAAAAGGCTTTTGTGAGTCAGGATTTAAAATATATTTAGCCCATATCTGCTAAAGATATATGTCTGGCACGGGTGTTTTTACAATATAATAGATAAAGATATGCATACATTTGTTTGCATTTGCCAACAGAAACAATGAGAATGGTTACACTCTAAAAACAAAACAGCCACTGAATATTAAGGTAAAAAAGGTAAAGGATAACAAAAAGATTTTTGGTCTGGGTTGCTTAGGCAAAGGTTTATGGAGGTGATGAAGCCAGTGAAAAACAGAAACTCCCATGTCAAGGAAACATGGTAAATAATGGTCTTATTTAGTTGTTGCAGGCATGACGTAACAGGATCACGCCACTCACAAGTATCTAAAAGCATATTTAATGAAATAGTTCTGAATTAAATGCCCAAATGTGGGAGATGGCCAAAATAACAACTAAAACACTACGTACTGAACACATGCTTCTATGTTTTTCAGAAGAAGGCAATAATCATTTGTTATTATCAGCTGCCTATTTTAAATCTTCAGTTTCCTGTACGTCATTTCTATCTCTCCATGTTTTTCATTGCCTTAATAAGCGCATTATTTCACTGCAGCACATGGACAAACATTTGTTTCCAGAGGCAGCATGTGCTTTTACATTCATAGTCTTTTTGTACTTTTACCTCTTTTGTCAAAAAGGGTTTGTCACAAAAACTTGACACAGAATTAATTCTGAGCAGAAGTTGTCAGGTTGCTCCAGGCCACCCTTAAATTTGATCCGCAATTGAATGTAGCACATAATGTTCATATAGATGTTCTACATGAGGTCTATATGATATCTTGATCTTAATTCCGGACATCAGGCTTATATCATAAATGGGCAAAGCAAAGCACATTTCATCAACATTATGATTTAAAGTGCATGAAATAAAACATTGTAAGCATTACTAATGGTGCAAGAAAACCATTAAAAAGTAATGTCAGATATTTCACTCTCGTTACATGAAGCGTTTGTTTAATTAAATAATAACGGATGTTCTCTGAGCCCTACAATCACCCTTTCAGAAGGTGGAAATGGTTTAGCCCACACCTGCAGTGATTGATTAGGTTCTGTTAAGTGACAGCCAGTAGCAAAGAAAAGAAAATCAGGCTACGAAAAATGAATAGAAAGGGAACTGAGGAAAAGAAAATGAATTGCAAAGACGCAGCTGCTTCTTCATTTCTTTAAGAGGTAAGCAGCACAGCTGAACCAACACAAAGTTTGAGTTGATATCAGCAGCAGGTGTGTCCGACTGATTAACACCAGTTATCCACAGTTCGACATCAGTACTTCTGCTATAACAATTAGGTTTTAAATGGGTATTTTAGCCCTATTCAGCAATTAGTAATGACATATTTAGTATCAATATATTCCCTGCTAAACCAAAAAACAATTAAATCAGAGCATGTAAAGTTGATAGCAGATGATCTACCATCCTTCTGTCATCAGGGCTAAAATGAAGTAGAGTTGAAAAATATCCCCACTTTAGGGTTTAATTAATTCATTTTAGTTTTAATAATGAATTTAAATGTTCTTCAAAAGGGTCTAATTTACATCCAGCACCGCTTCCCAGTTTGTGTCCCTCCATGAACCCCATAGATCAGGGGAAGGCAACCCTGGTCCTCAAGAGCCGCAATCCTGCAGATTTTCCGTGTATCCCTGGCCCAGCACACCTGATTCAAATGAACGAGTCAAAGCTTGATAAGCTGCTGCATCCATTTAATTTGATTTAATCAGGTGTGCTGGGCCAGGGAGACACGGAAAATCTGCAGGATTGCGGCTCTTGAGGACCAGGGTTGCCTACCCCTGCCATAGATCCATATCCTACAATGACAATAAGAGCATGAATAACAAGAACATTTCAAAGGACGTAAGCAACAATGGCAAACGGTTTAAACCCAAATTCTCTGAAATATGAGAGTAGTTTGTAATTTGTGCCATTTTTCTAGTAAATTGTACAAAGCCAGGTTAAGCATGTACAGTTTGAAGAGGAAAACTCACAGGGAAGTTCGGAAAAATTAACAGATGACTTTGGTTAATTTTTAACATTAAGTAGCCAATTCCCCAGAGGAAGTCTCTCCATAGGTACAGAGAAACAAATGAATTCAACTAGAAATCTGTTTCCAAATACTATGGAAGCGCTCTGTCATTAAAATTATCTAAAGCTGCCTGGAATAAACCATTAATGAATCATTCTTCATCATAATGTGACAAAGTAACAGACTGTTCCGCTTGTTTCACTGCCAAAGTCTTTAACAAGGTTTGTGTCCAAACATCTGACCTGCACTGTATGGAGCTATATTTGTGTTTTTATTAACTGAAAGAAAAAAAGAAATCCAAGAGGAAAAAAAAAATTTGAAAGGAAAAATATATATTTGAAATGAAAAATATATATTTGAAATGAAAAATATATATTTGATAGTAATTATTTTCACATTAATTGCAAAAAATATTTGAGAGTAAAAAAAAGTTTTGAGATAATTATTATTAATATTTTAAATTAAAAAAAAATTTCTTAAAAAAAAAATTATTTCAAAAACATTTTTTACACTCAAATACATATTTTCTTCGCTGTCAGGGTGAAAATTTTACTTTAAATATAATTTCTTTTCTCTCAACTTTTTTTCTTCTCGCCCATCCAGCTGTCAGTCTGGCTGAGACTGACCAATAGCAGCATGAGCCCACCTCCTGCACAGTTTTCACTTCGAGAGCAAAAAATGATCCGAGAGCAAAAACGAGAAGAGCGAGAAGAAAAAAGTTTTGAGAGAAAACAAATTATATTTAAATTCAAATTTTTATCCTGACAGCAAAGAAAATATATATTTGAGAGTAAAACATGTTTTTGTAATACTTTTTTTAAATTTTATTTTATTTGAAATATTAAAAATTTTCTCAAAACCTTTTTTTGTTCTCAAATAATATTTTTTTACAATTAATGTGAAAAGAATTACTATCAAATATATATTTTTCATTTCAAATATATTTAAAAAAAAAAAAAAAAATTCCTCTTGGATTTCTTTTTTTCTTTTAATTAATAAAAACATAAATATAGCTCCATACACTGCATCTGTTACTTAATGGAAACAGAAACAAAGAGTGAAATGGCACATTACAAACTGTCTCTACTAAAAATATTACCACGTATAATAAACAAGATCAACTAAACAGACTGCGATGATCAGCTGCAAAGCTTTGACCATTTTCAGCATTTTCATATGTCTTTCAATTTTATCAATAAAACAACAATTTATACTCTGCTTAAACTCATTTCAGCTAAAAGAAACTTCACCCTCAGTCTCTTGTGTGTCCCATTCAGAGAGAAACTCACAGTAAGCACATAAACACTTTTATTCATGTCTCACTGATCTTGATTTTTCCCTTAAAATAACATTTGAATGCTCTCAGCACGAGCATCAGATGGTTTCTTGAACATGACACAATTATGGAGGCCAAGAAATTCCCTGCTGTAGATGAAGCTGAGTATTCAGAGAATAGATCCCTTGGTTTTAGACCAACCGTGACCATTGGGTTGGTTTTGATGAGGCTTTAAATTCTGTTTAAAGTTATTCATCTATAGTTTAAAGTCACATTTAGAACAGCAACCTCTGAGAGACATTATTGCTTATCATATTGAATTTTGCTGCTGGAAGTGAGTAAGTAATTACTTAAATGTATCATGAATTAATTAAATCTAAATACATACATAAGTTGATGAGAGATATTTCTGAATAATTAGGCTATATTTATTGTATTTAAAGTTAATCTCATTATAATTTCACTGTTCATTTAATTGATGTTTTAGTGTTGCATGCATCATAAATGAATTTGATGTGTTAACTGGGTTCATCAAAGTCAGTGGGCGTGACCAATGCTATTCTAGTCCAATCAGATGGGTTTGTAAAGTCCCAGAGAAACCAATGATCTGTATTATGGGAAAAAAGCAATAGATAGACTGATAGATGGAATCGCCTGCACAAATCACCTTGCATGGATCAGTGCATGGATACAAGCGCTCAAGGGGTTTTTCATGCTCCGGCTTTGCTCTATACGGTGCGTTTAAGGGCAGGTGGAAAGCTGGGTGATTAATGTTTTTATCTGATTTTTTTTTCCAGTTTGAGAAAGTGGGGTATGTACTGCATGTGTCAGAAAAATATCTAAATTAGTACACCTTTTATGTGTAGATTTGTTTAAGAACAATACATGATGGCATCTAATAGCAGGCAGTTTCTCTAAACATGAGTGTTGTAAAACCTGCCAAAAAGCTCACCCTGCTCTCTGAAACATTTATGAAGAAATATTAATACATTCAAAAGCCTCAGGAAACTTATAACCATTTTATTAAGTTCAGAGATATTATAAATAAAACTACAGATATTTAGTATATTTAGTTTACAAGATAAAACAGATTTGAAAGCAGATAAATGATCCAGTAATTCTCTTTATTTCTCAGTCACCTCATCAGTCTTAATAATGTTCATGTTCTTCCTGTAAATCTGTTAAAACGTTACTGTGCAGTACACATCAAGGCCATTTTCCCAAATAGGGAACCACAGTGTTATGGCTTAGTTCTCAGAAACATGATCATGTGAAATGTGTTTTCTTTTTTCTTTTTAATGACCAAGAAAACCTGGAGGCAAACTACAAACATGGTGCGCTCAGTCTGACCCAGACAGCCATAAAGGAACTTATCACTGTGGGCTTTTTTTAGCCTTTGATGGGTTCTTGTCAGATGCATTGGACAGGAACAGATGCAGAAAAAAGAACAAGTTCTTTTTTTTCCATTTGAGCTTTAACTGAGACCTGCTAATAATAATCATTATGTTAGTCTAGAGGCATGAGAGGTTATGGGGCGCTAAAGAAACTTTCAAGTATTCCACACCTCATGTGGCCTTTCCTTTTATTTAAGATACATTTTGAGATTTATTAAAACAAATAAAAAAAGAAGAGATGTGGTGGTTGA
>JBAMIG010000015.1:11157088-11172609 GCA_037177335.1 Kiunga ballochi
TATATGAGAGAGCATATTCTGTTTCTATTTACTGATTTATTTATATTACAATCGATTATGACACATTTAAGTAATTAACTAATTATATCTAATGATTTAATAAATTGACACATCAGTTTAACTTGTTCTTGATTTATTTAATTTATATATTCTGGCAAATTTACTCCTCTATAGTAAAATTTTGCTTTAGTGCAAAATCAGAAGCTTTATTTCTCAAGGTTTGATTCAGTCACGTGTCTTTTGGAGAACTCAGGGACTGATGTATCCTTCCAGAGAGCACTGACTTCTGCAACCAACTCAGCTATAAAAGTCAGATTTTTAGCAAAGTGCTTTGTTTCAAAATCTGTTGCCTTGAATTCTGAATTTAGTTCAGCTCTTAATTAGTTTCAAATCTTCTTCTTCGTCTTCTTCTCATTCAGCCTTGGTCTAAATACTTGTTGGTTTCTTTTGATCATGCCAGAAGGTTGTTTGTTCTAAGCCACTGCTTGTTTTTGTCCGTTTCTTGACTTTATATGGTTTTTTAATTTAATTTTCTATTTTTTCCTCATTGCATATATTTATGGTTTTAATTCCTGGTAGGGCAAACTCTTGGTGGTCCCAAACTAGGACTACTTAATAGTAATAATAGAGCTATGTCAAAGTCGCCCAGATTTTTTTTGTTTTACCAGTGTGTATCTTCACTCAGTTGGGACTCAGCATGTGTGGACAGTCCTTGCTACCTCAAGTTGATCTGTATGCCAACAACTGTGGGAGATGTAGGCCTACTTTTTATTAAATATGTCCTAATAGTTCCAATAAACAGTCGAGCTCAGATAGAAATGTGATAGACACAAGTTATCTGTTTAAAAGCACTGACAATATGTAAATAGAATATTTCCTTATTGTATTAGTTTCTAATGAATCAGTTGATATTGTTGTGACATACTTTGTGCGGATTGTTGACAAAAAAAATTCTCCTGGATCTATTTTAAGGTTAAATCTAACAAAATGCAAAAAGGTTGGAGGGAGCTGAAATTTTTGTATAATTAAGCTTTGTCATTCACATACACAAATACAAGGGATAAATAAATACTGGCGAAACACGTGACTGGAAAAAAGGATGACAGCAGGAGATGTGAGAGACAGAAAAGAGGGGCGGGAGGGATGTTCTGATGAGTGATTGAAGTTGTGAAATGTAGGTCAACAATTTAGAAATGTATGTCAGTGTGTTAAACACGAGGGACAGAACTTCAGACAGCAACGTGCGAGACAACAGAACAGTCGGCTAAAGATAAAAGAGATTATTAGAGAGTAATCAAACAGAAGACAACAAAAAAAATTAAGTCTTCTGTGGTGATAAATCAGTGCTTTTCACATTTTATCAGCTGTGAACAGTTTTGGATTGGAACCGTGTATTTCTGAAGAACCAGAGAGTTATCTCAGTTTAGATATTTTTGTCAATCAGGAGTTACGACCACTTAGTTATTTAGTTGTTTTCACACATGCACAAAGTAGTAATAGCTGCTATCATGTTGTTGTGAATAAATGGAACATCCTCAAGCTTAATTACTTGTGTCTTGAACTGTGAAATATTTTACACCGATAAAAATATTCTACTTCCAAGACTCAGTTAAATACAATAAATGGTCATTAAAGAAGATAAAAGTAGCACAGTACAAATGTATAACTGAAACATCAAACCAAAGAAAATGCTCATATTTTTTCTTTTTATTTTAAATCATGCCAGAACAAATGTTACAATGACGTTCAAAACTATTTATTTTCAGAAAAATGGAAATGAGCAAACACCAATTTTAATGGATTTAATTTTACTGCCTGGAACAGTTGCAGTGAAGAAAAAAATACATAAATGAGATGCCCTATTTTATTAGCAGCAGTAATATTCTCATTAGGGAACAGCAGTGCCTCCACCAGGCAGGCCACAGGATTTCTGTAGCCTTCATCCATAGTATGAAAGGAACACAGCGTGCAGTCAAGCATATTGACTTTCTCTGTGCCATGGTCCCATCCGTCCAGCGATTTCTGCTGCTTATCCATAGTTGGGTTGAAGGGGTAGCAATCAAAGAAGAAAAGCCCAGATTTAACTCTCTCTACCCCCATTTGTCAGCTCATGATGGGGGATCCAGGGGCTCCCAGGGCATGCTAGAAATACCTCACCAGGGAGGCATCCAGGAGGCATCATAACCAGATGCCTTTCTTTTAGTTTGTTTTGTGGTCTTTTATTCTGTCCTCTTCAGTCAAGTCCAGCAAAACTTTTCAAACTCTGTCCCATCCTTTTTTTCTCTTTCAAAATAAACAAACAATTAAAAAAAATCAGATTACCAAGGGGCTTTTCATTAAGTTACTCATTAAATTTCCCAACACAACACAGTGCCCAAAATATAACTTTTGCTTGCTTTAATGCTGGACAAGACAAAAAAAAAAAAAAAAAGAATATGGACAGTCTTATGCTCAAATACGGTGTTTGCTTTGGATAGTACGTGATGAGCAATGAAGTCCAATAACAAAACATTTTTCTGGTTCTGATCTATGGGTCCATTCCTCCCAATCACACCTCTCCTGGTCTCACTGTCCTCCAACACATCACGCCCAGTCCCACCAGAACAAAGGAGTTCCCAGAGGGAACACTCTCCAAATAGACTGGGTACTCTGAGCCGTTCAGTGCAGAAGCTGAAACAATAGTCAGGATTCATTACTCGAACCCGAAGACAGAAAGAGGGTACGCTCTGGCCCACCGGGGTGAACTCCAACGTACGGGCACCAAACTGAGAGGTTAATTAGTAAGCCTATACCTCCTCAGCACCTTTCACTGAAAAGTGGAAAAGGGTCCAACCTTTTCAGGCCGAGTCCGGTCAGCCACCATTGGTAAAGGGGCCACCCGATGCTTGATTTCATGCCCCATCTCTTGGCTTGGCTCCAGGAGGGGACCCCTGTGACCCATTTCTGGGCAAGGAAACCTTTTGTTCAAGGTTTTTTTTTTATACATCATAGGGGTCACTGAGCCACACTTGGTTTGGTCCCTCCCCCCAAACACCTGTTTGTCATAAACATAAAGCAGAATAAATAAAATGGCCTTGCAGTGTTGCCATATCAAACTTAGCAAAAGGAAATTCATGTACAGATGACAGACAAAAACAAGCCTCTTGCCACCGCAGCCTGTTGCCCAAACCTCTGCGTGAGCTGCAAAGGGAGCAGCTGCAATCAAACTGGCACTGATAAATCAATATTCCCTGTGGCGAAAGCGGTAAATAATGAGCCCTGACCTAAGTTATGTAACACAGCTAATTAAGAGCACAGCAGCAACCATTTGTGATGCTAGTTCCAAAGTCAAATACCATCACCCCGTTTACTGAAGCCTTGGTGTTCAGGAGACACAGCAATGTGTTTTTTGCAAGCATTTATAAGTTTGCACTGCAGCTGGCCACATTGTGTGTGTGTATCGAATGGCTCAATAGAACATTGTGACAGGACTGAACTGGCAACTAGTCAGGGGCAGACGGTGGAAGTTGCAGTGCCATGGGGGAGGTTGCAATAACATTTCAATACTTGCAAGATCTTGTTATCTTGTTAAAACATCAAACTGGGAAGACAAATAATCTGGATGCATTTGACTATAAAATTACAGCTATTTAATACCTGTGAGACAAAGGGGGGTCTATTTGTTAAAAAAATGTGTTAGTCTGCTCCCAAAGAGAAATAAGTTTGAGTAGTTCAGTTGATATGACAACACTGTATAGATCAGAAACAGCTAAACATAACGTATTCTGATTTCAGTCCTATATATCAGCCTGTTCTGAATAAACTATGTTGTTTGTTACAGTACAACAGCAGTGACATCATTTCCTGTTAACTAGATACTTTGGCTTGAGGAGGTGTGCCCACATTGTTGTCTTTTCTATAGTTAGGTTTTTAAAAAAAAAAATAAAACAACTGAAAACAAGTGAAACTGCAGTGATCAAAAAGTTTGTGGGGTTGCAAAAGAGCTGTTAAACTAAAATATCTTGTTTTAATGTATTCAGAATGAATATGTACATTATTTACTCCTTATTTGACTTGTATCCTTTTGTTTGACCAAAGTACTGTAATTTTAGCACAATTTTATTAATACCAATATTTAGCAACATTTCAAAAGGCTTTGCAAGTGTCACATAAAAAAGCTGTGAGCATCACTTAATGATGAATTGTGCAACTCTTAAAGAAAATGGGTATTTATGGACAGTGCGGTTTGTTCAGGTTCAGATCTTCTAATCAGCACAGAATCATGAATCCATTGATGCAAAAGACAATGAGAAAAAGCATTTTGTTTTTTGAACGGGGATGTGTAAAGGATGTAAAGGTGTAAATGTAAAGGAGTAATGAGATGGAATTTCAGGCAGGAGGCTAGACAGAAATAAAAAAAAGGCATGAATGGACCAGCCTCAGTAAATATCACTGAGCTGAAAGTGTCCCCATTTCCATTTCTGTGAAATAACATGTGAGGCATTAAATTGAAAGCAGGTTTTATGCTTTCCAGGAGCCTAATCTTATCTCACCAGGGGGGCTGGAGTGCAATAAGGATAAATAGAGCGCCATGTAATGATTACTGAGTGAACTATTTTGTTACTCCGAGCCTGACATTTACCAGACAATCACATCAAGTGCTTTTTAGAGAGACAAATGGTGTCATCTTGCTAAGATGATTGTAATTATTTCTAAATGACCATCTTTTGGGTGGGGTGTGTGAGAAACAAGCAAACGGCCATAGTGATCAAGTGCAGTTTGCTTGAGTTACCCTTTAACACGAGTCATGTTGATGTGAACGTTAGCTGGTTGTAAATGTTAAATTTGTCATGTAGAGTAACAGCTGCTGATAGATGGACAGCTGCAGCGTGACTGCTAATAAAGCACGTTTCTGTTGTACAATCGTACAAAATTATGGGCAGCAACAAGTGTGTTAAGTTTTAATATTAAGATGTGTACACACACACACACACACACATTTCATCACAGCAGTGATTACATATGGCAGCTTTACTAGTCAAGTACAGAGACACAAGGACAGACTGTTTTTTTATCTAAACACAACCAAAATGTGAGATTAATTCCCCATAGGAAACAAGGTCACCTTTGTTAAAGTTACAAAATAAAACTCCTCTGGTGTCTGATTTGATAGGAAGAATAGTCGATGTTGAGATTTCCTATTAAGCTATTCCTGCAGGGAAATAACAAAGAATTTAATGAGTCATTGATCCCATGCTGCTATATCGAATTTGAGCTGAACCTTCACTCAAAAGTAGAACAAATGGTACAAAACAGAGCCCACTATATTGGTTAAATAGCAGCACATTTGAAGCAAAAACAACACTACATGGCATCTTGCTGCTTTCTAAAGCATCATCAGAAAGTATAGGACCATTTTCATTACTCTTTTTTTCCACTAATCTCCTGGAGGAGAAACAAGCAGAAAAAAGCATGTAAGACGTGAGCAGCACCTGTATGTTGTTTGGACACAGAATGTGGGTCAAGCTGGATGAAGCTAGTGCTTTTAACCAGCAGTGTCAACAGAACTGCCTCCCAGGATCATTTAAGTTACTCTGCAGCTATTGCATCTCCCCGTGTGTGTTTGCATGTGTGCCTTCCTGACACTGACATTTATAAATTTGTTTATTTTTTGCATGCACTGCTCAACATCAGCCTGATCATGAGAGATTTTATCAGTCAGCTGTTCACCTACACGCAAACCCCAACCTCATGCTTTCCACTTTCTGCGTCATTCACAGCTTCCACATCCCCCCTGGTGTTCTTCTTTCATCCCTGATACCCATCTCCATATTTTCTTTTTACCTAATTTACTTTTCTTTTGTACAATCAAGGACGACATTCAGTTTTATTACACGTGCATAAATATAATCAGATTTAATTTAAGTATTTTCTATTTTGCTACCTCTTTTAAACATATTTTTGCAAAACTAAATATTGAAGAAAACAAAAGGGCATCTCAAGTGAATAGCATGACCTACATTGTTGTGTAACCCCAGCCCGTTAACAGAGATGGGAAGGAAAAAGCCAGAGCACTCACCAACTGATAATGTACAAAATGTAAAGCAAAAATTGAGCTGAAAACATTGTAAAGAGCAGGAATATTTTCCAGGATAAGCAGGATAATTCTGGACAAGTAGACAAAAGGAGTAGGCTGCTTTAATCAGACAGTAAAGATCAGAATAAACTACCTCTCACATTTGGTGTGTGTAGGCATAATGGACATAATGACCGCATTAAATTTTTGCATTTGACAGATTGACACCAATATGTGTACATCTGCCAATGATGGAGGCAGCTGATTGCTGATTCACGTGTCTGACATTTAGCAGTGGAGAGTGGCAACAGGTCTCCAGTCTACGGCTTAGTGCTTATGATGTTGCAACTTTGGTGCCTAAGGGGGTAATTATCAATATTTATAAGCCAGTCACACAACAAAGGCAGAAAGAAATTTCTCTTTGGACAGTGATTGAAGAAATAAGGAAAAGAGAACCTAAAAGGGTAAATACAGAGTGACAGATCCACTGAAAAAAATGTTAACATCTTTAAATTGACCTTTTTGTTGGTTGAGCATGAAGACACTGCAGACTCAGCTGTTGCTGGGAGGTTCAGATGTGCTCATTGAAGGTTACACCTTCATTTATGTTTAATGCTTGTTAGACTACATCAGAATCAGGTAATAAATGCTGTTTAGGTTCTTTTTAATCAAAGCTTGTCCCACAGTATCCAGCAAAAAAGGCCAAAATTATTAACAATGATACTTGGAATTACCAATAGCTGATAAAAACGATACCATCCATCCATTATCTACCGCTTTGTCCCTAACGGGATCGCGGGGGAACTGGAGCCTATCCCAGCAGCGAGAGGCTAAAAACGATACCTTCTTTGTTATTTTATGTCAATTTTTGCTGTTTGTACCTTTTTGTTTTTAAACATTTCTTTAAATAAATGTATATCTTTACATAATAAGAATAGATAGTCTTGCTAGACGAGAACCTGGACAACAATAAAATGCATACCACATTTCCGTCAGGTCATTTGTCTGCAGCCAATTATACTGTAAACAAAATGTCCTGTTCTTTTAAAATTACTGTTGTGTGTCAAGAAATACTAAATAACATGTTCCTCCTCCTTTAAGTTTATTACTTTGAATGTGAAAATAACTGTCTGGTGATAGAACAAGCTGTCATCTATTTCTAAAACCTGTGTTATGAAGCTGACCCCAAGCTGACTCCTTCGTCACTGCTACAAAAAAATGAAAATTGATTTGCAAATGTTAAATAAATCCAAATTCTATCCACAGAAATCTGAAGAGAGTGTCAAAAAGTGGCAAAACAGTTGTTTAGCCCTTCGTGTGTGAGTGTGTTTGTTCAAGGCCATAGATTAAATCAGTTATTATTGTCTCACTGCAGAGTTGAGTTGCAGAGAAATGTGTCACTCTGATGCCACTGACAGAGGCTTTTCCATTTGCACAACTAAACAGAAAGCATGACCGTGCATTTTCAGGTTGATGTATAAAGCATTTATCATAACATGCTCCCTGTTGCTAAAGTGGCTGTCTGTGACCTATAACGTACACTCATGGCTCATCTGAGAAATTGCATTTACAATTTGCTCTGTGTCATCAATGTCATGCTTCAGACACACTGCACATTTTTCAGATTAATAGAAAGAAAAGTTGTATTTATATAATACAGTTCAGTCAGTCTGGATCAACATGTCTATTGCAGAGTTGTACTTCCATGCTGATGTCCAGAATGTATGAGGTACTTGTGACTGAGACGCCTGCTTGCTAATGATGTCAGTCAGAGAACAGCATGTGTATTGCTCAGGAGCTTTGATGATTCCACTTCATAAACGCCAGTGAGCCGTCACCACCACTGTTTTGGCAGAAACAGGGAGTGGATGATTACCATCTGGACCAAAAATGAGGACAGAGCCCCGGACACGCCACCTGTCCGAGGGGCATATGGCCCACATATTGGTATTGGCTTTGCAGCACTAGCAAGGGCACTTGTGGAGAAATTACAGTGTGGTTATTACCATGGCAACGCTGAACTTTGACATATCTTTGTTTAAGTTACAATTTTTTTCTCCTTTTTTTTAACCAAGGGTACAGCTGCTATGTTTTGCCTGCAGAGCTGTTGCTGTAGCACAAAATATTGATACAGAAATAGTCACGAGCTGCTGAAGTTATAGCATTGTGTTTCCAGTTTTAGATATTTGACTTTCCAAACATCTGGAACTGACAGGTGTCTGCTTTTATACCAACATTTACAGGGAAAGTGTAATAAAATGGGTTGGTCATAACACATTGTTATATTAGTTTAAAGAAAAACATGACTACATCATGTGATGGTTGCTGCATTTTACTGAGCAGTCTAATTTTCTATGTGACTGCCATTCTCCAGACAGGAAAAAGGTTAAAAGTCACCTAACAGTGAGTTTGGTTGCACTGATAGTAGCTGAATACCTTTTGAGCGTAGCAGCTGTTTACTGTCCTCAAGCTTGAACTCAAAGTTTCTGACTTTCAGTCTCCATCTGCTCATTATGCCATCCTATAGCTCGTTCTGAAAAATGCTTTTTAAAAATGGATGAACTCAGTTCCTGAAATGATTAAATATGTAAATCACATTAATCCAGTAGATTTGTGATTAATCTACCTGCAGATGGTCTTTTAAGTATGACTGAAGGACCTTTGTCATGCCTGCCTGTCTCATAATGCTACCATGCCAGTGGCTGAGTTATTCTCAGCTGGAGCTTCTGCACCGCTGATGCTGGCTGTACTGTAGCACACTGACCTACTTACATGGCCTTCTGTTTGTGTCTTATATCTTTCCTGACACACAAGCATCAGAAAAAACCTCCATTATTCAAATTTCTTCATCATAATATTTCTCACTGTTTTTTTTTTCCTGCCAACAGCTTGTGTAAAGTAACACAATGACACGTATGTGTATCCAAGTGCCTGTATTTTGCCTGTCTGACGATGGGGTTTGAGTGTGTTAACATAAATGTAATGGCTCAATTAAATATGTTTGGGGAGGGGGGAGGATGGGTAATGGGAGTATTATTAAATAAGCATTTGCACCTAACGGCTGTTTTATTATCTCTATTGTCCCTTAAGCGTGAGAAACTAACACACATTTGCAAGTCAGTTCCTTCCATAAACTCTTACAAATGCCCTTCTTATGATCTCGCCACAAGCTATCTGTGTGGCCTCAATAAGCAACTGACGTCATATTACCAACAAATACCACAAAATGGGGTCAAGGTTTTTCCTTTTTTGTCTCTTCATATAACAGCAACTTATACAGCACTGGACTCAGTGAAGCACCAGTCCAAGGTATTTGTGTCACATGTTTGGGATAATTTAATATACGACAATAAATCATCCAAGACGTGTCTTACATTAAAAGGAAAGTAGAGGCACAATTCAATACTGGGGTTATATCACCATTCATCAAACTCCATTGGCTGTGTTAACCTGTCGTCTCGAGCATTTTTGTTTGTGGGTCACAAACATTTTAATGATCTGCAGTTCATGTTGGTCAAGATCAAACACGGGCACTTGAACTATATTTTAGCAATAAAAAATCACTTTGGTGTCTCAATTAGGTGACTTTGTAGTTATTTGTTTTAAATAAATGTAATGCCAAATATACCAAATATTCAAAAACATGTAAGCTGGACACTGGGTTGATAAATGAATAAATGAAAAAAACTTTATTGATCCCAGAGGGAAATTCAAATTGTAGTCTTTGTTTGTTTGTTTTCAAATACAAAAATAATTTATGAAGGGTTTTGTTCCTGAGGCTCAGTCTGCAGGAAGGAAGGATCTTCTGTATTGCTCACATCGAACCTGAACAAGCCTCTCATTGAACACACTCTGTTGTTTCACTGTGTTGTGGAGAGGGTGTGAAGAATCCTCCATTATCTTCATCAGCTTTTGCACTATTCTTTCTTGGACAATTAGCTGCAGCAGCTCCAGAGTTACTCCAAGCACAGAACCAGCTTTCTGGATCAGTTTGTTGATTCTCTTCAGGTCTCTGTTTCTGATGCTGCTTCCCCAGCAGATCCCTAGTTCTGATGCTGCTGCCTAGTGAATCACTGCAAAGCTGATTACAGACTTGTAGAAGATGTGCAACATCTTGGTGCAGAGGCTAAAAGATCCCAGCTTCCTTTAGTAGATCTGCTCTGACCTTTCTTGTAGATGTACTCAGTGTTACTTTTCCGCTCAGATCTGTTGCCCCGCTGAACTCCAAGGTAATTGTATTCCTCCAACAGCTCCACCTCCTCTCCCAGAATGGAAACAGTCCCATGTGACACTAAAATTAGTTTTAGACAGAAGTGAATGGATGGAATCAGAAAAGACTGAAGGCTAAACATTTAAGATTTCTGAAGAAACAAAGTTTACCACTAGATCTATGTTATTCTAAACTTTTATGTTCAGTGTGGCAGATGGGCAAAAGCAATAATCCCACAATTCCCTTTGAGGAAGCGGTCTTTTACAATGTCCAGGAAAAAAACAAGAAAGTGTGTGGTGGGAATGAGTGTAGTTTGTTTCTATAAACCTTTTGTTATCATTCTTGCAAAGTTGGGACTAATGCAGCTTTGTAGCACATTAGTGTGCAAAGGGAGATTGTTAACAGAGGCTTGCATCTATCAATCAGGCAAAGCAGAACTCTCCATCCCAACCAGTAATTTTCTCTCTCAGCTGAGTCTGACATTAGTTTTGTGTAAGTATATGCTGGTGCTTTGTTAAAACAGTGAATTACAAAGACTTTACATTGTCAGTGAGAACAGGTTCTTGTTGGAAATATATAATCTCTCCAAGTTTGTGTCAAATCTCCCACAAATCATCGCAGTACTTTAAATGAGCTTGACACTATTCAGAGTTATTTGGAAAATGCATGCATAACAAATACATGATCCAGTTACTCTGAATCACCCAAATTGTTTTCATTTTGACATATTTGTCAACACAAAAAGTCATAGTTAGGACAGAAAAGGTAACATCCAGGTAAGAAAGTTCATCCCAGAAATATTGAAGTCCGGCAAGATGTTTTCCGGATAAGTGCAGTCACTGTATTTAGGTGCAAATCAGTGACTTTGCAGCTGTTTTGTCTGCTTGTGTCTTCAGAAATTCGTCCAAAATAAAACAAACAAAAATAAATTTTGTCCTTCATTTAGGTGTTGTTCCAGGTTCCAGTGTCATCTGCAAATTATATTTTCATCAGGATGGAAATAGTACAGAGACAGGAAGTCCTAAGACAGATCCCTGGTGAACCCCACACATAAAAGTCTTGATTGTAGATAACTATTAATTATATGTACAAATTAGTTTAAATGACTGAACAAACTTTTCACCAGAGATAATAAAACTCCTGTAGTTCCATATTTCTGGAATATAAAAGAATAAGCAAAAAATGATTTGTTAACCTGGACAAGAGTCAACATTTGTCTATACCGAGATTCTGGTGCTAAAGTTCAAAACCCAATATTATTTATTTTTCTTTTACTAACACAACTTCTGCCATTAGATTTGTTTCAAACTTACTGTTGTGTTGTAGTTTTTATTGTTAAATAGTCTTGTTTTGTTTGATGACCAACTTTTTTACCCTTAAGATCGGATTCTGCAGCAAAATAGCTCAGACATTAACACAGACATTTCTCCCTGTTAACACTGAAGTAGGGCGACACAAAGACCTAATTTCTACAAGAAAGGGCTATATATCATATGGGTCAGGTTTCCAGCCAGTGCTCACAGTTTGCGTCTTCCCAGAAAGCATTGATTTTATGTATTGTAAATGACCAGATGAAATACGTCTAGGTTTAGCTCATCATACAGTCTGATCAAATTTATTCTTTTCTGCTCATTTTGAGGCAGTGTGGTTCCTGTATCTTGCGTGAGGAAGAAAATGTGAGATGACAGGCAGAAGTTTTAATGTGTGAAAATATATTCAATTAGTTTTTTTTCTCTTTTTACACATACCATTTTTACTTTTATTTATAAAAACAAGCAATCAGAAGGATCTGGTGAGAGGTATAAATATAAGGTCAATTAGAGCAGGTGTGGCAATCAGACTATACGTGCAACAAGCAAACAGCACCAAAATAGAAAAAAGATTACCACTGTAGTTTGTCACGTCTCATGTCTCTATAACCTGCTGTGAGCACACAGTGCCAATACAGTAAAATAATTTACATCCAATTATGTTGGTTTCAAAGCTGTGCCATCTGGGGGACTTTCAGATTTCCAGATTTTTTCAATTACATTATGGACTATAAATTATGAAATACCTAAATTTCTTGTAATGTTATGTTCTTTGTTATATTGGGAGGAGGCCCCAGGGGAGACCTAGGACATGCTGGACTGATTACATCTTGCAGCTGGCCTGGGAACACCTCGGGATCCCCTCACCTCCAGATGAGCTGGTGAATGTGGCTGGGGAGAGGGAAGTCTGGGCTTCACTCCTTAGGCTGCTGCCCCCGCACCCGACCTCTGATTAGCGGTGGAAAATGGATTGATGGATGGATGGATGGTTATGTTCCTTGTAATGTTCACAAAGTGCTTTAATCTCGCTGCATCCTCACTTGTGAATCATTGAGCAATCCAGGGATGGTCCTGTAATTTCCAAGGATGGACCACTCCTATTTCCAGTTAACAGTTTCCAATGTGGAATTTTTCAAGTGTTTTTTTTTCCATGTGTTACAGGGATCAAATTTAAAATTAGATAATATTTGCAAAAAATGAAATAAAAATGTTCAGAACATAAAGTAGTTTTGTGTTTTAAGGTTATTCAGTTCATTCAACGGAGTTTAGTTTTTTTTAAAAAAGAATAAAAATCATTGCAGCTTTATTTATGCTTCACAAAACCTAACAGCTTTGTTGGGGTCGGGGTCATATTTATCAGGATATTGATGCAGGCTATTCAAGAAGAACTGAAGCAGAACTGTCTAGAAGGTACATCTGTTAACCGTGCAATAAAAAGGATTTATAAATTTGTATTTATGTATCATTATTGGGTAATTCAGTTCAATGCCTCAAAATGTGCTTTGTGGGATGTTACAATGTCAAATCAGAGCAATGTACACACTATGTATTTAGAGTAAATTCATAATAAATAGCCCGGATTAGAAAATCTAACAGATTCCATTGAATCTTGACTTAATCCAATGCTTCATGCATTGCACGAGGCGACAGTGACTGAACTTTGACAGCTGTAGTTTAAAAAAATAAAGCAAATAAATGTATTTATGTAAATGGACAAATGGTTTCTACTTATGTTATATCCAAATATAACAACAAACATCAAATAGATCATAATTAGATAATTGTGCATTAATCCAATGCGAGTGCAGGTATTCTGTTAGCAGCTATTATAGACCTGTAGTTTAATGGTCACACATGATATTTTGCAATGTTAGTCTTTATTTGTGTCAGTGATAGTAACTGCAATGATTGTTTTTCTTTCTCTTTTTTAAGTTAAAAACAGCTGAAAGCTGTAGTATAGAAACCCTTCCACAGCACAGTGAGTGCCTGATCCAGAGCAACCTCATTTATTAAAATGTATTTAATTTAGGGTAATAAAGGTCAAATTTGGACATTTAGAGAGAGAGTTCTCCAACCCCATAATGAACTGGCAATCTCTCCAGGGTGGCCAGTCAAGAGGCCTGCATTTCACCTGCTAATTGCTGGGATACGCTCCTATTTCCATGTGACCCTGGCGTGGACTAAGCATCTATGCAGTTTCCCGGCCTTCCATAATTGATCTTATATAAAGTACTTGAAGGATTCTGCTTGTCTGTTGTAACATTGTTGCTTAATTTCAGGTTCTTATGTTGCTCTGTTGCGACTTTGATCTTAAATAAGAACTATTTTCTTCATCTAATGATGCTGAAATGATGTTGTGGTCAGCTACTCACTACTGAGCCATGCTGTTTGATGCTACATCTGCTAATTCATGACCCAGTCCTCTGCTGCTATTGTTGAACAGACCAGATGTTCTGATGCTCTGAGTAAGAAAAAGAAATGTCCTTAAGGCCACAGATGGGGCTTTGTGAGTGTGTTTGTGTCTCGTCGTGCATATGCAAAATCTTTCCTGTGAAGATAAAGAAAAAAGGAGAAGGAATAAAATGGATGGAAAAAGATCTGGATATGTCCCCAATGTGACAATCAGAAGTATCAGTATGATGAATGGATCTCTACAAGTTAAAGATGAAATTTTAGTGGCATAAAAAAGCCAAAACCATTATTTTGAGAAGGAATTAAAATAAAAAAAACTTTATTGCAAAATGTGACATTTTCTAATCTTTATGTGGGAACACATGAATGTATTTTCCTTTCTCTTTCTGCTCTATTAAATTTATTTTTATCTTGCTGAGGCTAATTTTTACAGTGCTCATTCTTGTTGCTGGTAAATGATGTGTTCTACAGCCTTTGTGACAGTTTTCTGAATGAAACATTTTGATTGTGCAGGTGAGTCAGAGGCATTGATGGAGATAAAGAAAGCACCAGGAGTCCAGACTACATATTAATATGACACATATACACTTTTTTTATTTACAATAAATATAATAAAATATAATAAATATATATAATAAAAGTTTTCTTCTTCCTCTTCCTTTTCAAGCATGGTGGCTCAATATTATGTGCTTTGTTTTGTTCTGCCTAGTCTTATGCTGTTTGTGCATTTCCATGGGAAATAAATAGTAATCTACAAAATTTTGGAAAAAACTTTAAGCGTTGACGTCTCTGCCACTTTGAATCTATTACAATGTGACATTTTAATTTCATACTTTGTTTTTTTATTTTATTTCTACAACAAGAATCTCACAAACTGTTTTGATTATTTCTGACCTCATATTTGTTTTACTTGGTGACTTCATTTAACTTTAAAATCTGTCCGTTTTATACATGTACCAATGTATTTGATGTATGTAGGCTTTCTCTTTGAATCTATATTTTAAAATGTGTGCAGCAAACATCTTGACCAAGTAACTGTTGAAAGGTTAAAAAGTTAGTTCAATGTATCTAACTGTATGAAGGTTAAAAAATAATGCAAAGATATAGTGACTACATGCATTTAGAGACAATTATAATTATTATAATACAGATGATTATCAGTCAACAAAGCCATCCATTTTAAAAACATCTTTGTCCTGTGTGGGTTGTGTCCTGCTTCTACTTTCTTTAGGTGTGGCATCCAGTTGATGATTTGATTAAAAAAAACCTGATCAAAATCAGTTATAGCAGAAAAAGAAAACATTATAAATTATCTTATTGTTGTAGCTGATAATGAAGGGCATTTGTCATTTATTATCATTCTGTCATGTTGAACGGACAGACTAAAAAAAAAACAAATGTTTTATAGCCACATACACAAATAGATGCGTGTGTGGATTATGTGCTTTTATCACAGTGTGTGTGTGTGTGTGTGTCTGTGTGTGTGTGTATTTTTTAAAAGGTAATTGTGTATTAATTCTTTTACCCATTTTTT